>CM042089.1:24239439-24796939 GCA_023512835.1 Taxillus chinensis
TAGATAAATATATATAAATTTTAATTTTAATTATTTATATTATATATATAATTAAAATTAAAATTAATTAGTAATATAATTTAGTATTCTATATTTGTGATAAACATGTTATTAATTATAATAGTGGTAAATGAATTATATGATTTTAAAAAGTTGTCTAACTTGATTATATGATAATTTGATAAATTTTTTATGCATTTATGTTATTAATTTTAATTTAAATGGTACTAATCGTCAATGTTGGTCTCAAGGCCTGCCAAGTGAGGCCTGAGTCTTTGGCTCCCACAAATTAAATTAAATTAGGACTTTCAGGGCTTATTTCATCTTGACTTAACTTCTGACGACAGCAAACAATCAAAAATTAATTTATAATTTTGACAATAATATATATTTTTAAATTTATATTATTCTTGTAATTATAGTAAATAAAAATAAAAATTGTCTGTTTAATTTATGAATAAAGGCTTTTAATTTAATAATTACTTTAAATCTTTTAAATCTCGGGATCGGTTCTACTAATTATAGTTTTAGAAAACAGTTTCTAAACATGAATTACATATTTTATATTTCGGCTCCCCCTGGCCGAATTTTCTGGATCCGTCCCTGGTCAAACCCTACAGTTCCCTTAGATCGTGTTGCATCCTTTGTTGGAGGTATTCTTGTGGAATAATATCATTTTATTGGGCTATTAGACTTAACGTAAAGTGAAATTTATTTTTTAATTTACTCGCATTATTATTAATAATAGAAGAATAATTAATTGAGAAAGATTAAGGTTGTATTTCAAAACATTATATATATATATATATATCCATAAAAATTATGCAAGGGGCGACATATTATTATTAGTTTGTTTTTTTAAGAAAGATAAATAATTAAAAAAAACGAAAACGTTATATGGACTGATGACTCATATTTTTGCTGGACTCGGTCTGGGAACGCCGTGCTTAAAAAAAAAAAAAAAGAGGACGTGGGTGGAAGTTGATGACTTCTAAAAAATTAAGAGTGAGCCCACGATACTATTTTTAATTTTTTATTAGTCTGTTTATATATATATAGCGTATAGGAAATCTGTTACGGCCGGGTTGTTACGGGAGTGTTTTTGCTTTCTCACGCGCGGCCGAGCAAACTGTTCTAGCTAACTGAATACGAGCAGACTTCCACAAAATGCGGGGAAGAAGGAATCTGCGTTGCCAAGGTGGCATGCCGTTTGCCATCTGTTCCCGCTGCTTGTGGATTATATAAATCCACTCCAGTTCACTCCCCGGCAGCACCACACCACAGCCAGAACGGAAAGAGAGAGAAAGGAAAGTGAGATGATCGCTTTCTGCATGGGAGTTTTTGTGGTGGTGCTAGCACTACTGATGGCCGCTGGACGCGGCAGGGGCGGCGTCGGACGCGGCAGGGGCAGCGTTGGACGCGGCAGGGGCGGCGTCGGACAGGCCAGGGGCGGCGTCGGACGCGGCAGGGGTCGCGGCGGTCGCGGCGGGGGCGGCGGCGGCTGGGATGACGAGACCTCCTCATCGGAGTTCGATGACAGGGAAATCGCGCACGAAGTCGCTGTCGAGGCGAAGTGGGCGACGATCCGAGCATCGAATCCCACGCTGAATATGGAGGTGGACCGAGCGACACCGAGGAAGATGAAGTGCTCTCGTGGACCGATGTTTTCGACTCAGGATCGGGAAAACGGTTTGTGTTAGCGCTACAACTGTCTATCCTTCCATACCATTTCTGGACTCGCTGACCTGTTGCTGTTTTATAATGTATATATGGGAAGTAGTTATCTGTAATTAGGACTTGCCTTGTTTAGAGACACGGGCTATGTAATATAGGTTGTATATAATTATGTAGTTTATGGGGAAATAAAAACAGATCGGGAATTTCATCTTCTCACGTTTTTACATGGTATCGAGCCTGGCAATGGCGGGGAATGTAACTGATGTCAAGAAGGAAAGTGGGAATGAAATCCTGACAAAGAATACACTGTTGACACCATATTTTCTCTCCACCAACGACAACCCAGGCAATATCATCACGCAGGTGCAGCTGAAAGGTGACAACTACGATGAATGGGCAAGAGCAATGAGAACGGCGCTTCGTGCCAAGAAGAAATTTGGATTTATTGATGGTTCGGTGAAACAACCACCGCATCATGAATCGGCTGAACAGGAAGATTGGTGGACGGTAAATTCCATGCTAATTTCATGGATTTTAAATACCATCGAACCTGTTTTGCGGTCTACCGTTACATATCTGGAGACCGCGAAGGAATTGTGGGATGATATCAAGGAACGTTTCTCTGTTGGAAACGGACCACGTGTTCACCAATCAAAACAGAGTTGGCCTAATGCAAACAAAAAAGGGCTTTCTATAATCAATTATTATGGGAAGCTGAAGATGTTATGGGAAGAATTGGGGAATTACGAGCAACATCCAACTTGTCAATGTGGAGGCTGTACCTGTCATCTCGGGACAGCAATGGACAAGCAACGTGAAGAAGAACGCTTGCATCAATTTTTGATGGGGTTGGATGACTCGGTTTACGGAACGGCACGGTCTAATATTCTTAGCACCGACCCGTTACCATCTTTGAACCGGGCCTATGCTGTCATTGTGCAGGAGGAACGTGTTCACAACATTGCCCGTGGAAAGGAGCAACGAAGTGAGGGCATGGCTTTTGCTGTTCAGACAAAACCGGATTTCA
This sequence comes from Taxillus chinensis, assembly GCA_023512835.1. Lineage (NCBI taxonomy): Eukaryota > Viridiplantae > Streptophyta > Magnoliopsida > Santalales > Loranthaceae > Taxillus > Taxillus chinensis. The sequence goes on from CM042089.1 coordinate 24,242,144, forward strand.
AAGGACGATCAGATACGAAAGAGAAGATAGAGGTATGTTCTTATTGCAACAGAGCAGGACACCATTCTGACTCCTGTTTTCAACGCATTGGGTATCCTGATTGGTGGGGAGATCGAGCACGCATGTCGGGACGAGGAGGCCGAGGACGAGGAACAGATCGTGGACACGGCAAAGGAAAACAATTTGGTGGACCTAGTGGTACTGGGCGTGGTGGAATAATACGTGCTAATGCAACGATTGCAGGCACAACAGTAACCTCTATTGGAGAGGCAGATAGCGGTGGGATCAACGAACTGAATAGTGAACAATGGAGTTTGCTACTTAATCTGTTACAGTCACAGAAAGAACACAAACAAGGTAGATTAAACGGTACGTATCAATTGGTAGATTGGATAATTGATACTGGAGCTAATCGTCATGTGACAGGTAACATTGGTTTGATGAGTGACGTTCAGGACGTCGTTGGCTGTCCAATTGGACTACCCGACGGTAGGGAGTCAATAGCGAAGAAGGAAGGGACTGTTGAATTGAACGACCATTTGAGATTACATAATGTTCTTTATGTGCCCAATTTACAGTGCAATCTGATTTCAGCTTCGCAATTGGTGAGACAATGGAATTGCGAGATCCTGGTTACTGACAAATTTTGTCTTATTCAGGACCACAGTACGAGGAAACTGATTGGAGCGGGTGAGATACGTGAGGGGCTATATTATTTTCAAGGAGCTGTTTCAACGAAAGTGATGAAGACAACAAAAAAGGATACATTGGGATTATGGCATCGAAGGATGGGGCATCCTTCTACAAAGATTGTAAAACTTTTACCGGTTGTTGATAAACACAGTGAGATGTGCATCAAAAATTGTGAGGTTTGTCTTCGCGCCAAACAAAGTCGAACTGAATTTGTTGCCAGCAATAATACTGCTTCTCGTATTTTTGACATGATTCATTGTGATTTGTGGGGGCCTTATCGAACCCCAACATTGTGTGGTGCTCATTATTTTTTAACTATTGTTGATGACCACTCAAAAGGTGTTTGGGTCTATTTGTTGAAACGTAAAACCGAGGTAAGCCGCACCATTCAAAATTTCTTAGCATTGATACATCGACAGTTTGGTGGCGTGGTTAAAATCATTCGAAGTGATAATGGAACGGAATTTACTTGTTTGGACAAATATTTTGTCGAATCTGGGATAATACATCAAACCTCGTGTGTGGGAACACCGCAACAGAACGCAAGAGTTGAGAGGAAACATCGCCATATTCTCAATGTTGCTCGTGCATTGCGGTTTCAAGCCCATATGCCTATTAAATTTTGGGGTGATTGTGTGCTCACGGCTGCATATCTAATTAATCGTACTCCTTCTATATTATTGGATGGAAAGACACCGTATGAACTCCTGTTTGGATGTTCACCAACGTATCATCATATTCGTGTTTTTGGGTGTCTGGCCTACGCACACAATCAAAACCATGGTGGCGATAAGTTTGCCAGTCGGAGTAGAAAATGTTTATTTTTGGGTTATCCTTTCGGAAAGAAAGGTTGGAACTTGTACGATCTGGACACATGTGAGGTCTTTGTGTCACGAGATGTTGTTTTTGTAGAAGGTGAATATCCTTGCCTCTCTCTTGATGTTGATCCCGCAGCTGTTAATACTCACATGCACGCTCCTGCGCCAGTGCATGCTGATGCTCCTGAACCTGCTAATCCAACAGCGTGTGATGACGTAATCATTGATGCACCTGAATCGGCAGATACGCCAGTGCCTAATGACACTTCTGCCCTCCCGGGAGACGTAATGATGGACACTATGGAGTCCGTCGAGGCGTCTGGGCGTGATGATGTAAGGGGGGGACCTATCGCGGGACACAGTACTCCAGTCGCCGGTGTGCCTGCTCCTTCGAATCTTGAAATACTTGGGCGTGGGCATCGGCTGCGCCAACCGTCTGTCCTGCTTCGTGACTATGTACTACACACAGTCCGCGCTCATCGCCCCTCCGCACCATCTACCGCCCCGAGGTCTTGCTCAGGTAGTCACTATCCCTTGACCAATTACCTGACTGACGCTCGTTTTTCTTTGTCCTATCGTGCTTACCTAGCAGCCATTACTGCGGGAGTAGAGCCTCGTTCTTTTGGTGAGGCAATGACAAATAAACACTGGCAAGCAGCAATGCAACAAGAGATTCGAGCCTTAGAGGATAACAATACCTGGAGTCTAAAAGCTTTACCTCCGGGCAAACGAGCACTCGGTTGTAAATGGGTCTTCCGCATTAAATACAATGCCGATGGCACCATTGAACGCTACAAGGCACGCCTGGTGATTCTTGGTAATCATCAAATTGAAGGACTTGATTATAACGAGACCTTTGCACCTGTTGCAAAGATGGTGTCGGTTCGTCTTTTCCTTGCTGTAGCAGCGACTAAAAATTGGGAGTTGCACCAGATGGACGTGCATAATGCATTTTTACATGGGGACTTAGAAGAGGAAGTATACATGCGCCTTCCTCCTGGGTTCTCCTCTGCGACGCCGGGTTTGGTTTGTCGACTGAAGAAATCGCTGTATGGTTTGCGTCAAGCTCCACGTTGTTGGTTTGCTAAATTAGTTCAGGCCTTGTTTCGTTATGGTTTTCGACAATCATGTTCTGACTATTCTCTCTTTACCTATGTCCGTGCCAACCTTCGTCTTTACGTGCTTGTTTATGTTGATGATCTCATCATCTCTGGTAATGATCATACAACCATTCAAGCCTTCAAGACATATTTGAGTCAATGTTTTCACATGAAGGATTTGGGAACGTTAAAGTATTTCTTGGGGATTGAGGTTGCTCGCAATCCTACCGGGATTTCTCTTTGTCAGCGTAAATATGCGCTGGATATTATCTCTGAAGTTGGACTTCTTGGTGCTAAACCTGCACCATTTCCTCTTGAGCCGAATCATAAACTCGCTTTGGCCCAGGGGGCTTATTTGTCGGCACCTGATAAATATCGGCGTTTGGTGGGGCGCCTCATTTATCTCTCCGTTACACGTCCTGAACTTTCCTACTGTGTCCATGTGCTGGCACAGTTCATGCAGAATCCCCGTGAAGAACATTGGTTGGCGGCTTTGCGTGTTGTTCGATACCTCAAAGGCAGTCCTGGCCAAGGCCTTTTCTTACCTTCCGAGAATGATTTGCGTCTCTATGCTTGGTGTGATGCTGACTGGGCAGGGTGTCCTCTTACTCGTCGTTCTTTAACTGGTTGGTATATTCAGCTTGGGCGTTCTCCTATTTCCTGGAAGACTAAAAAACATCCTACCGTCTCTCGTTCTTCTGCTGAAGCAGAGTATCGATCTATGGCAATGACTGCGAGTGAACTCAAGTGGTTGCGGGGGTTCCTTCTCTCACTTGGGGTGCGCTCATCCCTTCCCATATCTCTGTTTTGTGACAACCAAGCCGCCTTACATATTGCGGCCAATCCCGTGTTCCATGAGCGTACTAAACATATTGAAATCGATTGTCATTTTGTTCGGGATGAAGTACAATTGGGTGTCATTCGTCCTCAGTTTGTTGCCACTAACATGCAACTGGCTGATATTTTTACCAAGGCTCTTGGTCGTGACCGCTTTGCTTTCCTCCTGGGCAAGTTGGGCATTTGTCGTCTGCATGCTCCAACTTGAGGGGGGGTGTTAGCGCTACAACTGTCTATCCTTCCATACCATTTCTGGACTCGTTGACCTGCAGCTGTTTTATAATGTATATATGGGAAGTAGTTATCTGTAATTAGGAACTTGCCTTGTTTAGAGACACGGGCTATGTAATATAGGTTGTATATAATTATGTAGTTTACGGGGAAATAAAAACAGATCGGGAATTTCATCTTCTCACGTTTTTACAATTTGAATTTTGTTTGTGCGAATTAATTTATGCATTGCTTTTTTTAATTTCTGTTTAGTTTCTAGTGTACCTAATAATTTCTGTTTCGTTTTTTGAATTTCTGTCTAGTGTACCTAATCGATTTTTCGTTTTTCGTTTCGTTTTCGTCGGCATATGAAGGTGAGCGATGCGGCGGAGCTGCCATCATCTGCCAAAAAAGCACGTCGTGGCGGGCGCCAGGCGGCGGAGGAGTCGTGTGCCCGTGCCCCCCAAAAGCTGGCGCACCACGGTTTGATTAATTTTCGTAAATTTCGACTTATGTCAATTTTAGATATTTTGTATAATCCTTTTTTTCGTGTTTTCGTACTTCAGCGACCATGACGACCATGGCGGAGGAGGCAGCAGCGGCGTCTGTGCGTGAAATGTGGCCTGTGAAGGGATAAGGGTTTGTCATTTGTCTTCAATATTGCTAATTTTTTTTTTCAATATTGCTAATGTTTTTTTCGAAATGCCAACTTTTTTTTTTTGAAATAAAGATGTAATTGGATTCGTGATGAATTTTGTTTTTCAATTTGTTTTTTTAGTTGATATTAATTAGATGAATTTATATAGTATATATGAAGAATCTAGAACATTAGCAATAAAAAACAAAATTAACTCAAAAGTGGCCATTGATTTATTAATAGAGAGACAAAAATAACCAATATTATTAGCAATAATACCTCGATTAAAGTTCCTAGCTTAGCTAATACAGGTTGCCCATTACGGAACCCACAAACTTCTATATGCATAAATAAATGTGCATTCATTGAATAATCAGTGAAACATTTTTTTTGAACGCAGCCTTGCAGCTCTTCAAGAATTCTTTGTTGTTCTCTTTCATCCCATGCCGACGACTTGTGGCAATATTCACATGCTTGTCGCATGAAGAAACGCTCAACCATAGATGCATGCTGGAGCAACAAAATCGCAAGTTGAGTATGTTCAGAGGGCCGGCAGCAACGAAGGATAATTTCCTTTAAACGTTTAGATTTATAAGTACCCGACTTTACCACTGGGTCAAAATCACCTCTACAGCCTTGCTGCAATTCATCAAGTTCTAATACTAATTAGAAGAATATATAATCGCAAATTAAAACATCCAAAAGAAGTTAAAATAAATGTAAATATTAATTTATATATATTTTTCGAAAGTAAAACAATATTGGCAAGATAATTGCACCATCACCAACCTCAATAAATGCATAAATAAATGTGCATTCATTGAATAATCAGCGAAACATTTTATTTGAACGCAGCCGTGCAGCTCTTCAAGAATTTTGTTCTATCTTAACTAACCATCTTATAAAAAAAAATTCTTTTTTCTTTCCTTCTATTTTTTTCCACCCTAATTCTATATCTAGCACGTAAACAAAATTTTGTGCTAAGGTATAGATAAACATAGCATTACTATTTAAAAACAATAATGACCCAATATGCCAAGGAAACTAAAAACCTAATATTACAATTTACAAACAAACTCACTAACAAGTCACCAAGAAAACGCATTGCGTGTACAATGACCACATAATCTTTATAATAAGGCCTCCCTTGCTCTCATTTTTTTCCTATATAAATATAAATATGCAGTGCACTTCAATGTGCACTTCAATAGACTCAACTCACGGTCTTGGCATCCATAAACCTTTTCCACACAGCAGGGTCAATCTGGCCTCCTGTTAAATTAAACTAGAATGAGTTAAGGATAACCATCAAGGAGGCATACAGAATGGAACCTACCTAGCACTGAACATTTTGAGCAAAATCAGATATCAGTTTTGTGACAGCATTGGGCTTCTCCACATGAGGAAGATGACCACATTTGGGCACTTGACGCAAAATCGCATTTGGGAGTTCAGAATGCAGCCTCTGCATTGTTAACTCATAAGCTGTAGTCTAACAGTTGACACAAAAAAAATAGAGCTTTCCTTTTGCGTTACTAAGTTAAATATGTATTATGTTGTCAAAAAAATTTTGAGATAGAAATTCACCGAAGCAAGCTTGTAGCTGACAATCTGGTCATGCTCACTTGATATTATGAGGGCTTTCTGTTTAACCTGCACAGCCAAATACATTTATCCCAACCATAAATATCAGCGCATATCTGAGGCTCCAAATGATCACTAACGCCTAATCTTGTTTCTGGATGATGTGTCATCCGTTGTGCCCACAGTTTGATTATTGCATTTATTTGAAATGCTCAGGAAAGGTGGTGAGTTTTTCCTTCTCTTTTAATATGATCCAAATCAAGCAGAAAATTAAGTGATCTTAAAATTGCTTTTACACTTAAATTTTCTGATTTACCTTCTTTATCTGAGCCACAACATTATATCCTCCACTAAACATGAAATTTACAGTGGCATCTTTCCACCAAGGCAGTAGACAGTGTAAACGACCCACCTACACAGCATAATTGGGTGGTGTTGAGAGAAAAAAAATATTAGTTCATGGATCCCGGCTTGCCAAACAACATCTGTATAAATCTAATTAAAAAAACTGACTGAATTTTAGCAAATTTTGGTCCTCAATTCTCACTAGTTAGTTACAGAATATGAGGTGAATGATCAATGATTTGCTCACATTCGTCCAATCTATCATTGTGGGCACTGACACGCAATTGAAGGCCAGAAAATTAGCGTAAAGTCGTAGTGGAAGACTCTTCAATAACGAGACCTGTTATTAGAAACATGAATTTGTTGAAATAGTATTTTATAGTCAGATTCAACATTTGGTTGTTTATGATTATGAGTGTTAGAAACAATACCTATCTATCTATCTATATATATATATATATATATATATAGAGAGAGAGAGAGAGAGAGAGAGAGAGAGAGGAAAACCCCAGCATAGGCAGCCATTTTAGGCATCTTCGTTAAGTGTCCTGTGCCTTTTGCATACACGCTTGGGTTTATCAAAATCATCTTATCAACCTGTAGAATTAGAGAGAATTTCTTTTCAAGGACAAGCGAGCAACAACAGCTAGTGAAGTAAATCCAAGAACAAGGAAGTGAACAACAACAGCTCATTAAGAATAATCCTTTTAAGAACAAAATTGTGAACATTGCGAGCTAGTCAAGAAATAAAGAATGGGTGCAAACCAGAACAAAAGGGATTAACTTTCTAAATATCATAGGAAGGAAATGTGCGGCTGAAGAAATTTTCAAACATCACTATTAGGTACTGGCTGACATATTTTTAAAATTGGATGGGAATAATAATATTGCATGAGACTAGAAAAATTCACTTACAGCTTTGGGATAACTGACAGCAAAATCAATGGCAACAGAAGCACCAAGGCTTGGTCCAACCAATACAACTGGCCTCTTGATGTAAGACTTCCAGAACTATTTAAAAATTTGTGATTAAATCAAATCAGTACACTAAACTCAAGGAAAGGGAAAACCATTCCATTATGAATTTGGGATGGGGAATTCCAAACAATATATTACATCTCAAATAATTATAAAAAAGACACGAATTGGGATATGCAAAGAATATATTATATAATTGGTTGGAAGTGTTTATTGACTTCCAATATTCACTTATAAAATAGGTTCTAAACTAAATGTATTGACACACGAAGTTCAGTGAACAAAATAACACATCCAAAAATTAAGGTTGCAAAGAAACAAGAATTGTACTTGATATAAGTGATGACGCTTTGATGCTGCATTACAAGATGGAAGCCTTCCTGTATGGAAGAGAAATTATTGCTGAATGAGTTTGCAGGTTCTAGTGCATTCTACTTAAAACAACAGGGTGACAAATCCGAATGAACCTAAATCAGAGAAGCCCCATCCAAGAACATCAACAGCCCAAGCCTCCATACCAGCCTCCTCGAGCAATGGAAATGTGCATCTCCATTCTAAACAAGAACTAAGTAATAAAAAAAAGGAAGTAGTTTCAGCAGGGAATACATTTTTGAGGTAATGAGGTTACTTCCAATCTACATACTATACAGACCTGTCAAAACAATGAAGAAGAAGTAGAGGATTTGCATCCCCTTGTGTTAGAGGCTTCACACAGCTACTCATAATGCAGTTTTCGGGGACTCCAAGCTGCAATAATCACACAGCCTAACTATTTTCAGTAACTTACAAAGATGAGAAGACCTACATGCTTTCAAGGCTGGAGTACATAGTGCTACAAACTCATCTCCCAACCCCATCTTAATTCCCCACTCTTCCACCCCAGGATCACCAAACAACTTTATTCTCTCGAAACAAAAACCCAAAGACAGGCCCACAGACCTGCAAAGGTTTACCCTTTGGAAACGTTTTTCCATGAAAAAAATTCCCACAACCAGAAGCAGCCTAGGCAACTAATTCCGCCCTCATCTCTAGATTAGATTCAAATAACCATGTGACAAAATCTCAATAGGATCTTGAAAGTAAAGCAAAATAATATTAAAGGTTGGAGAATGTGATGAAAGAATCAAATCTCAATATCATCTCTAATTACCACAAGATCTGATCACTACATAAAATTTGGAACATTACAATAGTATCATGAATTTCAAGTGTAAGTTATTCTGGATCTATGTACAAAAATGCAACTAAAAAACTTGATATTTAAAGATAAAACCTTATATATTAGCTGATATTAACTCCTCAAATTCCCAAGATTAATGACTCAAAGAGGTCTCACAGAATGCACCAAGAGGAACCCCCTTGAAGAGGAAACTTGTAAGGTTGATCTTGAAGTGTGTTTCTTCATGAAGTAATTTTGTAGATGAAGCTAATAAAGTAGAACTTGTAGAGTGACAAGATTTAGAGGTTAGACAGCCAGATAAAAACCCCTAGACAAAAGACCATAAAGTTCTAGAAGCAAACCCTTTGGGGTGATCATCAGGTTTCTCTTGTATAATAAACCCCTCAATATGCAATCCTCAAAGTCAAAGATTGTAGAATCAATAGAGGGGGTATGATGTTAACTTGGATAGTGGAGAAAAATTGATGATGTCATTTAGTAGGGTTATAATTGCAACACAATTTCATTTATGGGACTTGTATAGTGAGAAGCAAAAATCCTAAAGTACAGTCAAACACATCATTTTGGTTGGTGAACTAAGATATGATTATTAAAAATGTAAAGTGAAGATCAAATGAAGTATTTTCCATTGCCTTTTAGACTCAAATTCAGTGAGAGATGGGTATTTTAGAGCACAAGGTTGTACAATATCTTACACATATTTGTTCTAATGTTATTTGTGATTGAAAAAGGAGTTTACCAATGTTGAAGGCTTTTTGGAAATATTTTTTCAAAAATATAAAAGGTGATAGATTATTGTTTTAGGGCATTAACTGCTTGTCAATAGGGTATGTAAAATATCCTATAGACTGGTATATCTACACAAAGAGCTGAAGGACTTAGGTACTCATGCTGAATACATAACGGAATATTTTGGGCATAACAGAGAGTGAACGAGAAATACATTGCCATGATTAAGAAGTTAGCAATGAAAACTATAGTTCATATTGATCTGGATCATGGAGAACAAACCTTGGGGATCGTACTAGGTTAAACAGACTATTAGGAGGTTTGTATGGCACTGGCCTCTATAGGATGCTCCATTTTGGCAGGGTTTAATGAGGTCCCATGGCAGTCATTGTTAGCCTCCTAGGGTGTCTTTCCTCTTTTGAGGAGTTATACCTAGTTTTGTTGAACTACGTTTTATTGTTTAATATTATTTATTGTTCCAAAAAATAGTTTAATTTGTGGAAGAATAAATGGTTCCTCAAACGAAGTAAGAATTCATTATTGTGTAGTTATAGTTGTATAATTACAATTGTTGTAATGGGATCGAGTAATCATATTGTGGTTGGAGTGTGTAGCTCTTGGTTGAATTGATATTCACTAAAGGAGTTTGTTGTAGCCCCGTAAAAGGTGAGAGCAAGTTGTTTGAAGTGTATGTGTTTACTTGATACTGTAATTCTACTTAGTGCTTGTCAATTAGTGAAAGCATCAAAGGGGAGTGAATATCACCATACTAGTTTAAGTTAGCTGAAGCACCATAACTTTGAGTTTTGTGTAATATGATTTTCTGTCTTTGAATCAATTTAGCATATTATATCTACTACTAAAAGAAGGGATGGGAAGTTGTTTGAACCGCAAACTAACGGACAAAGAACATACAAGGAATTAAATTAAATTGAAAAATCTTATTCACCCCCTCCTCAACATTGTTAAGATTGACATTGTCATAATCCAAGCACATTAATCAATCTCTCTCTCTCTCTCTCTCTCTCTCTCTCTATATCTATATATCTCTCTCTCTCTCATATTTCTGTATATATATATATATGATATATATAACAATTTTTAGGAAAAACACATATGTTTCCAATGTATATATGTGAGTTACTTGAGAATCTAGAAACGCAAACAATAACCCTATGAGAAATTGAACTTGTACCCAAAACAATAAGCTGTGAGAGTCACTGAAATAAAACTAGACAATTTCAACACATTTTTTTCTTATGTAATGATGACTTAAAAATTGTTCTCATTCTAACATCAAAAAATGGATCCCTTTGATGGCATATGAAATAATAAAATCTCAATATCAGATTCAATTAACCTACGATCACCATATAAATTTTAAAAGACTAAAATAATATCATGAACTTTATGTGCACCATGTTTAGAATCTATGCATAGAAATGCTAGGAAAAGACATGATATTTTTATGCAAAAGCCTTTATGGCTTATGATATCACTTTATTACAACAATAAATTGACTCCATTGCATTTTTAAAATTTTTAAGAAAAAGCCTGATCAATATAAGTCCATAGCCAGGAAATCCATAGACATCAAGAATAATAAGGCAAGATAAAACCTAGATGTCATGATTGTATAGAATAACTGCTAAGTTAAGCGGCCACATATATTCACTTGAACATGACATAACCACAGAGCCATGACCAAGGAAGGACACTCTCATCAATTTCCAAAAAAAAAAAAAAATACACAAATAAATAAATGCACCACATGCATCTTCCATTCTGTGTCAAAAACTTTCTACACTCTTAATTTGAAATGATCAGCTGCAAAAATTAAAAACAAAACAAAAAAAAAGGTGGAGAAGAACAACATAACATTAACCGTGTATGGAAACATGGAGAGGGCAGAAGGAAAAAAAGTAAACCCATAAAGATTCATTAGTGAGAAAAGAAACCAACGTGTACGGGGAGCCTTTCAATCCTCTGAGCTAGATTTCTAGCAAATGGGTCTTTGATTCTCTCAACCTCCTTGGGTAAAAATGAAGGAAAGCTCTGGCCGCATCCAGCAACGCCGCCGCCCGCGGCCTCAACAACCTTAAAACCCCCCATTCTTCCGGTACTCGCGGCGGGTGTCACCCCCATTGAGGGCGGAGGCCTCAAGCAGACGGTGATCATGGTTCTGTTCTGGAACAACAACCAATGCCAACTTGCGCTTCAATCTTCAAACCTCGGTGAAATAGACAGTGTGCCAAGGAAAGAGACGTGGTACTTCGGGCAACGTGGCATCTTTCCGGGACGCAGATTCATGAAAAGTATGAAATTATGGGGGCCTCCGACCAAAAGTAACACCTCGAATTACTTCAACTTTTTATTCATTTTATTTTATTTTATTTTTGGGTTGTTGGGTTTTTTTTTTTTTTTTTTTTTTTTGGGGGGGGTGGGTGGGGGGTTTTTTTTTTTTTTTTTTTGGGGGGGGGTTTTTTTTTTTTTTTTTTTTGGTTGGGTTTTTTATATTTTTTTTTTTTTCTTACAAAAAATTTTTTTTTTTTTTATATTTTTTTTTATTTTTTTTTTTTTTATTATAATTATAAATAATATTATAATTATTATTTTTTTTTTTTTTTGGAAATGGCCCAAATTAACCCAAACAAAAATTTTTTTAACAAGTGGATTAAAACATACTTAATCTATTGTAAAATTATTTCTACAATTCAAGCAACTTTCAGTATCAAAATAAAAAGTAACTTTCATCATAAAAAAATAAATGTGAATTAGATATGAATAAGAAATAAAATAAGTAAAAATACAAATTCTTTACTTTCTTTTTTTGTTGAAGGGTGTTTATTTTATTGGATGAGTTGAAGTTCGACCAACCAACTGCAATGAAATTAGTTCATTCCTGGTTTTAAGTTCCGTATTTTATTTTATTTTTAAAATTTTTTATTTTATTTAAACGTCATCACAATATTTATCAAGAATTTTAGAGCTCGTATTTGTAGGGGCAAGTGTTGTCTGATCAAAACACAACCCAAACAACAGTAGGCCTCGTTATCAATTTTATTCATTGCCCATATTTTTTTAGCCTATCACTCGCCGACTACTGTTATGCTTGTCTTATATAGTTTATATGGTCCAAAAAAACCAAAATGGTCGTTGCCAGTATACGGGGCCCTGTTTCACATGTGCTTAACGTGACCATGCCACAGCTGGTTTACAGCGTTTACATCGAAGAAAAAAACAAACCAAAACAACAACAGAAAAAGTGGAAAACAAACTAACAAAATAGATTTTAAGGTACGTTTGGCTAACTTTTTTTTTTAAATATAATAATTATTTTTAGATATAAATAATTAAATTTAAAAAAAAAATTCATTCTTAAAATCTTTTAAAGTAAAAATAATATTTTTTAAAAATTTTTTATATCCGAAAACAAATATTATATTTGAAAAAAAAAATATGACAACAAAAGATGCATGTGATGCATTTATTTATTTATTTATGAACGTGGGTATTAAAAACTAAATTCTAAAATTAAACACTGGCAAAACACAAAATGTGTCACTAATGGCTTTGCCAGTGTTTTACAAAATAACAAAAACGCCTACACCAGTGTAAGTTTGCGTTTTGGTGTTTGATAGAATTTTAGTTTTATATTTTGTTTTTTTAATTATGTTGGGATTCGTGTAAAATCATAATTTAAAAAAAAGTTATTTGGTAAAAAAATGATATGTTTTAAAAAGAATTATTTTTAAAAATTGAATCAAAACAAATTAAATATATATAAATATTTGATAGGCTCAAATAATAAAATAGAAGAAATATAAAAAAAATAAAAAATAATTGAATCTCCCAATAAATTTAAATTTAAATTTAAAAACAAAAAAACATTTCAAAATAATTTTTAAAAAAAGCTATGTAACCCACTGTTTATATTATTAAATTATCTTGATATACTTAAAGTCATTTTATTTCTCTCAAAATTCTTTCAAAGCATTCTGATAAACTTCAAAATAGTCTTATAACTCCAAATGTACTTCGAGATTTCTTCAAAGTGCTATGGTAGACTTCAAACCCATTTAATAACTCCCAAAGTCAAAGACTTCAATAACCCTTCTAGCTTAACTTAGTGCTATGAAAATGCATAAATTATATGATAAGCTTTTAAAACATCTCTGATATTTCTCAAGGTTTTTTTAAAATTTTGGATGACCTTTATGTCTTAACTTGAATTCTTTTTCACAACATTAACTTTGCCTTGTTTCCAACATTTGCCTTTATTGTTGTTGTTATTTTTATTTTATTATTTTTTCTTGTTAGATTTTTATTTTATTTTAAACATGAATCAAGATCAATATTTATCAAGAATTTTAGAGCTCGTATTTGTAGGGGCAAGTGTTGTCTGATCAAAACACAACCCAAACAACAGTAGGCCTCGTTATCAATTTTATTCATTGCCCATATTTTTTTAGCCTATCACTCGCCGACTACTGTTATGCTTGTCTTATATAGTTTATATGGTCCAAAAAAACCAAAATGGTCGTTGCCAGTATACGGGGCCCTGTTTCACATGTGCTTAACGTGACCATGCCACAGCTGGTTTACAGCGTTTACATCGAAGAAAAAAACAAACCAAAACAACAACAGAAAAAGTGGAAAACAAACTAACAAAATAGATTTTAAGGTACGTTTGGCTACCTTATTTTATTTTTGTTTTAAAAATATAATAATTATTTTTAGATATAAATAATTAAAAATTTTAAAAACAATATTTTCATTCTTAAAATCTTTTAAAGTAAAAATAATTTTTTTTTTTTTTTTTTATATCCGAAAATAAATATTATATTTTAAAAGCGAAAAAAAATATGACAATGTGAATTCTAAAAACTGGAAAGATGCATGTGATGCATTTATTTATTTATGAACACCGGTATTAAAAACTAAATTCTAAAATTAAACACTAGCAAAACGCAAAATGTGTTGGCTTTGCCGGTGTTTTGTAAAATAACAAAAACGCCTACACCCGTGTAAGTTTGCGTTTTGGTGTTTGATAGAATTTTAGTTTTTATATTTTGTTTTTTTAATTATGTTGGGATTCGTGTAAAATCATAATTTTAAAAAAGTTATTTGGTAAAAAAATGATATGTTTTAAAAAGAATTATTTTTAAAATTTGAATCAAAACAAATTAAATATATATAAATATTTGATAGGCTCAAATAATAAAATAGAATAAATATAACAAAAATAAAAAATAATTGAATCTCCCAATATAATTAAATTTAAATTTAAAAACAAAAAAATATTTCAAAATAATTTTTAAAAACAGCTATGTAACCCACTGTTTATATTATTAAATTGTCTTGATATACTTAAAGTCATTTTATTTCTCTCAAAATTCTTTCAAAGCATTCTGATAAACTTCAAAATAGTCTTATAACTCCAAATGTACTTTGAGATTTCTTCAAAGTGCTATGGTAGACTTCAAACCCATTTAATAACTCCCAAAGTCAAAGACTTCAATAAGCCTTCTAGCTTAACTTAGTGCTATGAAAATGCATAAATTATATGATAAGCTTTTAAAACATCTCTGATATTTCTCAAGGTTTTTTTAAATTTTTGGATGACCTTTATGTCTTAACTCGAATTCTTTTTCACAACATTAACTTTGCCTTGTTTCCAACATTTGCCTTTATTGTTGTTGTTATTTTTATTTTATTATTTTTTCTTGTTAGATTTTCATTTTTTAAGCATGAATATCAAGATCAAAGTATATATATATATATATATATATATACACTTAATAATAGCATACTCTAGCATATGAAATAATATGAAAACCATAATAAGATACAAAATTATTGCTCAATTCGTATCAGAAGAAACAATATCACACCACTGAATGTAACCTGTCATATAATATATATTGATACTAATCATTTACAATAAAGATTGCAATAAACTGCTCAATTAATCCAAGTGCTCAATCTGTCATCAATCTGGACTCTTTCCATATGTCCTCTTTCCATGAGGTTATATTAACCTATAACCTTTCCATAGGTTATATTAATAGTCCTCTTCCATATGTCCAAGGAATACAGATAGAATTATTGGAAGGTTAATATATTAACCTTCCAATATATATTAAATATATTAATAGTGACCTATTACTATATTTCCATAGGTTAATATATTAAATTGAGTTACACTCTGCAGTCATCTTTCCATAGGTTAATCTTTCCATATGTTCCCAGTCCAATAGGTTAACCTTCTGATAACCCATAGGTTCATATGGAAAGATTATATGGAAAGGTTCATATGTTTTATCATTGATTGCATAGGTCAGTAACCTTTCCATAGGTTAATGTGTCCTCAATTTACACTAAACAGTCTTTCAGAACCTATGTTTCTTCTTCTGGTATATTTCTTGATGATATTCAACTGCTCAATTTGCAGTCTGTAAGTAACAGATATATATATATATATATATTCAGTGTGTACAAAATGAAATCTAACACAATATTCTTTAGCGTTCTTAAATTATTACAGAAAATTTGGAGAGGATGATGTGTACCAAAAGTGTATTACATGGTTAATGGAAATAGAATTATCTTATATAAAAGCAACTATAAAATTACTTGGCATTAAAAAAAAAGAACATGTCTTCAATCTCCTCTTTCCCTGATTTCTCTTTTTTTTGGTCTTTGATCCTTCCTCCCTCTCTCCGTATTCTATCTCTGTTTGGTTTGTAGCGTAGACGTAACAGGAAGTCAACGAAAGGGCAAAATGGGTGATACCAATCACAATCGGAATTCACTTGTGCATAGAGAAATGAATGGCGTGCGATAGATTCAGGTCATCAATTTAGTGCTACAAATTGGACACCGGGGAGGGTAGATTGGTGTATAGGGGTTGGGGTGAGAGTTATAATCGATCTATATAAAAAAAATATTATATATAAAAAAATTATAATCGAATTATATATAAAAATAAAATAAAAGAAATGATATGCACAATAATTTGATAAGGTGACTCATTAAGTCGTAAAAAAAAATCCTCCCCTCTTCGATAGATTCTAGCCTAATAATACGTAACATTGCTAAAAAATAATTATATAATAAAAGTTAAAAAAAAAAAATAAAAATAAAAATGAGGCATGATTTATTTATTGGTCCTTTACTGCATTATATACAAAAGTTAGTAAAAATTAATTTAAATTGCTTTCAAATGGTTTAGTTAAAGCAATAAAGAAAAATTAAATATAATTGTTGCTTTTTATTTTGTTGATCATGCCACCTAATCCTATACCCTTTTCATCCTTTTCTTTTTTAGCATTTCACCTCCAAGCGTCACCCCACTCTCACGGCCGTCTCCTCCCCACAGTCCCCCCTCTCCCCTTTGTGTTTTCGCCTCTTATTCTTATGTTGTTGGCTGAGTTTTTCCCTTTGCCGTTGCACAACTCCTCTGCCACTGCTCACCCTCATGTTGAAGCCAAGCCACCTATTGTCATAGACTCACGCATCTATCTTGTTCCGGCCAACAAATCCGAGCAGCTCACCCCCCTCCCCAGTGTCTCCGCTTGCCCCCCTCTCCCTTCCAACTACGCCAGGGCGGCCCCCGTTCCTCTTCCTCCCACCCTCCCCTTCGGCCGCCCTCTCCCTTGGGGGGGGGCTCCTTCTTTCTCTCCTCCTCGCCAAAATTTAAATGATATAGTTATTAGCTAAAATAATATTATATTAAAAATAATTTTAGTTGAAAATACTCTTAACCTTCAAAGTAGAAAATTATTTCAAAATTATTTATGTTTGGTGGATGTATTTTATATTTTAGTTTTTAAAACGTAATAATTATTTTTAAATATAAAAAATTAAAAACTTAAAAGAATAAAAGGTTACATTCATTTTAAAAGACATTAATTAATTAATTTTTTTATTATTTTAATTTTTTTTATGAATGTCGAAAATAATTATCATAAAAATAAAAATAAAAAATATAAGCGGGCGACGCTAATTAGGGCAATAAAATTTTTTTAACGATCCTTAGCAGGGAGCCACAAACCAAATTGTGATGTGATTTTTTTTAAAAATTGTGTCACACGCACCCGATTATCGATCCGGCTGCGATTCTTCCCGTTGAAAATCAATGCTATAGTTAGGGAGTGGTGGTGGCAGCTGGCCAGGCGTTAGGGCGGGATGTGATTGTGAAGAGTAATTATTATTAATGAAATAAAATTTAGTAAGTCGTGTTAATTAATGGTCAAATTAATTATAGTGGGGGAAGTTTTTAAATTGTTTTTAGTTAAAATTTAAATCAATTATCGGTGTTCAAAACTCAAAAGGCTGGGCCACTTATGGCAATCCTTGACTTTTTCAACGATCCTTCGCAGGGGAGTGTCAAAGCTTCCAACAACAAAACAACGAAGACTGTTCAAGTGACCAAACAGGTAGTCAAGACTATATTATTATTATTATTATTATTATTATTATTATTATTATTATTATTATTATTTATATATAAAGTTCCTGCTTTTTTGATCACCCTGAGAATTCCTGGAGTGTTCCCATCGGCCCCAAGCACTCAGCATCAAAGAAAGGTCAGTGCATTCATTTCCTGGAAACTTAAAATCATTGCTTCTTTTCTTATCAGGACTTGTTTGATGTTGTTGAATGTTCCTCCCCGATTTTGCATGCTCCAATCTCGCCTCTCTCTCTCTCTCTCTCTCTCTCTCTCTCTCTCTCTCTCTCTCTCTCTCTCTCTCTGTAGTTGATTGCTATGCGGCTTTCGATTCGTTGGAATCTTATTCGTTGGGTTGATTAAATACAGATTTGCGGGTGCCCGTGTGGTTATTTGGACCCTGGAGTGCTTTTTCTTATCTTCGATTCACGCCCGAGGGGGACTGGGATTCCAAGTTGGAGCTGTTGATCGTCGGTACATCAACCCTCAGTGCAAGATTTTACTGGGTTTGGGTCAGATTGAATGGTTTGATATGTTGTGTTGTCCTTGAGAGATTCCTGTTATGTGGTGTGGGTGGTTTTTTTCACTGCGCTGTGTGGCCACGCCCTTCTCTTGTTTTGGTGTTTGTTTTCTCTTTTCCGAGCAGTGTAGTTTCCTTTTGCTTCCCACTGCTTTCGTGTTTTGAGCAACGGAGCTCTTGTTGCAGCATTTTAAACCTCTGATTGTGTCGGGAGGGGGTGGTGCTATGGCTGACATTAACTCTGCAATTCCAGAATTAGAGGGAGAGGGGAACTTGATATCTGCAGCTCAGCAGATTGTGAAGGCCATAGGACTTAAGAAAAACCTCACTGATGTTGAGCGAAAGGTTTTGGCTGAACTCGGCTCCAAATTATCTAATATTATCCCTTTCAGCGATGAGAGCAAGGCCGAGGCTATTAGCAGGATAGAGGTAATCAGTGAGATTGAGGAGCGTTTCTACGCCCTCCGGGAGAGGATCATGAGTTGGGAGGCGGATGAATCCATGATATGGGAGGCTGGTCTTGAAGAAATATCTGAGTATCTAAAAGCTGTCAGTGACGCCCAGGAGTTGATTCGTAGTTTGGAAGGAAGCTTGTCCTCCAGCAAGGATGATGAAAAGTCGGATATTTTAAGGAGGGTGTACGATGTGCTCCAGACATCTATGGTAAGGCTGGAGGAAGAGTTCATCCACATACTTGTCCAAAACCAGCAGACCTTCGAGCCCGAACGCATGTCTTTTCGCTCGAGTGAAGAAGATATAGTCGATGAAGCCTCAATCATCTCCATCGAGGAGGACTCAGGGGATGATGTGCCACAGAGAGATAGCATCACCAAGGGCTCGGAGGAATATCTAATTGATTTGGTCTGCCCGAATGTAATTCCTTACCTCAAGCGTATCGCAAATCTGATGTTTGTTTCTAAACACGATCAGGAATGTTCCCAAGCCTTTATTTGTGTCCGGAAAGATGCTTTGGATGAGTGCCTCCGTATTCTTGAAATTCAGAAGTTGAGCATTGAAGATGTGTTGAGAATGGAGTGGGCTAGTTTGGCTTCTAAGATAAAACGGTGGGTGTGGGCTATAAGGGTTTTTGTGCGTGTTTATCTAAATAGCGAGAAGTGGCTCCATGACCAGATATTTGGGGAGCTTGGAGTGGTCCATTCATTCTGTTTCATTGAGGCATCAAAGGCTTCAATATTGAGGCTTCTGAATTTCGGTGCAGCTGTTGCCATTAGTCCCCGCAAGCCAGAAAAGCTGTTTGGCATACTCGGTATGTATGAGGTTCTTGTGGATCTTCTTCCAAGTATAGAAACCCTATACCCAGATGAGGCTGGTTCTTGTGTCAGTAGTGAGTACTATGAGGTTATAAGTAGTTTGGGCGATTCTGTGAGAGCTACATTTCTTGATTTTGAAAATGCCATCGCTTCAAATGCATCAGTGAACCCTTTTGCTGGAGGTGGAATTCATCCTCTCACTCGTTATGTTATGAATTACATCAGGATTCTTACTGATTACTGTGAAACCCTCAACTTACTTCTCGAGGATCGTGTACCAGAGGATCGTATATATGGGTCCGCTGACACAAGCCCTACTCTTGGAGGTGACAAGAGTCCAATTTCATCCTCCTCCTACAGTGCCTCCTCAATGGCCCTCCACTTTCAAACCCTCATGTCAATTCTCGAATCGAACCTGGAGACCAAGTCCAAGCTTTACAAGGATGCCGCTTTGCAGCACTTTTTCCTCATGAACAACATACATTACATGGCTGAAAAGGTAAAGGGTTCGGAACTGAGGTCCATATTTGGTGACAAATGGATACGGAAGCATAATTGGAAATTCCAGCAGCATGCCATGAACTATGAGAGGGCTACTTGGAGTTCTATCCTTTGTTTGCTGAAGGATGGGAATCAGAACTCGAATTCCAATTCCTCAAAAACTCTGTTGAAGGACAAATTGAAGAGCTTCTATCTGGGTTTTGAGGAGGTGTACAAAACCCAGACCAGTTGGCTAATCCGAGATCCTCAGCTCCGAGAAGACTTGCAAATATCTACTTCGTCGAGGATCGTTCTGGCGTATCGAACATTTGTGGGGAGGCCTAACCTTAATATTAGTGAAAAACACATTAAGTACAGCGCTGATGAACTTCAGAATTACATCTTAGATCTCTTTGAGGGATCCCAGAGATCACTGCCGCATTGCTACAAGAGGTGATGTTAGAATCAAATTTGCATTTTAATGTACTCTCTCACATTGTCCCACTTCCAGCATCTGTTTTGTATTTGTATGGAATTTAAAGAAAACTTTGTTATAATAACCCTTTTGAAATCATTATTATAGTGTATTAATATGACACATTAGTTGTTTGTATCCATTGTATTACTTTGAGCTGGGGACATGGATATACAAATATGTATATATGTTGTATGTATAGAGAGAGAAAGAGAACTGATCTTTCTGGGGGTCAGGTCCATGCTAATAAAAGAAAAAAGAATAATTAAGTATGTGCCCATTTACATTCACACACCACAAAAAGCACCTACCGATGGAGTCAAGTCAATGGTGTGGATTGAGACCACTTACTCAGCATGATGGCAACAGAGAGAATGCAGTCAGCATTGAGATGCGACAACGTAGTTGGGGTGGCCGTTGAGCAATGAATGGGGACTGGTACCGTGGTGTGAGGCGGAAATTTTAAATTGTGAAAGACACAGTGACATAGACCGAATAGAATGGGCATGGCAGGAATTTCAAATTCGATATCTGACCGAATAGACACAGTGACAGACACGGATCAAAGCAATCATGTTTTAGTGAGTTGTTTTTTTTTTTTTTTTTGGTTTTTACGTCGAGATAAATTATGACTGTATGGTTAATTTTGGATAAAACTGCAACGGAATCACCTGATCAATACATACTCTTTACTTGTTTTCTTTCGAGGTGCAGGATCAAAGAAATATGATGAAATATTAATAATTTAAAATATATAAAAGAAATTGTGTTGTTTCTGATTATTAAATATCCCCACTGCCATAGATAAAAAAACTTAAGTACTTGAAGAATTTTTCACTAAAAAACGAAAAATTATATATATATAATTATTTTTCTAAGAAATTAATACTTTTTTTAGAAAATAAAAATTTTCACTTAAGGAGCTTTTCTATGAATTGTTCACCAGAATTCAATCTATTAATAATAAATTTTTTTCTATATTTTGATGTGTTCCGAAGGAATTTTTCATTTAAAATTATATATTTTATGTGTATATATATATATGTATGGTCATGCAACAATGCCATCATCTGGTCTCATTTTTACCATGGTATCTTTCAATTTTAAAATATATAAAAGAAATTGTTTTGTTTATAAACATGATTTTTAAATATCCCCACTGCCATAGATAAAAAAAACTTAAATACTTGAGGAATTTTTCACTAAAAAAACGAAAAATTATATATATATATAATTATTTTTCTAAGAAATTAATAGTTTTTTTAGAAAATAAAATTTTTCACTTAACGAGCTTTTCTATGAATTGCTCACCGGAATTCAATCTATTAATAATGATTTTTTTCTATATTTTGATGTGTACTGAAGGAATTTTTCATTTAAAATTATATATTTTATGTGTGTGTGTGTATATATATATATATATATATATATATATATATATGTATGGTCATGCAACAATGCCATCATGTGGTCTCATTTTTACCATGGTATCTTTCAATATCAGCCGTTGGATATTCATTCAACAGTCTAGATTCGAGTTCTATTTAACTTTATTCCCACTACAATAATTCTATTACAGTTAAATAAAAATTTAATATGGATAATTGAATGTAAATCTAATAATCTATATTAAAAGATCTCATGTTCCATAGGATTTCATGTTTGTCTCAAAAACTTGCAAACCTTTAATGACTAATAGGGTCAGTTCAATGGATGTCGATCTGCGAAGCTATGTCAGAGAGAAGGAATGGTTTTGAGACAAGAGGTTCAAACATTGTATGGTATCTTGTATGGTATTTGATAGAGTAGTAGATGTCTAAGAAGTTAAGTGTTGTCCGACAAAAATGATGATTATACAAAGGTCGAAAGACAACCGAAGGAGATAATGCTCTAAACAATGAAATTTGTCCAATCATCAAAGTCTTATCCAAGCCATAGAACCTCTCCAATCTTCAGAGTCTTCTCTGATCGTTAGTCTTTCTAAGCTTTTTATCTGATAAGCATTCTAATCGTTAATCTTTCTAAGCTTCTTATATCATATAGATGCACTAAAGTTTGTCTCGGTTATTTTTTGTATTTTTCAGCAGTTGTTGAAGAAAGTAACATACATATGCACCATGGTTGTGTCCATCCAGTTGCTGAGGTACGTTGAGAGTAGGAAGTCATCGAACTATCAACTTCTATCTTTGTTTAAATGTAGGTTGTCCAACTCTTTTATAAAACTTGCTCTTCTTCAAGGCAACAGTTAATAGAAAATATTATCCCAAGCAATGCTATCTTGACTTATTCATTGATGAAGGACACTAGCATCTCCGAGGTGGAATGTCAAAGAGTGGCTTGAATGCACAAAAACATGACTTTAGGAGTAAACTCTTACAACTCACTAAATGACTTCTCTCACTAAATGCTTGTTTGCTTAAGTTTATATAACCTTTTAATGCAGGTTCTTCACAATTTATACTTGAGGAAGTTAACAATCATTGGTTGGTATTGAGTAGTTAATGCTGCCAATTAATGTGTTTGCTTCGAGATTAGTGAGTTTAACATTAATTCCTAGCTCGTGAGCTATGCAGTCGTAATAATGGTATTAGAACTCGTAGTTGTTAGCGGCATAGTAACTACCTCGTAGCCATCAAAGTATATCGATATTTTTATTGAAAATACAACTAACTGACTGCTCAAATGCAAGGTTAACCAACAAACCCCAAAAGTCAACCAATAAGCCTTTTATGGCCCTAACCTGGAATCGGACCCAAGTACTATCAAAATGCTCACATCGACGTCCACATTATTGTCCAGATGGTTTTATCTATTTATAATGGCTTTTTTCAATCCTACTCAAAGACGATTCTTTACAGTAATGGTAATGGTGGTGGTGGAGTCTTGAGATGACAACTTGATAGTTGATACCAAAGATGTCAATAACAAATCTTATAGTGTGAGCCCTTGCAATGACAATAAAAATTATTACGCTTAACGCATATCCGTTGACTTTCAGGGGATCTTACAACCTTATAACTAGACTCTCTCTCTCTCTCTCTCTCTCTCTCTCTCTCTCTCTCTCTCTCTCTCTCTCTCTCTCTCTCTCTCTCTCTCTCTCTCTCTCTCTCTCTCTCTCTCTCTCTTTTATATATATATATATATGTGTGTGTGTGTGTGTGTGAGAGAGTGAGTGTGTGAGTGAGTGTGTGAGAATTTTACTATGTTGATAGGTTAACTATAACTAGAAATACTCCAATACATATATATTTTTTTTATTTAATTTTAAAAATTTCATTAATTTGGTAACATTAAATATGGGTGTAAAACGGGCCGATCCGGCCCAGTCTATGATGGAGCGGGCCTAAATGGGCTAGACAGGGCTCAGTCCTGTCTAATCCGCGTGGTAGCTTGCAGATTTTTCTATTTTTTTTAAAGTTTAAATTAATCAATATAATCTAATCAAACTAATACTAGTTTTAATTTTGTTTTACAATTACTTATATACCGAGTAATGAGTAGGTCAATATTCTAATATTCACCTATATAATATTAAATAACTTTAATATATTATACGTAATCAAATATATATCAACAAATATTCTGATATCCTCATATATTTTTTAAATGGTATTGTTTGCATAAAATATGAAATCCGATTAATCAATTAAAATTTCATAATATACTATACACATTAAAATTTTAAGACATTTAGGGTATGGAAAAATTATATCATAGGCCTAAACGAACCAGCCCATTTAGGCCTGCATTTTAAATGGATTTAGTCTTAATTGGCCCGATCGGCTTGCCTGAGCCCATTTTCCGCCTAACATTAGAAGATAAAATAGTTGCTATTAAAAATCATAAAAATAATAAACCATAGATTTTTTGTTTGGTTTGGTTTTTTTATTTGTGTTATTTTACTTATAAGTGGCATGATAAAATAAAATACAACAAATGAAAACGTAATTTTTTTTGCAATAGCATCATCTACGGTCGGCTTATATTATCATTATATTTTTTATGCACTATAAGTTAAAAGTACCAATAGTAGATTTTCTATACAAATTTGTTTTCCTTTATTTATGGAAAAAAAGTTAAAAAGTTATAAAATCATCCCACAGCAAAAACTCTATATTTAACTTTCTCTATAAGATTTGTACAGTATTTTTTAATATATTAGGAAATACAGTTTACTCTTTATAATTATTAAATTATATATTTAAAAAAATTTCTCATCTCTCTCTTCATGTTTATCGTAACTTTCACTTTTATTTCATATTAAATTATAAAAAATATTATTAAATAAAAAATTATTTTAAATTATTATTTTAAAGATATAAAAAGTAATTAAAAATTTTATTATGATATATATATTTATAAAAAAAAAATATTTAAATTCGTAAAATTAAAAAATAAGAAAGAAAAGCTCTGATAGGATTCTTGTTGAAAAACATTTTACAAATAATGTTTTTTATACAAAAAATAAAAATCAAATAGGTTATACCATTGATGGCCGTGAGTCTCAACTCAATGACGGCACCAGCGATTGACCTTGTAATTATTTTATGAATGTGGACGTTATCATTGAATTCTAATGCTTTAGAATATAACTGAAAATCAAATCAATGTGATGGAAAAATTAGGCCCAAAAGTACACTAATGCAATATATATATATATATATATATGTATATATGTATATAAAACTCAAATCTACATTTTTGACTGCAAAAAGTCGCGTCCATCCTCGTTGTTTTTTTAATGCGTTTATTTTCAATCTTCAAATGGATACGTGAGAGATATTTGGTTGTATTCAATATTCATTCGTATGCGGTGACGTTCGTCAAGTCCCATGTCGATGCAGCACATTGCCACTCGTTGGGTCCCACCGTGGGTTGGTTAGCACACGTTTTGAAATATTTTGCCTCGGAAAACATTGAAAAGTAGATTATACTAGGATGTCAATGCGTAGTGGATAATTCGAATTTGTTTCGCGATAGGTTAGGATGAAACCAAAGAAAGTAGTGGGTCGGAGCGGTATACCATGAGACAGATCACGGGGTTTAATTTTGCTGTTGGGTAAGTTCCGCTTACTATCATGTTGATTTGATTTATTTAATATTTATTTTAAAAATTATTGTTAAATTAAATATTCATGTAATATATATTATGATAGTAAAATTTTAAGAAATTAAAAAATATGAAAATAAATAAATAAATTTTAATTTATTAAAATTTATATTTTTTAAAATTTAATAATTAATTTTTAAAATAAATATTAACAAAAGTTTAAAATAAGTTAGATTACGAACTACCTTGCTCACCACCACCGAATACAAATTCTAAATCAAGACAGACAGATGAGATTATACCATGAGATTATGAATAATGAATGCTTTGATGATCGTACCATTCCGCCCGCTGACAACGTGGACCGAGTGATCAACATATTCAACACCTTTGATAACATATATATGCTACATTGTCAGCCTTTTTATATATTTTTTTATTTTTATTTTTGTTAACATGCAATCTTAGCTTTGTTGGGAACGTGATGAGAAGAGTGATAACTTGTCAAAAGTTATTTCTAGAAATGTACAAAGAGAAAGTAAACTTAGACGCCTTCGTTTGCTTCTGGAAAACAAGTTACATTGGAAAATTATTTTTTGAAAATAAAGTTTTTTTAAAAATTATTTCTGTTATTTAATTGGTCACTTTTATAAAGATCCGTGGAAAAACTTTGTCCTGCATGTATAAAAAAACAGACATTTCATTGCTTCCTTGACATTCCTATGACTCCCCAGCCCCATATTTTATCACCAGGACTCACAAACACTCTCAAGCATAAAATTAGTCGATGGTTGATATTATTATTAGTAAGTTTATTTTGGAATTGGTGTTTATATTTTATCATTCATTACACGGATGTCATACCATGATTATTATACAAACATGGCTTCTTATTCGTTATCTATTGAACAGGGTCTTAAAAAAACAATGCATTTCAAATGAAGACGCCTGCTTTTGTAAATAAGCTAATGGATAAGGTAAATTCTAGTACATATTCTATTTAAAATGAATTTAACTTAGGATATTAAGGTGATGTAGAATACAAGAAAGGAGAGTTTTATCAACGTATAACCTTAGAGATATTCAGCCAAAATCCACTAACAAGAAAACAGTTTGATAAATCAGAAATTGTTAATAATAGATTGTGTCTTAAACTCTAATAAAAATGGCTTTATATAATCTTAAACTCATTAAGCCTCAAACGATCCAGCTTAAATAGTTTGAAGGTTCAACGACGGCTGTCTAACAACTAATCTAAGTTAGAATGATCTAGCTATCGGCCAACTTATCTGCCTATCCAGTCGCTTATCTATTTGGGTCTGGTTTGGAGGTTCAATGGGTTGGGTTTTTCATCATCTGGTTTCCTTTGATGCAACATAATGATAGATCTCATGTAAGAAAATGATTTTGTTGTTGGGTTGAGCCATCTATTCTAAACCTTAAGAAAATGATTTTATTGGGGGGGGGGGGGGGGGGGGGGGCCTACTTCACCTGGGCTTAAACCTTAAGTAGGTACCTTTGTGATAAACCTTTCTACACCATTGGATTATGTCCTGAACTCTTGTTAACACCTGATGACACCTCGCTTCTTAGGACACTGGTGGTATACATCTTTCTCTTGTTAAGTACCGTTTATACTAGCACCAAAATTCTGGTTTGCCCAAGCAATACTAAAGCAGCAAAAACAGTCGGTGCTTACTGCTCCACTTCCTGTTTTCACTACACACTACTGCTCCAGTGCTCCTTTTTCAGCCTTACTTTAGCCGTTTGTGTCAACACATTCACTGTATCTGACATGTGATAGTGCAGCTTAGTCACAGGGGGTGCCCTCTTCCAAGCTCTTCCGCAACTCCGTCAGTAATATATGTTTTGAGGCCCACATCTGGTTTTAGAATACCCTGAGATAATTTCATAGCAAGGTTTAGGATGCCAGACCTTGGATCTGTTTATTCTTGAAATGGCAGTGCGCTGATAAACTCATTAGTGTCGTGGAAAAAAAAAATAAAAATAAAAAATCCCTGAACTAGTAGAGGGTTGCCAGTTCTCCAGCTTGAGCATTTCAAGACAACAATTATTATATACTTTTCCTTGTGTATAACCTATAATATTTTATAATTATAAATGCTAATAAATTAATTAAATATTTCATGTACTTCTTAACTATCTCATATATGTTATTTAATTCTATCTAAACTATCACATATCTTTTAATTGGTAAATTTATTTATTAATTATTTTAATTTTTTTTACCCTTTTATCATATCTTTATCATTTTACTTTTTACCATTTCTATTATTTATCAAAATTTTACTTTTTAGCCCTCATGGCTGATTTTGATGTTTTGGATTCAAATATGCAATTTGTTTCCATGAAATCAATTTCTAACATTAAAAATTATTTATTTAACTCAATTAATTTTATTTAATGTGAATATATAATATAAATCATATATTATAAAATAAAACTTATTACTACAAATCTAAAATCATATATAAAAGTATAGGCCGGTTGACTATATTACTAATTTTCATGACCTATGTAGAATTTCCTATCGGTGTGTTAATTTTCATGACTACGAACGTGACTTCTTATTGTCCGCACCCAAAGGATTAAGGGATTGGTGACAAATACTACTAGATATTACACTACGGGTGCTGTCTCCAACATGTAAATCTATACAGTTATACATCAAGAGTAATTTTGTCCTTTTTCATATATCATCATACATATAATATGCCAAACAGTCATACATACATCATATCACAGATGTCATCACTGGATTTTGTCCAAAGAGAAACCGACTTTTAGGGATAAAGTTTTCAAACCCTTCACCTAAATGGTGATGAAAAACAGAATCACCACTAATTGTTTTTGGGATACAATTAGTCACCTAAAACAATTGTCTACGTCACTAGAGCTGGGTTCAAAAGTTTATTACTTGTGAGGAAGGATTAACACCCCCACAACGCCTTTTTCATAGGAGGAAGTTTCTAATTTATTTTGGTTTTTTTGATTTTTACTTATCTAAGCTATATTTGTTTTATTTTGCTAAGGCTTAACTTTTTTTTTTTACTAAATTAATTGTTAAAACTACAAGTAAATTCAATTATCCAAAAAGTCTAAGAAAATGACGAAAACATATTTACTTGACATATTTAACAAAATCATTATCTAACAAAATCTTTAACTTTATGAGGAAAACATATTTACTTGACTTGGGAATTGGTAAAAAATACGTAGGTGATAGTTCTTTTGAAAAGAAATGAAATTAAAGAAAAATGACTTTTTTAAAAGAGTGATATTTAGTGTGTGGTTTTTTTTAAATTACATTTTTTTAAATTTTTGGATCTCTATTAAACAAAACTCTTTTTTTTCCTATTTTTTTTGGGAAAAAATATTTCTAACCTTAAAAAAACATTAGAAAATGTTTATAACAAATCTCAAGAAAACATAAATAAAGGACTCCCTCTTTTTTTTCTTTTTTCTTTTTTTTGCTATTTTTGCTCTTTTGTTTTTGTTTTTTTTCTCTTTCACTACTTTGGGTTTTTACATGTTATAAAATGAAAGAGGTCACATGAGACCTTGTTAAAATAATTTCTAACTGGAATATTAAAAAAGAGAAAAAAAACAAAACTTCCTACAAAATTGAAACAATAAAAATTCCTGCAAAACATAGTTAACCACATATGGGAACAGAGAACTCCAAAATAAAGTGAAAAAGCCAACCGAGTCTGACCCAAGAAGGCTAACTGTGATAAAAAACGTAGTAGGGGTGACTAATAAAACACCAATTAAAAACACATGTTGTGCAGCAAAAAGAAAATGCAGGAATCAACTTGATTAAAAGGTCAAGGCAATAAACAGACAAGTAGAATTCAAAAAACAAAAAAAACTCGACTGAAAGAAAACTGCAGATTCAAAGAAACACAGTTAGAAAAAGAAACCAAATACTTTAAGAGTGGTATCGAGATGAGTATGGCTAGCATCCTTGAAGTGACACGGCAATACAAAAACCATCAAAAAAGAAGAAGACGAAAAAAGATAAAAACACATAGAGGGAGAGCAGTCTTGACATGGACGTATAAACATTGAGGAGCATAAACAATCAACTACAAAGAGAAAGTCACCATGAAAAACAAACTGATGCTAAATAAGCCTTGCTAGATGAAATAATCACAATAAAAATCCACATTTAAATTCATGCTAGATGGACGAGATAATTATGTGGGAAGTGGATTTTAATAAACTCTGTCTTTTGACAGTGAAAGACTTTAAGAAACTCTGTCCTTTGATAGTGGATTCATCATAGGAAGCTAAGCAATCACACAACCCATTTACCAGTGTAAAAAAATCTAGCAAAGAAATCACCACAAAAACACAACAGAAACATAATAAGAAATAAGAACAAAAATCAAATAGAGGTATCCCACGCCACACCTTTCCTCAATTCCACAAACCGAATCATCTTCGCCTTACAGTCCTACGACTGATGGTTGAATATCGTGAACAAAAAACCCAGCAATAGTAATGGTACGAACTCCTTCTCCTTCTATATTTTGGACTATCGCTAGCGACCGCAGTAGCGTCTTTGTAGTGCGCTCTTCAGCTACCGGGACGCGGCACCAGTAGAACGTGCCCGGTTTGAAGACTCCAAACAGGGTTACCGGGTTTGAGGGCCCTTGTGTGTCATGGCTGGAATGGTTGGCGTCGGGTTGGTATGTCAGCGTCGTGGAAGGCTAATGGGAAGGCGGTAGGTGTAGTCGATGATGGCTAGCTGGTATCGCGACGATGGAGGAGTCGCCGTGGGAAGGTGCGCTGCGGTCGAAATGCTCAACGCCAACCGATTTATGGCATTGTCGTGGGCTGACTTTTAGGGAGCTATGTTAGCAATTCCGCAAGCATACGGATCGTTACAAGTAATAAAGTGGACTCAAAGTCTGGATGTCAAACCCACAGGGAAGGTGACAAAGTAAAAAGCTCATTTTGTAAATCCATGATGTATTTGAAGTTGGTTTTGTATCATTAGCAATTTGAATGTTGTAATTTAAATAAACAAGCAATGTAAATGATCTTATGGGAGAAAATAGGGATTTGGATTTCAATCAATGTAATTAATTAATCTCTTGTTCTTAAGGCATATTAATTCAAACTTTCCCTTTTTGTTTAAAACCCAACACCTTTGCATGTACTAGCCTCTTTCGAGTGATCTAGCCGTGTGTATACCCTAGCTTGGGGAACGGGCAACCCATTATATACTTAATTTGTTTGAGTGTAGATTGGCATCACACCAACCCTAACTAGGTTACAAGTAAGATTACTGGCTTTCGCAAATTATAATCTTAGCAAGTCAAGTCTCTTAACTATCCGGTTATCAATGTCTTCTTTCGATCCATAATTGATTAACCTTATACAAGACTTAAGGTGGCCGAACTTAAATCTCACATGCTAACTCAAAAGACTTGATAAACATAACAGGAATTTCAAATTAACTAGCCAAAAGAAAAGGAATTAAAAACTTACATCAAATCCATCCTCCTCCCATGAAGGTTTAAGCTACCATAGCAAATAAGAAAACCATTTTTCTAACTATGAGAACCCAATACACTCCTCTCTCTCTCCCAGAATGAACGATACCCAAAAATTACATGAAAAATCCCTTTTGTCTTACAATTCTGTGCATAACCGCTCTCCTAACCGTTAGAACTGTTCCCTCCATTAATTCAAACTCGTTTCTCTCTCAAAAAGGTTGATGGAGCGTCGTCAGATCCTTTAATGAAGGATTACAAGCTGTACACGTGGCATCTATGAGAGTTCGTTGATCAGCAGGATACGTTGTGCAGAAACTGCCCGCGGTCAAGTCATTTGGTCAACTCAATTTCAAATGACCGTTTCAAATGACCAAACTCTCGGGAGCTTTAGGTCAACTCAATTGGCCCCGTCATTTCTTTTTGGTCATTTCAAATTTGAAATGACCGCAGTGCATATTGTCCCTTGCTCCTTCCTTCTTCATTTGGACCTTGTGCTTGACCTATTTTCCATTCAAAGACAGCAAAAACACCACAAAAGGATCTACTGCTGCTATGTTAGGGGGTTAGTTCATTAATTAATCAAATACATCAAAATGAAGTTACAATTGTGATCTTTTCTCATAAATTCTCCTTCATTTGACACTAAAATAAGTTAAAAACCCCCCCTAACAAGCTATTGCGGTAGAAAAGGGGAACAAAGTCAATGGCGGCCAACGAAGCAATTTTCGGTTGGGATTTTGTAAAGGGATGAGGATGGAGATGTTGATGGGTGACCACACATAGGGTATGAAGATGTTAGTCGGCAAAATGATTCCGACCAGCGGGGGACTCTCTTTGGAGGGAGAAGGTGAGAAAAATGGCTTGGTTTGTGAATCGTGAGAGCCCCCTTTGTTTGGTGGAGGAGATAAGTATATATATAGAGGTGATGGGTGAGGTGTTAGGGTTTGATTGGGGCAACAAGGAAGCATGGGAAGGTGACCGGCCATGGTTAGCTTCAAAGGGGTTGGGTTATGGCTATGAGAGAGAAAGGGATCGAGGCTTGACCATGGTTGGGTCGTGGGGAGAAGAGAGAGATGGAGGTATGGACTGTCGCATGGCTAGCCGAATTCTGCTGTGGTCCTTGAGCGTGATGGCCGGACGTGAGGAAGGTGATGACATGGGAAAGAGAAAGAGATAGAAGAAGACAAACACGTGAACATGGAGAGATAAGGTTGAATTAAATGTGTGGTGAGAATTTTTTCTTTTTCTTTTTATTGTTTTTTGTTTTATTTTTGATTTTTGGGCCAATGAGCTTGGCATGTGGATTAAAAATGGGTATAAAAGAAAAAAAATTATTTTATAATTTTTAACTGACATTTTGGATTTTTAAGATCGATAAAACAATTCAGCTTCCAATAAAATATGAAAAAATATTTTTGGACTCGGAGCATCACAATGAGCGATCCCATATCTTTTTTTCCTTGAAAATAAGCTTATTTTTGTGCTAAGATTGTACTACACGTCCCTAAATTGCTTTATTACCGAAAAAGTATTTTTTTTTCAAAAATAAACTCTATGAGCGAATATATGCAATGTATACGTCAAAATTCTCAGAATAATGAAAGGATTAAGAAAATGAAATTCGTGACCTGATCCTGGGTGTCATTTTAAAAGTCGAGTGTTGTTTGCCCGTCGTTAGCGATCTGAATGTTGTTTTGCCCATAACTTCCTTGTTTGACCTTGGATTTGAGCACGGTCGAAAGCATCGATCCTCAAATTTGATTCTCTATCACCTGGGACTGGATTTTTGGCGTTTGAAAGCCTTTTTAAAGAATTTATCGTGATGCACCCTTCGAATCGACGGTCACGTCTCTTTATTTATTTATACAAAATAATTAACAAATAGAAAAAAGTCTAAAGTGGCAAATGAATGTATATGTCCAACACGAACAAAATGGGATCCAACAATAGAAAATGTGCAAAAATAATTGTCCATGGACCCATGTCTAAGAGACAACACATAATCAATACATAATATAATATTATATTATACATTAGAGTAGTGGCCACGTTCTCTACTAGTCTCACGTCGCACTTGAAAGGGATAAACAACAAGATATGGGTGAGATACAAGCTTAGTAGGTGACCGCATAACTCTATATTATCCTACTATAGTGTATTCATTCCCTATACAACAAACTCAACCCTCTCTAAACGAGAATAGTAATTAACTAACATATCAAGGAAGATGATAACCATTATCCCTATTCACACTACTCGATTCTTAACAACTTGACACACTTGACAACTTACTCACTTACTCGATTCTTACTCGGCTAAGTTCAACTCGAGCTTGAGTTCAATACTGTACAAGCTCAGTTCGTTACTATTTAAGCTCGATTTTGTTACAATACAAGTTTGATTCGACTTGAATCATTTATAAATCTAGCCATCATATGCCTTTAAATAAGCAATATGTACGACAAATTACTCGATATTTGCTCGACTAAACTCGTCTCAAGCTTGAGTTCAACACTGTATAAGTTTGATTTAATATTGTAAAAGCTTTGCTTGGTTACTATATAAGTTCGGTTAAACTCGACTTGATTATTGTATAAACTCAGCTAAGCTCACTTGACACAACTTATTTAAAGGCTTAATCAGTAAGATGACTTCAAAAGAAAATGGTATACCTTAGTTCCACATTTGATCTTGTAAAATATTTTAAAAGGTGAACTTTTAGCCTTGTCCATCCTTAAGTCAACAACAATTAATACAAAAATTCACGATGGCATTTTTTGTTCAATATTAGTTAGTTTTGGTGCCAAGCTAGCAATCATTACATATTTTTGAAATGAGATGATGATATGAACAAAAAAGCAATGTCAAAGTTTAAAAAACCTATATTAACAAATAAATGTTTAGAGAGAGAAAAAAAGTGATAAATTTAAATACGATTATAAGAATTTACCCTCTAAGTCTATGAGCCTTCCTATTGATCTTATTATTGACATTTAGGGGTGTGTAGGTAGGTTAATAAGTTAATTTTTTGACTTAAAATCCGATTCAACTTAATTCAAGCGGGTGAAAAAAAATACTCAAAAACCTACTTAACTCAAGTAGCTTAAGATAAATTATCAAGTTAATTTTCGAACGAGATGGGTGAGCAAATAGGCTAGATAAGTGACAAATGAGTATTTTGGTCAAGTTATTCTTTATTTTCGCTTCATATTATTTAATTGACATAAAAAAAATATGAATTCGAATTCAAAATTGAATAATTTGGAGGCATTTGTTGATTTTTTTTAAAATAAAATTATTTTAAAAAAATTATAGAATCAAATGAATTTTTTCCTATAATAAATAAATTTAAATTCATCAGATCTAATATTTTTAAAAATAATTATATTTTT
The DNA here is from genome assembly GCA_023512835.1 of Taxillus chinensis. Taxonomy (NCBI): domain Eukaryota; kingdom Viridiplantae; phylum Streptophyta; class Magnoliopsida; order Santalales; family Loranthaceae; genus Taxillus; species Taxillus chinensis. Next base: position 24,276,423 of record CM042089.1, read on the forward strand.
AAAAATAATATCATTATACTAAATAAATTCTTACCTTTAAAATTCAAGAATATAAAATATATGAAAGTTAAAAATATTTTTTAAAAAATACAAATCTAATTATTAAATAGAATCCATTTGGTTAGCCTATATTTATTTTGAAAATAAAATTATTTTTAAAAACTATAAATCTAAATAAACTTCTACTACTCATAAAATAATTTTAAATTTATTAAATTCTCTATTTTAAAAAATAATCTTATTTTTAAAACTAATATCATTCAACCAACCACAGCCACGACAAAAATGGAAACAACCTTGTCCCGGTGACGCATACCGTGACGGCTGAGTGGTGGTGTCCGGCGCGTTACTGTATTAAAAATCATGGGCAAAAAGAAAAAGAAAAAAAACTGACTGTTTTTATTTTATTTTATTTTTGAAAGCAATAAAAAAAGAACAGGCAAACATGCGCAGGCAACAAATATGGAGCCAACCGAAAAATAAAATAAAATAAAATAAAGAAACGCGTTTTCTAAAACTAAAACAAATGAAAATTCCATTATCCTCTCACGCTCATTCCTTCACTGTTTTTTCTCTCATCTAAACACTACCTAGGGTTAGGGTTTGAGCAAAACCCTCACCATCTCCGGCAGCGGTGAGAATTGGGAGGGGAAGGGGGATTCGTGGAGTGTTTCTTCGCGCTTGTTCGATTCTCCCATCTCGGGTGCCCCAGATTCATGGGTCTCGATTCCCATCGCCTTCTCTATCTGGGCTTCATCGTCTTTCAGTTCTTCTGTTTTTCTCGTACCCACGCCAATTCGGACGAATCGGCGCTTCTTCAGTTCAAAAGGTCGGTTTCAGATGCCGGGGGAGTGTTATCGAGCTGGGATTCCAGTACCGTCAATCAATACTGCTCTTGGCAAGGTATCGCTTGCGACTCCAGTTCTAGGGTTGTGGCACTCAACATATCTGGCGGTGGCGACACAAGAGGTAATCCGAATTATTCCAGCTCCTCGCCCTGTTCTGACGTAGCTCACTTCCCCCCGTACGGGTTTGGTAGTAATTGGAATAGGAAATGCTTGGATAATGGTTTGAAACTAGTTGGGAAGTTGTCCCCTGTCATCGCAAACCTCACCGAGCTTAGGGTGCTGTCGCTTCCTTTCAACAGATTTAGTGGTGTGATTCCCGATGAGATTTGGGCTATGAAGAAGCTCGAGGTTCTCGATCTAGAGGGCAATTCGGTCAGTGGGTCGTTGCCCCCTCAGTCTCCAGGTCACTGCAAATTGCGTGTTCTTAATCTGGGGTTTAATGAAATCTCTGGGGAGATACCTAAATCCCTATCTAATTGTGTTGGCCTAGAGATATTAAATCTCGCAGGGAATGATCTGAATGGAACCATTCCAGAGTTTGTTGGTGGCATGGGCGAGTTGAGGGGCGTTTATATGTCGTCCAATGAACTTTCTGGTCCTATTCCAATTGACATTGGCCATAACTGCACAAAGCTTGAGCATTTTGATCTCTCTGGTAATCTTCTTGTTGGTGGGATCCCAGTTAGTCTTGGGAACTGTAACCAGCTGCGATCCCTCTTGCTGTACTCTAATATGTTTGAAAATGTTATTCCTGCCGAATTGGGTTCACTCGAGAAGCTTGATGTTTTGGACGTGTCTAGGAACAGCCTCACTGGCTCCATTCCAATTCAGCTTGGGAATTGTTCCAATTTGTCCGTCTTGGTCCTCTCAAATCTATTTGATCCATCTTTGAACATCATGAAGAAGGGTCAAAAAAGGGCTGGGTCATCAGTGCAATTGAGTCGTGCTACTGATGACTATAACTTTTTCCAGGGGAATGTCCCCATCGAAGTTTCAACCCTTCCAAAGCTCAAGATTTTATGGGCGCCAAGGGCAAGTCTTGATGGCATGCTACCGAGTAATTGGGGTTCTTGTGAAGGCTTGGTGATGCTTAACCTAGCTCAGAATTATTTTCGTGGGCATGGAGAATTTCTTGACGGGCTTAGCCACTGCAGGAGGCTTCAATTTCTTAACCTAAGCTCAAACAGGCTGATAGGAGAGCTTCCTCACAAACTTCCAGTTCCGTGTATGACACTATTTGATGTCAGCAGGAACCGCTTCTCTGGCCCAATACCTGAATTTTCTCAAAGGAGCTGCGAAGGTGTTGTTACTTCAAATAGATTTCCTTATGACCCTGAGAACTTAGCATCTACGTATATGTCTTTTTTTGTGTACAAAACACGAGCTGGAACCCCCTACCCGTTTGAACAGAGTGATGATATCGTGATCTTTCACAATTTTGATGGTAATAAGTTTACCTCTGTCAACTCCATCCCAATTGCACCTGACAAATTAGGGAAGCAGTCTGCATATGCATTTTCTGCCAGCAGAAACAAGCTCTCGTTCCAATTTCCTGGAAAACTATTTGAATACTGTGATGAGTTAGGTGCAATGATTGTTGATGTTAGTGGAAACAGTATATCTGGTGAAATACCTAAAAAAATAGGTTCAATTTGCAGTTCTCTTAAGTTTATTGATGCCTCTATGAATCAGATTACTGGGTTCATTCCCCCAAGTATGGGTGATTTGGTTAATCTAGTCTCTCTTGACTTGAGTAAGAACCAGCTGCAAGGTCAAATCCCAGCCAACCTTGGTCAGATAAGGAGCCTGAAGCATCTTTCTTTGTCTAATAATTACTTGACTGGGCCAATCCCTTCTAGCTTGGGGCAATTGCGCTCCCTAGAGCTTCTAGAACTTTCTTCCAACTCTATCTCTGGTGAAATTCCCTCACAGATTGCAAACCTGAGCAACCTGACTGTACTTCTACTCAACAACAATAAACTTTCTGGGCATATTCCTTCTGGTTTGGAAAAGGTGACCAAACTCTCAGCATTCAATGCATCCTTCAATAACTTTTCAGGAAAGCTGCTGCTGACTGGTAACTTGAACTGTAGCAGCCTCTTAGGAAACCCTCTTGTTGGGTGCTCGGTGGTTTCCTTGGCAGGACCATCTTCAAAGTCTCAGGGGACTGGGGATTCACAGAATTATGCTGCTTCGGCCCCACTGAGTCCATCTTCTGGTAGAAGTGGAAATGGAAGTTTTAATTCAATTGAGGTCGCGTCCATAGCATCTGCCTCTGCTATTGTTGCTGTTCTTTTGGGTCTTATTGTTCTCTTTATATACACAAGAAAGTGGAAACCAAGGTCCACAATGTTAAGGTCCTCGGGGAAAGAAGTTACTGTATTCACTGAGATTGGAGTTCCGCTGGCATATGAGAATGTTGTGCAAGCCACAGGAATTTTCAGCAAGACCAACTTAATTGGAAGTGGAGGCTTCGGAGCGACTTACAAGGCTGAGATCTCTCCAGGAATTCTTGTGGCTGTAAAACGGCTCTCAGTTGGACGATTCCAAGGGATTCAACAATTCCATGCGGAGATCAAAACCCTTGGTAGGCTCCGGCATTCGAATCTCGTGACATTGATTGGTTATCATGCCAGTGAAAGTGAGATGTTCCTCGTATACAATTACTTGCCTGGTGGTAATCTGGAGGAGTTCATCCAGGAGAGGTCAATGAGGGCTGTAGACTGGAGGACCCTTCACAAGATCGCAGTTGACATTGCCAGCGCACTTTCTTATCTACATGATCAGTGTGTGCCACGTGTCCTCCACCGTGATGTCAAGCCCAGCAATATTCTGCTTGATGAGGATTTCAATGCATACTTATCTGACTTTGGATTGGCCAGACTTCTGGGAACTTCAGAGACTCATGCAACAACTGGTGTGGCTGGGACTTTTGGATATGTTGCTCCTGAATATGCAATGACTTGTCGTGTTTCTGACAAGGCAGATGTCTACAGCTACGGGGTGGTGTTGTTGGAGCTGCTGTCAGACAAGAAGGCCTTAGATCCCTCATTCTCTTCCTTTGTGAATGGTTTCAATATAGTTGCCTGGGCTTCTATGCTCCTACGACAGGGCCGAGCCAAGGAGTTCTTTGCAGAGGGGCTGTGGGATGCAGGTCCTCAGGATGATCTAGTGGAGATTTTACACCTGGCTGTGGTGTGCACTGTTGATGCCCTTTCTACGAGGCCGACAATGAGGCAAGTGGTAAGGCGGCTGAAGCAGCTTGAACCTCCCTCCAGTTAGGATGTGTTAGTTAACACTGTAATGTGCAGAAAGCTAGTCGTGGTGTTTTGCCCTAGTTCTGGGCTGCCCTTCAGGTGCAGGTTTAGAAATGTAGTTGTACCACTTGTAAATTGTAATATAGTTTTGTCCCCATTTTTTTTGTTTTTCATGCTGTTTTTCTGATTCAGGTGGGAATGCCCATGACTGCAGAAGAATGCAGGTATTTGCCATTTCCATGGCTTCATACAACATTTGTATCAGTGTAATATGTTGTTCAACAATACCAAAGAATAGTCATGCTTTTCCGAGCAACACCGATTAGGGCATCCTGATATCTGAATGATGTTAATATGGGTAATTTATCAAAAGGCTATTTCGATTATTTATTTATTTTATGTTCTACATTTTGAGGTGCGAGGGTTTTATAATTGGTTTTGCTAAGATAGAAGGCAATAGGCCAGCGACGACTGATACTATGTTTAATCAGTTGTCTAACACCGATAACCGATTTAGCGACATGCCTGACTAATTTTAAATTTGCATATTGACTTTGGATGAAGCTAGAGGGATGTTCTTTCAATCAAATATGACACTACATCTCGAATGTCATAATAGGCATGGGCTTCACTCTCGACACCAACACTGAAAAATGGACAGCAATCAATGCAATCAGCGGAACACACACAAACAGGCCACACTGAACTGAGTTGAATTTAATTGAAGTTTTCTCTACCAAAGGGCAAAAAGTTGAAACACACCCGGTTCTGCCTCCTCAAATCCAATCCAATCCAATCCGGTTCTTACACGAAGGAAGCGGTGTTTACAACAATATGTCTATGGGGGTGCACCAAGTCACCGCCCCCAGCATGCTTCACGAACTCAGCCGGAGAGAGGAAACTGCCGTGACAAACACACATTATCCTCACCTCCTCCCCCTTCCTATACCCGTAGAGAAAACCATCAATTCTCTTCCCGTTTGGGCCATCTCCAGTGGTGGACACACAAGGCATGTCCACCAACACGCTCCTCGCCATCTCAGCAGCAGATTCCTCACGTTTCCCACCACCTGTTTCCGGACCCAGTGCCATTTTCCGACCCCTATGTTTGGGTTCCAATTGCACACTGACGGTGCTTTTGTTAAAACCTGCAGTGAACTTGTAAATGTTCATTTACAGAGCTTGAAAAGTAAGTCACTAGCTAGTGTTCAAGTTGTACAAAAGCAGTACAAGTACGGCTGAAATCTAATCCCCAAACAATTTACCTGAATTATGATTGAAAATGGACAACCCATAAAGGTAACTTATGCATAAACAACCCTCCCCCCTAAAAAAAAACTTCTCTAGTTAAACTGCACCTGATAGTGGTCACCTCTAGTCAATTAAACAGAAAGCATCCAAGACCGGGGATTCTTGTTCCATTGAAAACTATGACCAAATGAAAATTGAAGCATATATATAGCTCAGAGTTAATTAATTTTTAAAAAAAAAACCCTCAAAACACTAGTAAATGCCCACGCCTACTTTTTGTTGTCTTAGTTAATTATAGTCAAGTTTAAATAAAGATGACATTTTATGGCGAGGGTGGGACAACTTATACCAAAAAAAAAGAGAAACATATCTCCTTTGGAGCACCAACCCCACTCGAGCGACGTAGCAATCACAACACATCAATCCAATAAGTTGGCTCGCGCGATTCACCCGATATCTTTTCCGTCAGACTGAAGCTCTTTAGAAATTGGAGTTCGGAGATTAATTAATTAATTAGTTCAATGACAACAAACGAAAGTCAATGATTACAACTGTTGACCAACGGCTTCCAATCCATATGTGCACAGCAGCCCAGACAGACTTGCATAATGCAGGGAAAGGCCATTCCTAGCAGTTAATAATCCAAACAAAGCTTAGGTTCAATCAAAGCCATATATATATATATATATATATATATATATATATATATATATATATTAAATCTCATTCACATCCTCATGGGTGGAGTTATTGCGGGTGAGACTTACTATCATGGCATAGTTCAATCAGTTTTTTTTTTTTTTTACATTATTAGAATATATCCCAGTAAATAAAAATTTAAGAGTAACTTCTACTACAATTCATTAATTTTACGAATCTAATATGGTACCGGTATCTTCTATAGCCCGAAATGTATGTATTTCCTGATGTTCTGCTTACTGTGTCCATGTCATATCATCCAGAGTATGTGTTAAGAATATGTACTAAGGGAAAGTTTATTGGTTTTAAAAAACATTATTGGTTTTGAACTAGAATTGTGAATATATAGAAAGTTGAAGATGCAAACTATTAAAAATTGCTCAAATATGTCACAAACCCAATCTTTTCTAAAGACACAAACCAACAACGTTTGTTGAAAAACGGAACATACACATGGAAAAAAGAAAAACCCAAATGCGTTGGGTAGTAAAAAGTAAAAACAAGTAAAAGAGAGAGAGAGAGAGAGAGAGAGAGAGAGAGAGAGAGAGAGAGAGAGAGCGATAATACGTACCTTGAATAGGTCGGCTGTCGGAGGAGACCCACGACAAGCCGCTGCCCTGCGACTCCATGGACGCTTGGGACGCCGGAGGAGGATGCTTTTCCACTCTCCAGGAGGCGGCGCCGGCCGTCACACTCCTCTGCTTCTCCGTTCGCTTCCGCTTCGCCTCCCTCCTCCTCAACGACGGTAGGTCCTTCTGCTTCCTCCACTCCTCCGCCTCCGTCGTCGGAAGCGAGATCGACCGCTTCATCAGCGCCGCCATACGCAGCGGAGGAGTCAACTGCATGTGAGCAGAGGCTCCGCCGCTCACGAAGATGTCTGATATGGACGAGGAGCGCGTGAGCTTTCTCTTGGCAGCGGGGTCCACCCCGAAGCGACCGTTCATGGACAACCCGAGGCTCAGCTCCATTCCCTCGCCATCCTCGTTCTCTTCCTCGGATGCTCCCGACAAGAATCTCGAACAAAGAATATTCCCCGGAGCCCTGTCGGCCGGCGGTGAGATTCTCTCAACTTCCCGGCAGTTTCCTACTTCTTCCGCAGCTGCTGCTTCCATCTCCATTCAAGAAGACAAGCACAAATCCAGTTGGATGTTTTGTTTAAAAGAAAAAAAAAACTCAAGGCGTAAATCATAAAACAGCACTGAAGACTTTCTTACATTTTCTCCGGAAATATAGGGCAAGGAGACCAGAGACAGGACAGATGAACTTCATTTTTTATTTTTATTTTTATTCCAAAAAGAAATAAAGAAGCATGAAAACAAGGGGCATCCACCCCGAAACCGGCCAATCCTACCCGCGGTCGGAGAATATTGAATGGGTTGGATGGTCAGTCGACCCGATCCGCTCAATTTAGCATTTTTTTATTTTAACTGTGTTGAATTTTTTAAAAATAAAAAAGTATTCATACATAAATATATTTTTTTTATCATTAGATTGGTATAAATATATTTTTTAAAAAATAATATCATTATATATTCCTCTTTAAAAAGACGTGTTAATAAAGTGTGTCTCGAAGTCTTGAATCCGATTTCTACTTCCAGTTCTAAGTTATTTGTCCTAACTTACGTAAGGCAGTAGATCACCCTAGGGATAATTCATGGTATGGTGTGTGACAGTGTGAGAATCGAACTGTGAATATCGTGTTGTCCAAAAAATTTACGCTATATATCTATCCTTTAATGCTACAATATATATTCACCTAACGTTGTTCTCAGCATACGATTTTCTTGATATATGACTATTTTTATTTGAGCTGAATTTTCCCAACACTCTTGCCTATACATAATTCATATTTGGAAATTGAAATAAATGTCTAAAGTTTTCTTGATAATATTTGGTTTACTCGATCAGTTTCCTTCCTCATGCCATGATTCATAGTTAGAATTCACATTGGTTTAAGGTCGTCCAAAGCAGTCTTCTACTATGTGTTCATATCTCTTGTATACGTAGACGTACGTACGTGTTTATAAAACATGTATGTGTTCGTATCAGAGGTGTTGAAGAACATTTTGACGATACGTATGAGTGACCGGTTTTTGTCATGTCTAGAAACCATTAGCAGTGGCTTAAAGGAAAGTGCAAAACTCATTGGTTGACAAGCATCCGAGTGGACTAATAGTAGTGTTAGTTTAAATTGATGAGGTCCTATTACACTTTCTTTCTTTCTTTTTCTTCTGTTTTTTTTTAATGGGTTTAATGGTCAGTTTCTGCTAGTGTAGCGCATTTTCTATATTTCCTCTCTTTTCATTTAAAAATGTTATCACCAGTCTCAACTCTAGTAATAATTCCCATACTCATTTAATTTACAAACTTTACCGGCCGTACTATTTACTTACTATCTACACATTTGCTAGGAATATTTTATTAAAATTTTCTTTTAAGTATTAATTTTACTATTACTCTAATATTCCTTTATTATATTTTATTATATGGCAGTTGGCACACCTCCTGGCTCCTACTCCTAGCAGCTAGCACTCACCATTTATTCGACAAATTCAACCCCCACACACAAAAAAAAAAAAAAAAAAAAACTACATGCAGGAAAGGCAAAGCACACCCGACGAAAACGGAAGAAATTAAAAACTACACGTGGGAAAGCGTGGGGGTTATTGTTTTTGATAAAACACGTACCCAAGTTTTATGAGCAACGACCGTAATGACGAAAACGACCCGGGACCGTTGGAAGGTGGAGAGGCAGGACACGTGTAAGCGATATTGGGGTTTGGGTTTGGGGTTGAGGGGCGGATAATTAGGGGCTCGCCAACCAAGGAAAGGTGTCGCGGGTTGGGACTCCTACGGCACACCTGTCGCCGCAGGAGGGTCTTTGCCACGTGTCGGACAGCCTCGTCCTTTTCGTAAAGCAGCCGCTAAAGGGGGTGACGACTGACGAGAGGTGTCCACCGAAAGAGACGGGTCGGTTTGGGAATTGGGAGGCGACACGCCGACACGTGGTGCTGTTTTCGGCTTTTTTTTAATTAAGTTTTATCCCTTGTCGCGTTCATCCGTACGCTCATCCCTGCCCGGCTGCCACCGTCGTTGAATTTGCAAAAATTAATATCACTTTTTCTTTTTCTTTTTTGAAAAACAATTACAACAATCAAATGTTTTTTTTTTTTCTTTGCTTCCGGAGAATATTTATAATACGGTACTGATATTCAACAAAAATCACATCGCGTCACCATATATGAATCCGACCGGTTAAAAAATATTTATCATTAATAAAAACAATTATGTAGGATGGATGGCTGTTGCTGGGCAATTGCCTGCTGGCCTTAAATCCGCTTTATTACCAGTTGGAGGGATTAAAAAGCTTTGCCAACTGGTTACTTGACTGACAATTGTAGCGTGCGAGCTAGGACCGTGTTCAGACCTCTACTGCTTCCTTTTTTTAAAAAAAAATTTTGTTTTGTTTTTTGTTTTATGGTTGCTTGGGTCTAGGCTGATCCGTGATCCTTCAACACACACAACTTGTATGAGCCTCGTGGCTCTCATCATAATTAACCTACAAGTTAAGCCAATGAATGTCGGGTTAGATTTAGTCTCCGTGAATGAGTCTCGCAGAGCTTGAATATGATTCATCATAACTTAATTGAGTCTTTGAGTTTTACGACAGATTCATATTCAACTATATTATCAACTTGCTCATAATATCAATTTTTAAGTTATAACTCATAACTCACGTGTAAATCTGAACTATCTTCATGGCCAATTGGCCATGAGTGCGTTGTAGCTGGGCTCAATTTTGTATGAGCGCCATCATACCACATTTATGAGGCTTGGTTAAGGTAACCCACAACAAAATATTGATAAAAATTACTTTCATCTTTAAGGAAATCCCAGGCACAAGCAAATTTTCATCTTTTTTCCTCCGGGAGACACTGCACAACCAATCCAACAATCAAATACATGACTGAAACTTAAAGCCCAAACCAAGACATATCCAACAAATGTTAAAATGGTAACAAGTCCTATTGTTACACGAAAAGCGAGTAATAACATTCAAGAGTGATCAATACTGGTTCTCAAATCTAACTTCACAGCACAAACTTAAATTGAGCTGCCATATATATCACTTGAGAATGAACTAATCTCCCTCATAGTGTCAACGTATTCAGTCACTAGAACCATACATGTCTATGTCAGTAGCCTGACACTATCAGGATAAGCCAGGTATTTGGAGTCTACATCTCCCTCGACTCCCTTTATTTATAAAATATTCTTAGCTTCAGCCTCTTCAGGTCCATGTGTTGTCACAGGGAGAAAATATAAATTAAAACTTATTTAAAATTGGAAGGTATGTCATATAATACCTACATTTATCTCATCCATCACTCTATACATGAACATGTCCAATATATTCATAATGTGTTATAGTCTGTGATGTTTGTTGTAATATTGTTTGGTGTGTAATCTAAGGAGTCATTGAGGGTTATGACTTTGGATGTATTTTATAATTCCTTAATAAGATTATAAAGATTGAGATCAATGATAAGCTTGACATAGCTATGATTCACAAGGTATATAGTGGGATCAATGATGAACAAGAGAAAGTGGTTGTTCACAATTTGGTATGGTGGGAACTAGAGATAGGCAGAGCTATCACAATTCAAGATTTTTGATTAACACGATATATGTTGAGATAAAATTCATGTGTAATCTTATTGTAGTTTGGTCAACATATGTGTTATGCTATAATTTGTGTGCGATAGTGGGTGGCATTTGGCTGTAAGTTAGGGGATGATACAGATGTTCATTAGGTGGGAATCACGATATGCAGATGAGCTATAGTTCGTGATGATATAGGTGGTGGACCTTCAATTTTGTTTGCTTATTCTTGTGTTGAGGTGTCTTGTACTTGTCGGTGCAATTTAGTGTTTTTGTTATACACTAGTATAAACATACATGTGACATATGGGTATTATAGGTGTGTGACATCAAGAGGGACTTATTAGGTGATGGATTCCTATTGATTTACCTTCTACTTAAATCTTTTATCTAAGATTTAATAGGTGATAAGAGATCTACATTAGGGGCTTAGAGCGAAGACTTGATATTTCATTGGTAGCCCATTCATGAATTAAATGTACGTTTTAATGTTTACTATTATACTTGCTTTATACATTGTATATAAGTTTTGATGGTAGAGTTATAAGACACTTTTTTACATGGATGTAGGTAGTTGTGGGTTTCAATTAGGGGGGTTAAATGGGTGGTATGGGGTCTAAACAGGTTGAGTCTGTTTAAATCTATTTTTAAATGAACTTAGCACGCTTGACCAGGCCCACCAGCTAGACAGTCTAATTTTTTTTAATTTGTTTTAATAATTTTTGTACTTTAAATTTTAATTCCTCTTAAAAATTTATTGATCTTAATTCACATAGGTCAAATATAACATTTATACAACTATGAAGACAATCAAATTTATAAAATATAAGTAAATTATATAAACTTTTAATAGAATAAAATAAAAAATAAAAATAAAAATAAAAAACTTGACCTATAAGAATAGTTTGTGGAGTCAACCTACTTTGCCCCCAAAGCCTAAAGCCTATTTTGACTCGTGCATAGAAGAATCAAATTTTATAGGTCCGACCCAAAAAAAAAATGGGTCAACTTATGTAGCCTTGCCAATCAAAAACTCATTTAATACTCTTAGTTTCAATTAGTGTCATGTAGGAAATAACCTATATACCCATATTGTAACTTATGCATATAGGTTTAGTAGCATAATTTGTGTAGTTTTTTCAGGTAGTAGTTATTAATTTTTTTGATCTTAAGATGTGAGCATGGAGAGACTATCTGGTTTCGGTGATTATTGAATTCGGGGTGTCAAAATTTGAAAGACGGATGAATTGCACCTACAATTTAAGCATGGAATTTAGACAGAAAGAGAAGGAACTTGATCCCCCCTCACCTTAAGAGATATTCCAAGGCCCTTGTTTTGGTCTCTCTCTCTCTCTCCTAGTTTTTTTTTTTTTTAAATCCAATCCCAGCCTCTGCTCACTCATATATAGCCGCCACAGTCGAGTCCATCTAGCAAAACATCATCAGCCCACGTACATTCAACCGAATTAATAATTAATTAAATATTTATTATTGTTTCCCTAATTATTTCATTATTCATTGGTTAAAAACCACATAAATTATCAAAATGCCATTTAATGGTCCGAACTCCAACATAAACTTTAGTTGAAAAAACCTTATCAAAATATGAGTTTTTAAATATATAGTTTACGCACACATATTCACTGAATTTTAACAAAAGAATAATACTACTTGCACTGTATTATATATTTTTTATTTTTATTAAAATGATATTATTTTAATAGACTGTAAATAGAATTTTTCTTTCACAGAATACTTGTCATTTGATGCACAGAAACATTTTATTGGCATTTTATAAAAATAATGATATTTCATTAAATACAAAAAAAATAAAAATACCGGTAAATTTGCCATCATAATTTAAAAAAAAAAAAAACAAACAAACGCATAGGACTCACTTTTGGTGTTTTGGTAGGTGAAAATTCTAATAACTTTTGCTAAATAACCGCTTCAAAGGACTTACTTTGGTGATTAATTTTATATAAATAAACTATCATAACAAAAATACGTTCAGTTAAACATCTTTTTAAAGCTTGAGTTTATAAGAAAAAAATTTCCAAACACAATAAAAATATCATAAATAGCTTGTAAGAGTATCTTCAATAAAAATATCATAAATAGCTTGTAAGAGTATCTGCAATTATTTCTTAAAAGACTCTCTAAGTTAATTATATATTTTAATTGCTTCAATAGTCACTAAATAATTTTTAAATTAAATAAATACTCGAGCCGCTCACTATATATAATGAATAAGAGCATTTTCAATCTTTATCAATTAAAAATCTAAGTTAAAGCAATTTTAGCTTGCTACAATAGCATTTTGACTAATAATGCTCCAATCTTATTCTATTTATTTTTTTTCCTAAATTATCATTTTACCTAATATATCATTTTTTTTAAAAAGTAGAGTTGCAGTGCTCGCTCGTAGGGTTGCAGTGCAGTGCCATCGCACGGCCGTTGGAGGGGGGAAACGATGGGGGGCGACGCAACGCAGGGAGAGACGACGCGACGCAGGCGGGGCCAGAGGGGGACGATAGTGGATCTGCGTCAGAGAAAGTGGGTGGTGGCATGCGATGGGGAGGAGAGGAAGTGGGGGGTGAAGTGTAATTTCTTATTATGTGCTGACATGACAAGTTCAGCAAAAGCAAAAACAAAAGTCATATTTAGCTTTTGCTTTTGCTTTTGCTAAAGGTTTACCTGATGGATTAGAGAAACATTTTAGTCATATTTTGCTATAGCTCATAGATTAGAGATGCTTTCACCACTCACTAAATTAATTTATTAATATTTTAATATAATAAAGCATTAATCATTTAAAAAAACACTCATAACAAAAAATAATTATTTACATTCAAATTTTAAAAAATAACAAAATATTATATAATTAATTAAAATAAGAATCATGATCGAAGTAGATAATTAAAAATAATTAATTAAAATAAATTTTACTTAAAATAAAATAAAATTTCAAGGAACTTGATGATGCTCTATTCATACACATTTTTAGCATATAAGGCTCCCACATAACAGAAGATAACAATTAAAGAAAATGTTTTTAGCACCAACAGATTGGGCATGCCAAACTCTATTTCTCCATTTTTGCATCCCATGAATAGTATAATTTGTGACAATATGTGACGAGAGAAAATTGAAGGATTAATTAATAAAAAATACACGACTAATTAGAAAGCCAATGTAAAAAAAATGTTTTATAACTGGCCTTAATCCTTGCTTCCGGTAAAAAAGAAATAAAAATTGTATCACTATCGATTGTAAGAAATTACATCAATTCAATAATATGGTGTAAGAAAATCATAATATATGAAAATTTTCAAATAATCATAATATATTTTCTTTGCCTTATGTGTATTTTCCTCCTCCTACAATTATTGTGGTATGTGTGATAAATGGATGCCAAGATTGTGAGGTGTTACAAAAATGAAATAGTTATTTTTAAAAAAACAATGTGGTCCCAATTACCCCTAGTCAATTTATTAAACCAACAACCAACAATAACCACAACCAAATATGAAACTATTGAACTAATGGTAATAGAAAGTGTCATAAAACAAAATAAGAGAAAAACATATTGATCACAAGTTGTGGCCTTTCTTTGGAAGTAGCAATTGCATTGAATATCCTACAATTATACAATGGGCAGAAAACATGAAAAAAATGAGGCCAATATGCCTGGGAAGGAGGAACAAAGTACCTTTGGAGAAGGATATGAAAGCCAGAATCTATACATTTTTATAGGCATTTTTTAAGATGCAAGAGAATTCCTTAGAGTAAATTAATTGGGAGAACACTTTGTAAGCAGAGAAGCAACATTCCCATTAAATGAATGCTTCAATCAACATTTCAACAGAAAAAAAAAAAATCTTTCTACCATGGAAAAGCTACATTACAATCCACACCAGAATATCTCTCATTAAAAGCAAACAAATGAGATATCATGCTATAATGCGAAGCTTATAGGTGTCTATTACCATTAGCTGCAGTTAGTTGTCAACTTTTGTCAACTACCTTCTACTAGAGGAACATAACAAATAATGAAAAGAAATAAAGGCTTATTGTTATTTCAAGCTCTGAAATGATTTGGGGAGGAAAACAAAATTATCATAGCATTGTGTACAAAATCACCATTCTCATTTTCCTTTTTTTTTTTCAATTTCCATGGTGTCCCATGGGCAAGTCCTTTTCATTAATTAATAACCTAGTTTGGTAATGATGTGCTTTTAAAAGAAATTATTTTTAGTTGTGCTGAAAACAAATATTGTGAAAATAAGTTATTGATTATTTGATAAATTATGATTTTAAATATGTTATAAATTTTAAAGTAGTTAATAAGTATTTGATAAATCAAAAGTAAAATTATTGTGAATAGTTAGAAAGATAAAAATATCCTCAAGGTTATTGATGGGAAGATTTTATTATTATTTAAGGTTAATATTGGTATTTCAAAATTTTAAAAGTTGCTTCTTGATAAACTAATTTTAAAAAGCAATCTTTAAATTGTTTATGTTTTTACTAAAAAGTAAAACTCATTTTATGTCTTTTCTATGCTTTTACTTATAAAATAAACAAACAATAGCTCAAAAGCATTGCCAAACTAGGCCTTTATTCCTTAAAATACATCATTATATAATCAACCAATCATGATAAGAGATTACCACCGACAACACTATTTTTACATCACACAATTAGTTATTGTCAATTTAAATGAATCTTTGTGTAATCCTTAGCTGCTCCTTGAGTCTTAAATCCTAACTGAACTCATTTCCTCCATATACATCATGTCAGTGAAAATTATTTATATAATTAATGACTTAATATATAGTTCAGTCTATCCACATTCTTTAATGACCTTTGAAACCAATTGAATGTAGGCAAACAGAGCATCCCAGACTTGGTGTTGGATACCATTCAGTCAAAGCATTGGATACTCACATTCTAGTGATTACACTTCCTTTGTTCCCTTGTTTGCTTGCATAATATCACACTGAATATATAGAACCTAAGATCATCCCAGACTTGTTCAGTTTCTATTGCCTAAATTTTGTGTTCAAGGTATTCACTTAGACGACCTGCTTCGGAAAATAAAAGAATTTAGCGACAATAAATTTCAAGGGCACATTGCATAGTTTGGGGATGCTTCACATGCTTTAGTACAAATTGTTAAAATTTAAACCCAGAAACTAGCCTTTCTTGGATGTAAACATGAGGACTCATTCAATTTTTCTTAAAGTGAGACCCAATCAGTATCAGTTAACAAACAGCCAGTGCACTCAACCAAACATCATCAACGTAAGATGGCCCAACTAGCGGGCACTAAGAGGCCATATTAGATATCTCTCTCTCTCTCACACACACACACACATACTTAGAGCACTGACAACAGACACTAACTCAGGTCACGAAGAGGCTAAAACAACAAATAAATACACAAAATCAAAATTTTAAGTAGAGTTTCATATTTGGAATCAAGCGAAGGCATCGATTAACTTGATCGATCATCACAGCAGCCTTCTCAAGAGAGTATTGCGATAGATGCAAATGCGATTATATTTTTGTCATTTTTAAAATTGAATAAAAATTACATTTTGTTTGGGTCATCTTAAAAAATTTGATGAAGATTATACATTTTTTATAACTACAAAAGTTTTCTACACATAATCACACATTGGATTAAATGGATGAGAGAGAAAAGACAAAAGGAAAAAGGGAAACAGATAAGAAAATTGAGAGAGAAAAGAGAATTAAAATAAGTCTTCAAAAATATTTCTTTAAATTTTAAAAAAATACAATAATTATGATTTAAGTTACACATTACATATTTATTTGAATATGTTAATGGCTAATTCAAATATAAATGAATATGATGTGATGGATGCAATGCTCCATCAACAAATATAATATCTAATATAATAATAACAATAATAATAACTACGGATTACCTTCCATTTATTTCACTTGTCAAACAGTTGAATGAAAAATTACTCAATAATGAGCAGATTGGATCAACCAAAAAAAAAAAAAAAAAGACGACCAAATCGAATTTGGATGAGGAGGGAAAATAATAAATAACAACAAGACATTTACATTTACATAATAACCTGATTTGGTACTTGGTAGCAAAATATTATTACCCAATGATTGCATGCCACGTCATCTCCGTCGGTGACGTGAACCCCATAGACAACCACGACTAATAATTAGTTTGGTCCCCCACACCGTTCCTCGTTTAAATTACATTAAAAACGAAATCGTCAACTCACATTAAATTCGCCCGCATTTCTGATCGAACACCAAAGTCAAGAATTTCATAACCATTTTCACACCCATCCATTTCACGTCCCTCTCCCGACTCCCAAAACCCCTATAAAATTAAAACGCCGCCTCCGCCGCCGCTGCCGCCGCCATCATCTTTACATGCAACTGAAATGGGGAATATCTGCGTAGGCCTCTCTTCCAGGGAGGCAAAGAAGAAGAAGAAGCAGCAGCAGCAGCAGCAGCAGAAGAAGAAGAAACCATCCAACGCCACTTCCTCCAATCGCTCCGCCGCCGGTTCCAGCTCGCGTTGGTCGCGAGCTCGATCGGCGCGAAAAGACAAGCTGGATGATGCAGCGGTCCAGGAGCAGGCTCTCGCCGCCGCGATTCTCTTCCGGCAGCAACAGCATCATCTCAACGGTGGCGGCGGTGGCGGCCGCTCTCTGCCCTTCGATCGCTCCGCGTCTCTTCGCCACCCGCCGGCGGGTTCGGCGGCAATGGGGTCCAAAAAGCAGTCTTTGCCTCGAAGTTCCAGCTCTAGGGCCCGCTCTCTCACTGATCCTCTTCTTCAGCCCCACCAGCTCGTCAACCAGGTCCTAGATTGTGTTGTTATGTTATGATGATTTGGTTTGCAGTTGTTTTCCCCCAGCACTCTAATCGATGGTGTCTCACTGTTAATTCCGCTTTACTTTTGATTCCGAGATTATTTCTAGGTTCATCTTTTCATTTGATGTTTGTAATCTTTCAAGTAGTTGTGTTTTGATTTGCATTTGGAATTCGCGCTACCAATGTCGATGCAATTTTGCAATAAATGGGCTGCCCACCCACCTGTGGGGTGTTTGTATTAATTGTGAGGTGAATTGGTTCATTTTGGCCGGAAGTTTCTTCTTACTGCTATTCTCTCGCCAGAATTTGAGGCTTGATGATTTAGAGACCAACCATTTTGTCCTCGTCCATGGAGGTGGCTTTGGTGCGTGGTGTTGGTATAAAACCATCGCTCTTCTAGAAGAAGGTGGATTCAAAGTTACTGCTATTGATCTCTCCGGTTCTGGAATTCATTCCTTCGATCCTAATCGCATTTCGAGTCTTTCACAGTATGTAAAGCCCCTTACTGACTTTCTCGAAACCATAGCTGAAGGGGAGAAGGTTAGTTGGATGCCATTTCCCTTCTTTGCATATATAGTGATCTTACAGTGGAAGCTATAATGATTTTTCAGAATTTGAATACTATTAAGCTATGCTTGTGCTGTGTGAGAATATGCCCACTTGATCATTGCATTTTTAAGACATGCAGAAATTTAGGACTTGGTGCTCCAATAGTTACTGTAGTCTGTAAGGTAGAGCGTCCTTTAAAATTCTACCTTGCAGTTTTTAATTTTAACTTCCAATAAATAAGATAAAATAAAAGTTGACTCCTGCCTTTCTTTAGCATTCTTAAGAAAAGTCTTTAGCTAGATTTCAGATTTATGAAAGGTCATCGAGCTAATTAAGTCAGGATTAAATCTATTAATTCTTTTCAGGCTATCAAATAAAAAGAATACTGTTTTGTTGGAATTATTTAAGGTTCTATCAATTTGTTATCACTGGGAGTTGACTTATATTTGGTTATTGCTAGGAATAATAGCATGTGGAGTTGCTAACTTTAGGAACTTTGTGTATTTGCGAATTTTAGGAAGAATTATGTCTGAAAACTTTGTGTATTTGCTAATTTTTCACATTTGAAGTTGGAGCCCCGCTAATTCTGCCGATTTCTTGTTGGTTTTCAGTATAGATATCTCATGCCTCAAGTTTTCCTTGGTCAATGTGCTGCTTTGTATAATTGAACGTAATTAACAAAAAATCACAATGCTTCTCACCAAAATCTTTTTGATTTTGTTATTGATTTTTCAAGCAGGTAATTTTGGTTGGACATGATTTTGGTGGTTCGTGTGTATCATATGCAGCGGAGTTATTTCCTCTCAAGGTTTCAAAAGCAGTTTTTATTGCTGCTGCAATGTTAGCTAGTGGACAGAGTACTCTTGACATATTCTCTCAACAGGTTTTTTTTGAACCTCTATAACCTTTTAAAGCTGTAACTCTTCCTTTCAGCAGTAATGATGAATGTTGCTCATTTCCAAAAAATGAGAAATTAAGTCCAAAAATATAAATAACAGTGAAATTAACAAATCTTTTTATTGCTGCTGTGCTAGCTAGACAGAGTACTCTTGACATATTCTCTCAACAGGTATTTTTAAACCTCTATCACCTTGTAAAGCTGTATCTCTTCCTTTCAGCAGTAATGATGAATGTTGCTCATTGCCAAAAATGAGAAATGAAGTCCAAAAATATAAATAACAATAAAATTAACAGAACTTTTTATATATAGAGAGAGAGGGCCCTAAGGCCCTTTCAGAACTTTATCTATGGCTTCCTATATGGAAATTGAAATTGTTGCTTATGCAGATATGATGTTTTTGAAAAGAAATTATTCTGACCATAAATGTTTCATTTCAAAAGAATTTAAATGAACATTTTTTTTGGCTGTCAAGAAAATAGGTGTTTTTGTATGCATGAAGCAATACAGCTGTTGGATGCTGCTGATTTTAATTCTTACAAACAATTGCGAAAGTCTAAAACATGGACAGGAGCCCTACTTTTAGCCTTGCATCAGGAGAGATGTTTGACACTTCTATCGAAATTCCCTGCATCATTTATTTCACTCATGAAGCTGTATATGCATACTGTTTGCCAAAATGTTCCTGAGGACGTCGCTTTTAAACTAGATCTGTGCATGTTAACAGACGACTTTTGCAGGCTGGTTCAAATTACATGATGTCTCTGGCTCAGATATTCTTGTATGGAAATGGGAAAGATCACCCTCCAACTGCTATTGATTTTGACAGAGCATTGTTAAGGGACTTACTATTTAACCAATGCCCTACAAAGGTATGCTTGATGTGAGAGCATTATCTGCTGAAGATGTCTTGTGATTGCATGATGCACTTCCAATAAACTTGTCATTTGACTTTGTAGGTAAATTAATATGTCAGGGCACATACTTGTGGCATGGCATAGCTTTAAGTTATTACTGATAACAACAGTATGTTGAATTACTAGAAACTTGCCAACGATGATTGTTCTTCATTGTCCACCAATGAAACGGATAACACCCAAAAAATGTGATTTGTTGTCTAGTCCTTGTATATTTCTGAGTGAAGACGACTGCATATTTCTTTTAAATGATAAAATAGTTGGCAATTCTGTCGGTAGCCTATTAATCATTTTTGTGAATCACTTGATGGAACACAGACTAAGCCCCTGTTTGTAGGATCTTACCGTAGCATCTAGATGTTTTATAATCATAGATTACTAAAGGTGTTTGGGGACTTTTTTTCCCTATAAACAAAATATGTTTCTGATTATATACACAAACATGCATATAAGAGTTCAAAATGGATAACAAAAATTTCGACCAAACTTTTTGGTGTTTTAAATTGTGTTTGTAAACAAAAATTGCTTTCCAATGGATAATTTCAAATTGCGACACGTAGAAGTGCCTTAGAAAGTCAGCATATTTGGTAATTTCTTGGTCATATTGCTCTCTCTACTATGACTTCATTAGAAGTGCGAACAAGAGTCATGGTAACAAAAATAAAGGTGTAGGAAATGGGATTAGCATTTAGCGCAATTAGTATGTAGAGACCTAACCAGTCATGGGAGAAGTTTATGTAGTGGTGAAGATTGATTTTCTGGCGAGCGAGTTACAGATTGTGTTTGATATTATAAAATGAAGCTCTGGATGGAAAGAAAAAACATTATTTCCCCTTCTGCATCATACCTCTTTAAGCTACTTTCTGTTCTGTGTGACTGTTTTTGCATGCATCCGTCCTAGCTGATTCGATTGGTTTTTTCCCTGATCCAGGACGTTGCATTGGCTTCAGTGTCAATGAGGCCAATCCCGTTTGCCCCAGTTCTAGAGAAGCTTCTGCTTTCTGATACAAACTATGGCACTGTCAGGCGGTTTTACATCAAAACTATGGAAGATAATGCTTTCCCTGTTACAGTGCAAGATAAGATAATAGATGTGAATCCTCCGGAGGCTGTTTTCTGCTTAAAAGGTGCTGATCACTCTCCTTTCTTCTCAAAGCCTCAGGGCTTGCACAAGCTATTGGTAGAGATCTCAAAGATCCACTAATCTTGGCAATGTGGGAGCTGTGTAGTTTTCCAGTAGCCTCGTTCAAGCTCCTCCGATTCTCACAGGGCCTTACATGATGCAGCCATTCACATCTTCCAATATTTCCTTCAAGTGCTTGCTTACACAATAGTCTTTTCTCTTATTTTCTTTTTCCTTTTCATTTTTTAAAAATATATATTTGTTACCATTTCGTTTTTGTCACTCAAATGATTGGTGTTCATAGTATTATATATTTAAGTCATAGTTTTCTTTTCCTTTTCCTTTTGTTATCATTTTTGAACTCTTTTTGAAAACTTTCTATGCTACTCAGCTTGTTTTCGTGTATGGGCAACTTGGTTTTAATAAAATCGTGTCCCCAAACATAACCTTGGAGACGTACGTGTTCTTACCCTCGCTTGCGGCGCCAATCCTCCTTCTCCGACCAACATGAGACGACTCCGATCGCTCCTTCCTTCTAGATGATAATGAGCTGTGGCCGTTCTCGCTTTGGGGCATCAATGTGATCGGACCGATATCTCCGAAAGCATTTAATAGTCATCGTTTTATTTTGGTGGTCATCGATTACTTCACCAAGTGGGTAGAAGTAGTGTTATATGCTAATGTCACACAATACACTAATGTTTGTTTTTTTTCTATGTATTTTCTATAAAAAAATCATTTTAAAAAAACTCTCCCTAAATAAAAAATGATTAAAAAAAACAAAAGATGTTTTCCAACAAAAAAAGGGTTTTCCAACAAAACAAAAAACAAAAAAACAAAAAAGTGTTTTCCAAAATAAACAAAAAAAGGGGTTTAAAAAAAATATTTTAAAAAGAAAAAATGTTTTAACACTTGTTTTTATTTTAACACTTGCTTTTTTATTTTCATTAATTATTTTTACCTTTAGGATCATTTGTAATCATTTAGTTTAGAACGTTAGAACTTGGGCTTAATTTAACTTTGGTTTTTTTTTTCTTTAGACTTTTAGATAACTAAAAATAAAATCATAAATCTCTTAAAGTCTTTGGGTAAATAGAGCTTAATTTTTAAGTTCATTAAAGAATGTAGAATTAAAAAAACGAAAAGATCGAACCTGTAGAACTCCCTTAGATGCTTAGGACAAATGAAATTTCATTTCAACTTTAACAAACAACTTAGGAAAATAAAAGGAGTAGACTTTTAGGCCATATGTAAATTTCACATCACTTTTAGGCTAATTAACTACAGGTTAAATAATTAAAACAAGTTAGAAACCTTCAATTCCTAAGATAGGTACCGAAAGGGTGTCGTGGGAGTGTTAGTCTTTTCCCACGCGTAACCAACTCCCGAGCCCATCCCTAGGCGGCGTAAATATTTCCTTCTAGGTGGCCAACTGTACCCCAAAAACGATTGGTGGCGACTCTGATTTTTCATTACCTTTCGAATAAAGGTTGGGGGAGAATCGCACCCCAAAATCGATTTCCCTCTCGGACAAAATTCGATGATGACAGCGACGATAACCTTTGTGGGAGACCATTTTATGCTCTAATTCATTCAATTCTTCCCTGTTTGCCTGCAAAATACACTCAAAACACTAAAACATGGAAAACAACATAATTTAATACTAATTCATAATAAAAATACTAAAAAACACTATGAAAATGACTGCAAATAGGAAAAAAATAAATATAAAATCTTTATATAAATTATGTTCATCACCCGCGGTGTAGTCTCTATTGGTGCTTGTCACTAACCCCTTGACCCTTCGGGGTGCGAGCAAAGGGAAGTCATGTTTCTGATTCTAAATTCCTTGAAATTCGGGGACGTGACATACTGTGCCCAAGTAAATTTATCATATAAAAACATTTAAATATAGCACAACTTATACTATTGGGGGACACAAGTGTTGGGCTATCCTTTTCACTATCACCACTGCCTCTGTTGATTCACCCATGAAATTTGAACTTCTTGAAAGCAAGAACCTAGTTATCTATTATAAACTTGAGGATGACTCCCATTGACTTTCATGACAATAATTTTAATAAAGTCGTCCTTCTGAACGGTAACAATAGTATATGTGTTAAGAGCATGAGTAATATTGAAATAGCTAAATATTTTAATAAATTTATCTACATAAAATAATATTAGTCATAAATTCTATTCAAAATGTATATCTTGACTATAAATTTTATTAAAATTTAAAATTTTAAGACATCTAATAATGATCAAGTATAATTAAATTTGATTAACCAATGACTTCAAATTTAAAATTTTCATAAAATTGAATATTTTGAATATAATTTATAATTATTATTATATAGATAAATTTCTCCGAACATTTAACTATTTCCTCCACGTTACGACGCAGCGTTGACGGAGTCAAAACAATTTAAAATGCACCAAACAGTTTCCGCCTCACAATCACCGAGCCCCCGTCTGTTCTCCACAATCCTCTCTCATCTTTTCAATAACTCACTCTCTCTCTCTCTCTCTCTCTCTCTCTCTCTCATCGCAAATCACAAATCACAATTTCACATCCACACTTCTTCCTTTCTTCTATCCCGATCCATTTCTGCGACTCGACAATGTATGCTTTCGTGGATCTCTTGAACCGCTTTCAAATTTTCTCTCTTTTTTATTATCTATTTCCACCTCGATATGCTTTTCAATTTGTTTCGCCGATTTTCCATAACAAATTCGCATTTTTTTTTAATTTATTTTTGTTAATACATTAACGATGCTTACCATGTGAATTGCTGCTACCCGTTTCTGTGATAGAGTTTCGCCACCTAATTTCTGATTCCTTTGTTTCAATTCTTTGATGTTCTGGAATCGGAGAACATCAAACTTTTTTGGATTGTGTGTTTATGTGTGATCGCTTCTGCTACGAGTTTGTGTCTATAGATTCCAGATCCATACTAAATAAATCTAATTTGATCGTGGGTTTTGCTCGATCTTTCTTTTTATGGATCAGATTTTGGATTTACATTGTGCATTGATTAATCTTTCTCTGTACTTCTATCAATTGCAATAGTATTTTCAGTTTTTCCGATAATTTATATATATATATATATATATATATGCGCATGTATCTGTGAAGAGGAACGTTGTTTGGGGGTCTGCCCCCCTCACCTATGCGTTAAATTGTGCCCATCTAGCCTCACTCTCTGGGGGATATTTTTCCCAATTTTTAAAGTTATTTAAGAATGTGTCAGAGCCGAAAGATGAGATGTTAATAAGTCACCGAAGTGGTGCGATCGTTTTTAGGCTGGAAAAGACTTCAAAAGTACTCATTTCATTCAACGTTTGTCTTGATACCATATTTATATATGCATATGTATATGTATGTTTATGCGATTCATTATATTTAGACTTTTTTTAAGACTTTCAATTACATCAAATGCACCTACTTGATGCTTTGGTTAAGTCTTCATACTATGTTTATGTTTATGTGATTATATCAAGACTTTAAGTTTTCCCCTAACAATGTACTTTAAAGTCTAACTATAATTAGTCTTGTTGTTGTTAGTTTGAGCTGATTTCAAAGTTGTAGCCAGTGAGAATGGGTCGTGGAAACAGCTTTGGTGGTGGCCAGAGTTCCTTGGGTTACCTTTTTGGGAGTGGAGAGGCTCCTCCGAACAATGTACAAACACCTCCTACTAAAAGGCAAGAAGCAGAAAGTGCTCCTCCTCAGAACACTGCTGCTGTGCCGCCACCAGTTGTTAGTGCTGGGCAGACTCCAACCGGCACCCTGGGTAGTCAAGCTAACAATTACTATAGGGCAGAAGGGCAGAACTGTGGAAACTTTATCACGGTATGATCCTAAATTCCTGGTCAGTAGCTGAGTAGCCCATGGATGTTTCGACAACATCTTCAAGTGAAAAAAAACTCGTGTAAAAATTTTACTGTGCACCAGTGTTTGTTTGGATGGCTACTTGTTTTTGTTAACTTCTTGAAGATGCAAATGCCTTTTCTGTTTTTTAACTTCTGTTACTCTTTTTGCTCAGCTTGCTCAGATAAAAGGGCAGAGGGTCCGCAAATTATTGAGTTTGTTAATTTTGTATGTTAGTCATGTCCAGCTTCCTTTATGCCTTATCAATTGTGCTCGGCAACGCTGTAACTCATACTAAAATGGGCACTTTTTATTTGTAGTAGTTTAACAGTTCACAGTATGGTGCATGACATTCTCCCGTCTGCTAGTCCGTTTGGATTGAGGGTATTATTTTTGAAAATATAATTGTTTTTGAAAACTATGGGTTCGGTAATTTTTTTAGTATTTATGAATAATATAAATTTATCTGAGCCTACAGTTTTTAAAAACAATCCTATTTTCAAAAATAAAATAGGTTAGGCAAATGGACTTGCCTTATCATAGTAAATGAGTTCATAATACCAACTTGAGACTTTTGCAGGCATTAGTGGCTGGAGTAGCATTAATGCTATACCTTTGTTTGCATTGGTTGAACTTTATATGATTATAATGTGCTCCGTCGCAGCCTGGAGTAGGAAATCTGAATGGTTTTGTTTGTGGTTACAGGATCGGCCTTCAACCAAGGTTCATGCTGCACCTGGTGGAGGATCTTCCCTTGATTATCTCTTTGGTAGTGGTTCAACTTCTAAGTGAACCTTCGTCTCTTTGAAATTGAGTTCAAATGCAATTCGGAAAATAGTCCTGAAAACTCCAATAATTTTATTTTTGATACTGCTTGCTTGTAATCCAATTGAAGTGTCAGATTCTCTCTTTCCCTGCCTCGTTTTAAGATTGTGGTCGTAATCAAACTGAAATGACAAATTCTCCTCTCTGCCTTATATAGCTTTTTGTTCATGTTTTTTAATCCATATTCGTAAACTGTTAGGGGGATAATGAGATTAAACCCATACGAATTACAAGGTTCATTTGTTTGTTTTGCAATAATTTGTATATTTTTATGATTGTTTTGTTTACGAACGTGATTCTTGGCTGTTAAGGGGAACCTCTCTAGCTCCCGCTGGTGGCAAAAAAATTGCTGTCATGTGTACCTCCAAGCATTCCCCACACACCAAAAAGAACCGAATGTGACTTCTGTCCGTTGCGTGGTGGTTTCACGCCAATATTTAAATTGTAAATTTTGATGTGCAATGGTGCCTATTTGTTTAAATATTTTAACTCAATAAAATTGAAATTTAACTAAAAAAATATCTAAAGATGTTAAAACGAGCCATATTGGGCTCCTTATTGATGCAATGTATTTAACTAATAGTCAAATCATTGGGCTGGGTCAGTGAATTTGGTTAGCGAACTAAATATTATTTATTTATTTTATTTTATTTCCTTTACCATTACCACTGCCGCCACTCCCTTCCTCCCCACAAACCAGAACCCTTGTCCCTTGAATAAAAACTGCGATCTACTTCTCCACCTTCGCTTTCTCTGTCCTCACCTTCACCATCATCCCCATCTACTATCAGCCTTCTGGCACCTAGCTCCCACCCTCACCAATCTCTTCACGCAAATTGGGAGTGACACTTTTAATAGATCTCACAAATTAGTAGGTGTGTGAGTATGTTTTAAAAGAGAGTGTATTTTTTAAAAAATAAGTTTAAAAAAGTTTTAAAAAAAATATTTGATAGAATTAAATATTAAAATACAATAAAAACAAAAAATTTAATATATTATTTAAATCTCTCCGCATAATTGAATTTAGATTTATAAACATAAAAAATAAAATAATTTTCAAAAACAAGTTTTATTATATTTGAAAGCTGTTTTTTTAATTTTAAAACATATTTGTTGGTTGGGAGTTATTTTTCGTTTTTGTATTATTAATTTTAATTTATTTATCTTTAATTCTTTTATAATTAATTTTAATTTATTTATCTTTAATTTTTATAATTTTTGACAGGTACATACTATATAAATCAAATCCAAGTTCACCTGAATATAATGAGCTGATTTTGGTCACCTGATTCCAAGTTCCTATTTCAAGGGACTTTCATTTTAGAAAAAAAAGTTTCACCCCTCGTCCCCTGGGACCTGGGAAATATTTTTTAAAAAACAAATTGACAATAAAAACATATGCTTTGTTTTTTTGTTTTTTTGTTATTTTTAATTTTTTTCTTATCTATCACGGCTCAAAACATATGAGCCCAGCCCAATCATATAATATTAATTTATTAGGTTTGATTCGTGGAACGCCTAGTTCCTCCCTTCCTTGCAGAGAGAAGAAAGAGAAATGAGCAAACTCTGATTCGAGCAGAAGAAAAGGACGCCGGCTTGACGTACGGAAAGTGCAGAGCAATGAGCAAGCAAGGTCCTCCCAAGCACCAAAACCGATACGCATGGAAGCCCAACGCTAACGTCAAGAAGAACGAAACGGTGACTGTCCTCTCTCTCTCTCTCTATATATATATATATATATATATATATATATATATATATATATGTACACACTTTACTTTCTATATCTGCCTTGTCTGAATCTGGGTATGGCACCAGGAATTGGGAGGTAGGTTCAGACCCTACTCGGACATCACAGGGGTCTGTCCTCGCTGCAAGGACCAGATCGAATGGAAGCGCCGCTACGGCAAGTACAAGCCCCTCTCCGAGCCTGCTAAATGGTACACAATCATCATGTGTGTGTGGGGTTGTGTTTTGTTTCCTGGCTGCTAAATGGTACACAATCCTTATATTGTTCTCTCTTTTTGTGCTGAATCGGTTATTGATTTTCGCAGTCAGAAGTGCTCCAAGCGGACGGTTCGCCAGGCCCATCACAATCTTTGCCCTGGTTTGTTTCTACTTCAATTGCTCAATGGGTTTTCCAATCCTTTGTTTTTTTTTTTTAAATTCTATGCTTCGTTATTAGTTCCTATTCCATTTTTATTTTATTTTTTTGAGATTTCGTTATGGGTGCCGATGTAGCCTGTGCCACGGAACAAAATGTATGCGCCAAATGTTGTTGCCGCGTAGACAGAATAGTTGGAAGGTTTGGACTGTGAATTTCGGCTTATTTTCAATGTTTATTTCATATTTGTTTGACGTTTTTTCTTTGCATTCATATTTGATGTTTGTTTTCCTTTGCTTTGTTTTAGAGATATTGGGGACGTAGAGGCTGAGAAAAAAATACTCCAAGAGGTTTGCATGTAGTCTGTTGAATTTGAATTTTAAAAAGAAATTTAAATTTTAACTTATATGGAGTTTGAAAGCAGGTTTTGCTTGGGGATTTGAAACTAACAGCTTCAATTACTATGTAATAGGCCATAAAAAATGCCCGAGAAAGGGACAGGAGGACGCTGTTACGTTCGGTGAGTTCTTAAATTCATGCTGGAAAGTTTTGCATGCTGGAAATTTCGTGCACTCGTTGATGATCCTAAATATTTGGATTTTGCAATATAGATTTTCACTTGGAAAACTCTATCTTTAGTTGTTATGCAATGGATAAAGTAGCTGGAGAGATACACATATTCCTACAACTTAACTTAAATTTTCCCAATGCACTTTTCCACAGCTCTGGATGGTTGCATAGAGATGGCAAACGACTGAAAAGCTTATAAGCAACGTGTCAAAAGATGTCAGTTTTCCAGACAAACTAAAAACCCTATCATTGATAATATTATAATAATTTTCACTTTGCTCGGATGAATTAAGAACATCCACTCATTTTGTGGGAAAATCAGATTAAAAGAACTGTTGTTGTCTAGCATGTTAGCCCATTTCTCGACAATGTTCTAGTTGTGTGATAGCAATTGAACCCCTAGCCAGAAAATCAATAGTGTAGTTAAATCACTGGTTAAAATAGCAGATGTTTCTATGTGACTTAGAAAGTCATTGAGATTTTCTTTCCATGTGCATGGAAAATTGAGTTTTGTTTGAATGGAATCCTATATTTTTACCCCTCTTATCAGAGATGCTAAGTTTACGCCCCCCCCCCCCCCCCCCCCCCCCCCCAATTGTAAAAGGATGTTTGGAAATGACGGGTTACATGTTTGTGTTTATATGATGTAGTTGTAGTTGTGAACTGCTTTCATGAAAACATGAGTATGAAGTACATAGTATGAGGATACAAACCTGATGTTTTCTTGGTATTTCCTAGTAAATGTTTTTAGTGCCCTCTTCTCTTTGTAAATTTTGGACAGTTCTTTCTCATTGAGTGGTAAACCCACTGGATGTTTCGTTCTGCCCATGCAGGGGTCAGGCAGATATAGTTAAATCTAGAATGCAGAAAGTTGATATGTCAACTTCACTTCCATTTGACTTGCATCTATTGTTGACGGTAGTTTGGTTTCTTCTGAAACTCTTTCTTTCTGGTTTTCGTTTGATGCAACAGATGAACAAAGTTAAATCTGATGGTTCTGCAAAAAAACTGACTGCCAAGGAAAGCAGCAATGGGGAATCAGAGGAGCTCCCTGAGTTGAAGAAAAATGAGGATGAAGATAATGATGAAGGTGATGATGAAGTTGTGGAATTATGTGAAGATAATAAGGCCGAGTTATGTATTGCTTGACAACTCTTGCACAGCCCAACAGTTCCTCTCCATGTGTTGTATCAACCTACCAAGACCCCTTTTTTGTTTTTTCCTTGCTTGTTTCGGGCCTTTTTGCAGTGCTGCTGTGATCATATTTTCCGCAGAAATTAGAAATCCCTTGATACGCCGATAGATTGAAAATTTTCGGGCTTCTGGTTTAGATAAATGTAAACCCTCATTTATTCTATTGTATCGGCCTACCAAGACATGGGATCATGATTAGCGAAAAGTATTGAGTCTATATTCATATGGTCTTCACTAGAATCCTGAATTTTAAGCTCGCTGGCTGCTGTTAGTGCCATGAATTATAAGGCTCTTAAGAACGAATCTTGTGCCATAGGATTTACGCAAGGTGCAGCATTGTGATATGGGCTCATTTTCACTGCAATGGGCTCAGCTTAACAACCACCAAAGCAGCATTACACCAGGTCCAACTTACAAGTTAAAAAGAATGCTTCCAGCTTCCTAGATCCAGAGAGTACTCCAGCTGCCTGCAAGAGTTGTCTATGAATGTGTCAAACATCGAATTCATCACTGCTGATGCAGTTTACATCCAACTATAAAATCCTGAAACAAACCCTGACAAAATAAAACCTGCAATGATCGTTATGATTTATTTGTGGGATGACTTCATCGACAAATGAACAGAAACCAAACTCGTGCACCCTTTGGTTGTCTAGTTCAGCAAATTATATTGGGTTTGAAGCAGAATGCGCCTGAACTGCAGGAGGAATAATATTTTAATTTCTTGGCTGTATCCATTCCAAGCATTGGAGGGAGTAGGCAGCATTTTGATTGGTTATAGCTTCGAAACCAACACCATAAACATACCCAAACGCCAAAACAATGTTTTAGTTAATGACAACATGCGGCTGGGCAATGTCATTCCATATATATGCGTGCGCGCGCAAGAGCAAAACCGGAACTTATTTTTAACGTAATCTGAGTCATTGAATGCAAATCCAACAAGTCAAATTAAAATATTTTATGAGTTGCATGTAATTTTAGTAATTATATATATATATATATACGAGTCAGTCATACTGCATAGAAAGACAAGATCAATTTTTTATCATAAAAATTATTAATTTGAACAACTAAATCAACATTCAACAAATTAAATTAAATTTTTATTTAACTCTACCGTAACTAGAGTTAAATAATTAAATAAGAATGAAAACAAAACAAGAGTCAGACCGGAGGCGGAAAAACAAAACTTAAAATAAAAATATTAGTATAAAAAAGGAAAAGTGAGGCTGCTAACCAAACAAAAACTGTAAGGTTCATATGGGTTATATGGGAGGGTATCGTGTCCGTTAGAATGTAAGGGGAAAAAATGATACGCGTAAAGCAGCCTCAAGCTCCTTCAATTTTAAGTATATACAAATATATCTACAAAGAACCGACAACAAAGAATCAGTACAGATCTTGGCTCTTCATTTGTGAGCGTCTTCTTCACTCCCAAATCAAAATAGACCACGGATTTTGAAGGGTTGGATTGTTTATTGGTCCAGTATGCAGATTCTATACTGTAGAGCTTATGATATCTAACAGAACGATATCAATCAGAACCATCTCTAATCACGTCTTACAACTGGAACTAGGGTTCAAAGTTATTCATCTTTTGCACACAAGCGCTCTGCACCACAAAACAAGCAAAAAAAATATTTTAGTTGATACACATTCTCAAAACAATAAGAAATATTACATAGGAAATGCCATCTTCACATTGGGAATGTTCCTATGATTTCGGTCTACCCTGCAAATATTCCCTTTTTGCATTTGTTTTTAAAAGTATTCGTATGGTCCAAAGCTCCCACGGATAATTGAGCTGAATCATTTTATAACCACAACAATGTTATAGAATGGATGGCTGCCTCCACACATCCAGTTGGAACAAAACCAGTGAGGCAAAACACAAAAGTGGAAATTTGACTGGTCTTTCCAGTGGAAGAACAGAGATGATATCAAGTGAGCCACAGCTCATTTGGCAGTCAGAATGGGGTCTCAACCTGCATATTAATGAATACACCCTGCATAATGCTAAAAATATTCTAAAATATTTGACAAAAGAAGGGGAAAAAAGAGCTCTTACTCAAATATTCATATGATAATATCATCGAAGTTCCCCATGCTGACATACTGAAAAACCTTGGCCCCAACCCTCTATATAAACCTTTCCAACCCTCGTTCACAATCAACGTTTTCACTACTTGCCCTACACTGCTTTTCTTTTCATGTCCCATCACCTATACACAGAAACAACTCTTCAAAACACACCAAACAAGCACCATTCCAGTCAAGAAGCATAGAATGACAAGCCAGAAAACAGCCACCAGTAGCATATTATGCATGACAACTAGAATCATATACTCATTGCTTATTTACATTTCATTTCACGTCCTATGGACGAGGAGCAAAGATGTCCAGAAGCACACAAGGGGTGCATTTAAACTTTCTTAAAATGAAGTTCTCTTCAGTGTGCTGATTCCTATGACTAATTTATAAGATATCCCAAACAAAAAAAAGGAGAGAGAATAACTGTCAAACAAGAAGTGAATGAAAGTCATACCTCACATAACTGGGTAGAGGCATAACTCAGCAGTCAATAAATCAGAAATAACAGTGGAGACCATGTACACATGCTTGTATTCCAAATAATTAAATATTGAGCATTTTAAAAAATATAAACCCAAGAGCAATTCACAGTAATGCATGAAACACAACAGACTTACCTAAAAATACAGTGCAGATTTTGTTACAATATTGAGGCGTGTAACTTACATAGATAAGCTTTGTTCTATCAAATTCTAGATTGTACTATGCTTGAATCACTGACTATAGTAATTTTATAAAGATGAGTTCAGAGAGAAGTAAGATACAGGTTTCAAACATATAAAAACTTAGAATCTAATCCTTTTTATCATTATAAAACTTCATTCGTAATCTGAAAATAAAAACTGAAGAAACTATGGAAGTCATCATGTAGCAAAACATTAAAGCACACCATATATATGATTGAACTTTTGAATTA
Organism: Taxillus chinensis; assembly: GCA_023512835.1. Classification (NCBI taxonomy): domain Eukaryota; kingdom Viridiplantae; phylum Streptophyta; class Magnoliopsida; order Santalales; family Loranthaceae; genus Taxillus; species Taxillus chinensis. The sequence goes on from CM042089.1 coordinate 24,309,077, forward strand.
CATTAAAGTCATTCAATCATTTTTAAACATCAGAACATTCTGATAGCCAGTTTTATAGATCTGCAACACTAATCAATCATGAATCAGGATGTATGAATTGAATAATGGTTCCATGGAAGGTGACAGCAATTTTGCTAAACTGTGAGAATAGGGAAGACAAAGTAATATATATATAATCAAATATCATGCTAACAAATAGCGGTGAAGATAATAAAAATAAATAAATCTGCAAGAGACCAGTGCAAGAAATAAATCTAGAGATTTAGGAAAGAAACTATTCATGAAACTGAGTTTCATAATACCTGTAATCGAGTCTTAATAGTGTCCAACGGGGTAGTGATGCAAGAAGCCATAGCACCTGCAGTAATCCCTCCAGCTGCTTGAACCAAAACAATTGTTGGCTTGTTAGGAGCAGCTTCTTCGGGGTCACTGCCAAAGCCCAAGAACCTGCTCAACCAAATGAGGCAACTTTTCAATGGCTTTATATTAAACTCTTCAACAGAAAGGCATAAAAATTAATAAAAGTCCGACTCTAGAGAAAATCAAAAATAGCTTCACAGGATACATATGAATATCTTTTGTCTAGGTGTGATAAATAAGGACCTTTTATTTTGTTCATAGTTCCAAACTGTCTGATTTATATTCACAAATCAGCCAGCGACTAGTGTTCATAATTTTACCTACAATAGATTTATATCCCAGCCTGTAGTAAAAACACCTTGCAACCAATCACCCTTTTTAAGTACAATAGTGTTATAACATTTTAAAAGGGAAGCTGGGTTAACCGCAGCACTAAAATTTACAGCTCACAAAATCCAGTTTCCAATCATATGCATTACTAAAGAGCAATGAAAACTCATATTGATCAAGAACATCAACTTCAGATTTTACTTGGTTCACCCTAAAAATCATAGGATTCATTGCAATATAAGAGAAATGACTATAATTTCATGCAAACAATTCTAAACATATTTTACAACATGATATAATCAAGCACCAACATCTCTCACCTCCAGATCAATATTAGGAAAACCAAAAATAAAAAATATTTGATACACATATTTTATTTACTTTGTCTAAGCATATTAGGAAAACCAACATCCCTAACCTCCAGATCAATCGTTGGCTTGAACCATAACTTGCCCACCATACAGCACTAGATGGGGAGTATGTCATAACAGACAGACCAAACCCTTTATATAGTCCCCGAATGCCATTAGACTTCAGAATCTTGCTAGCAACATCCAAGCCTCCATTATACTTTGCATGGCCTGAATATCCTTGCACCATCAGCTTTTGGCTAATCTGAACAGAATTCATTATAACCGACATTAACATCTAAAGTAACTTCAGAATCCATGCTCAAGTAAAACAATCCAGTCATAAAAGGTTCCGTCAAACTGAGAAAATGGTAATCCAATCTGTAAAGAAATTGTAACTGGAAAGGAGAACACACATTAAATAGCACACCACTTGCAAAATTTACTCAATTCTTAAATGATGTAAACATTAAACTTCGGGATTTTCATATATGACAAAACAACCTTTCTATTTCATCATGTTCTTCTAGGGTTATTAATTTGCAAAGCAGGTAGAATAGTAAAATAGAAATAGACAAGATCTCAATTTAGAAAACCCATATCTCAACCCCAAATTAAATTTTGCTCAAATAAATTTCTCAAAAAAAAAAAAAAAAGGATACCACATCAATTGGAACAAAGACACCCTGGGAAAAAAGTGATGCAGTCATCCCAGCAATTCCATTTGCAATGGCTGCCTCAGTAGGTTCAGAAAATTGAAGTGGTTCAACCATCTTAAAAGCAGCAACCTTTGTGGTTTCTAAGGCTGTTAAGAAAATAATCCTAGCAGGAACAGCACCAGTGATGACTGTGCCAAACCCTCTGTACAAGCCAGGGATCCCATCAGCCTTGAGCAGACCTTTGATGACGGAAAATGCATTTCTTTCACCAGAATCTCTTGAAGCAACCTGCAACCTGGTCTTTACTACAGACACTGGGTACAGTGCCACTGTGATTCCTGTAAAGAGACCAGCTCCGACGACATAAAATTTAGTTTTATCAAGCCTGCATAGTTAGAGAGATTACATCAGCTTAAGAAACTACAACATGCAGAATCAAAATAAAGTAGGATGTGATGGACCAAAAACAAAGTACGAAGATCCATGTTGCAATAACAAGTTTAACTCATGTTCACAAAACAGAAACACCATGGGTATCAATTATGTTAGTCATATTAAATATTTATCATGCATTTCTTTCTTTTTACTTGTAATCTATATTTCAGAAAATACAATCCATTGCACACTCACTGTAAGATAAATCTCCTGCTCAGGCATACCAAAAGGTTCAGAGCTTGAGAGATTCTAAAATAAAATACAAGCCATTTTGGCAGTCTTCTAAAGAACTATTTTTGAGCTTCCAAAAAACAAAGAAAACAATTGAAAATTTATTAAAAAGATATTTTGGCAATATAAATTTTTTAAAATTTAATAGTTTTTTAGAAACATAAAAATGAAAACACATGTTAATGACTTGATGTTACTAAGAACCCAACCAAATATGCCCTTTCTTTTTATCTGCAAGACTGCAACCAATGCAATGTCCTATAGAGCAAAAGATATTTAAAAAAAGGTGACATAAATAAATAAATATATATATACATATACATAGACACCTTATATATATAACCAGATTAAGTATATTAGCAAATGAATTTATTAGCTGCGTTCACATTAATGCCTAAGGATGCACTAGCTAAATCCTATCTGCATCATGTATTTCTGACAGTAAGCAGGTTCATAAAACAACTGTCATGGATTCTGTGCACATTCCAATCTACACGTCAAAGACTTTCTTGAAGTAGCTTAGTAGCATGATATGACATCACTAGCACTCATGAAAGAATCATTGCTATTTTCAATACAACCACTTTCTTGGCATTGATATCTTATTATTTGAGGAACTGATAGTGATCACAATCCTGCCATTTTTGCCGTTTCTACCATTTTTGTTCTTTTGCCTTCATTGTCTAATAACTTAGGTGATTTTTATTTTAATATAGCATTTCAGTTAGTTTACTTTATTTGTATTGTATTTGAGTTGCTGGAAAGTGTATTTAGGGATGTCAGTTTTCTCCTATAAAAGAAGTGTAATTTCAGTTGAAGGGGACATACTTTAGATACTAAATGCATTGAATCTGAGGACTCATGATGTCGGTTGTGATCAATATCCACCTCCCTTCCACAGTTGTGAAAACCTAGGAGTTGGATCACCCTACGTAGGGATTCTTCTACGGTTGTAATCCCTAATTTATCTATCTCTGTTATTAAATCTCAAACTATTTCTCCTTGGTGTATCTTGTGTCTATTATTTTATCTTTTTTTATTCTCAGATTTCAATCCCTATTTTTGCCCTACATCACTGCCTTTTCTTTCATTAAAATTTCAGGGTACCAACTCTTTAACAAAATCACTACATTCGAAAATTTGGATGACTTTTCTAACAAACGTAGCAGTAGGATCTCACCATGACTTCATGATGGGGGTGATATTATAAGATTTGTTATACTAGAATGGTCCATTCTATATATTAACTTTACTTATTGTATGCAGGTGGGCATTTGAAATTAGAATTATAAGAGGAAACTCTTTACTAAATTAGAGATGTAAGTTAGCTTCCCAGTCCATAAAGGCCAGAATTGGATGGGTCAAATATGTTTTCTCTGCAATTAAATAAACCAGCTTTAGTGCCTTCTGATATTAAAATACTAATAATTAATGTCGTCATGCCCTTACACCTGGGAGTTACCAGTGTTCTTTTTATCAACCGCATAAAAATTTATTAAAAGCACCAAGACAATGACAAATTATAAGGAGCTATCAACAAAAGCATACTACCCAGAAAATCACAACAAAAAGCTAAATTAGACAGAAAAACCCACAAATCTCCCTTCACTCTTTGATTCCTATGCTCTACTCCCTTAAAAATCCTACTGTTCCTCTCCTTTTAAGCCTCGGCCTCCTGGTCCCTCCTGTTCCCACCAAACCCATTCAAGGCCAAATGTGGCAAAAAAGCTCCAAAGCTGAGAATTAGCCGTCTTATAGTCATATTAGTCATCTGTTTCTTATGGTTTATTAATCTTCGTATGTGTATTTTCCTTCAAAAGAGCACTTCGATTAGTAAAACAAAAGAAAAAAAGGCACGTTACTCAATTTACATGCACACCTACCCTTTTAGAGATCAATGCAAAATAATTATCCTTGAAATTCAAGGATTCAAGCTGTGCCTATAAATATTTTTTAATGTGTGTTCCCCAAACATCACAAAACATCAAATGCTTGACAAAAAAGTTAAATGCATGGCCATAATTGTTTTTATCAACAAAAGGAATTTATTGGTGCAACCAAATATCATAACAAAGGAGAAAAAATGGTCTAATCAAAACAAGAAAAGTTACAAAGGGCTGCTACATCTAAAAGCATAGCCCACAACTCTCCTTTCATTCTTTGAACCCCACTCTCAAAGCCCTCAAAAATCGGGCAATTTCATTCCCTCTAAGTGACCCAAGAAACCACCATCAAAAACACAACAATGAGATCTTTAGCTTGCCTCATTACCTTCACTCTTATTCAAGTCTTCGCCTCCAAACCCATCATTTCCTGTGGCACCTAGATAAGGGCCTAAGAGCATTCACACCAATTTCATATTCTCCATATCTATTATAGGGAATGAATAGTATACTATTTGATATATTTTCTTAATCCATCCATATCTCATTCTTCATTTTTATTTCTATTCTTTTAAATTTTAAATTTTATATTTAAATTTTATATTTTATTTTTTTCTCTCTTTCATTTATTACAACAAATCAAAAGCACATCTATTAAGAAATATATTAAAAATTATTTAGAGGATGAAAAGTTATTTTCTAAATATGGAGATTATCTCTCCCATCTCTATTCTAAATTTTATTTTGGAGAACTTGATATAGACTCTTTTTTATTAAAACTCTAAAATTATCTCTAAATTATAGAGAAAATATCATATAGAGGACCTGATGTGGTTCCTCTAACACAAAACTCCAATGGTGGCTCCTCTAGCTAGCTACAATGGAGGGAGTGAGATTGACTTGTTCCTTTGTTTGATTGTACACTGGATAGTGACTCACCATCAGGATACCCCTTCACTGCAGTTGTGTAAGAATGAAAATTTGGCCCCAAGCTACTCCCCAAACAAATAAAGCCAATTTGCGATAGTAATTACAAAGAAGGGTCCAATAGTGTGTCTGCCTCATCCATTTGACCAAGAGTGATGCAAGCCAAATGATTCAATTTGATGTTGAATTTTTTGAAGTCTTTAATGCTATGTTTGGTAGGTTTTATATTCACAAGTATATTATGTTAATAACTTAATAGTATTAGAGTACAATAAATTTTGTAATCTAAAAACTGTTTAAAATTCAAGAAACAAAATGCACATTATATTTTATTTTTACCACAATATCATAACTTAATCTTATGTAAATTTCTTACAATTAAACACATTTCATGGAATACTTTTCATTAAATAATTTGTTTCAATTAATCTCCATTATATTTGAAAAAGAAACGACATTATATAGTAAAATTTCAACTACGTCTACCATAAATAAATGTTGTTATATATTTAAAATTGTGATATGTGAAAAGAAAATAATTATTTAATTTTTAGAAAGCTTATAAATAAAATTCTCCCACTTTTAATTTAATACTCCATTATTATGTTTTTTTGTATTCCAATAGCCTTCAAATATGACAGAAAAATCTTAAAATAATAATTTTATACTAATTTCTTATAATAGGCTGCATCAAACACAACATATTTATTATGCATTTATGCACTTAGTAAAGATATCTCCATTATAATTTGCATAGCATTTATAAGTTGTATAGAGGATGACCACCTCTCTCTCTCTCTCTCTCATTTTTCCTCCTATTAAGAATATATCCATTATAATTTGCATATCATTTTATAACCGCTAGTTGCTGCTCTCGATGAGGAGTCTCGTCCCCTTGCGTGTCTTCTCTGGTTGTCCGACTGAGGCATCTTCGGAGCCAGAGTGGTTGCAAGCCCACAAAGCCATTGACGCGGTGTTAGGGGTGACATGCGAGGGCTTTGACCCCTTTGATTTATTGCGAGATATCGAAGCTCGGCATCAAGCACAGAAGGAATCCTTGTCTTCTCGGCCGTCTGGGGGGACCGACTCTAGAGGGGTGCGGGAGCTCAAAAGGCTCACCTTTTCGGTTAATTATGACGCCAGGGTATCTCGGCCTTCTAGGCTGAGGTAGTCGGTTTATCGGGATTCCTCTCCCTTGCTTATTTTTAGACTTTGTTTTTGGCCATTTGTGGTTTCATTGTAATGTGTTTTGGGCTTTATTCTTGGGTTAGGCTATCTCTTGCCCAACTTCCTTGTTCATCGTCCTTTCTTTAATATATTATTTTTTTTACTTATAAAAAAAAAGTTGAATAGAGAATGATCATCTCTCTCTCTCTCATATTTTCTCCTACGGCAATATTTGTTTTGATAAGTAATAATTTATTAAGTGCACAAAGCACACAAGAAGTGCACAAGAGAGAAAATTACAATAAAGGAGAAAAAATTAAAAAAAAAAAACCAACTCAAAAGAAGCACACATCAATAATGGATGCGAAAAAAATAATCTCCTCCCAAGTGCGCTTAGCATTCTCAAAGAGTCTAGCATTCTACTCTTCCCTAAACACCAAATAATACAATGATGAATAGCACACCAAATAACTAAGTTTTGTCCTACCCGGCTAGACCAAGCAGAGAAAAGGGCTGAAAGGCACCGAGACATAACCCATTGAAGGCCAAACAACCTCAAGACCAAGTCCCAAAACACCTGGGGGAACCTTAGCCTTCTGGCTTCCAAACACTCCTCTGGCAATATTTTGTCATACACATGAAAATGAGATTCATTTTACTCAACTGATTGCAAATGTCAAATCCATTTCCAAGAAATAAAATACCCACATTTAGGTATTCTCCAATTTCACGATTTCGTGGGGTTATGTTCCACCACCATACAGAATTGTGTCACTAAATCAGTCAAACCACAGTCTCCAGTTTCCAATCAATGGAACGCATTACAAAAATAATGTGATATCCGTTCTTCCATTGACCGCCACACCATTTAACTCTACTCGTACCAATTTAACAAATGCAACTGCTAAAAAGCAATGAACTCTGACCATTATGATCTATAATTGGCTCTACAAAAACCTTAGGTAGTCCAATCGAAAAACCGAATCCATTGCCATCACAAACGATCCAAAAACAAAAATTGCAAATCGGAGATCGAGAACAATGATAAAACATTGTAGCGTGTGATTAATTAATAGTGACGAGAACAACAAATTGAGGAACAAAATAGCAAAGAACAAGGAAGAAGACACGTACTTATCCCAATTAATCTCCGTTTGGTCGAAGGATTGAGCTTTGAATGTAGATGAAACCATTGAACGATTCCCAGGGGATTCAAGCTCGCCCAAACCGAAGTAAATTTGTGAGAAGAACACAATTCACTGCGATAAATGAAAGCTAGGGTCCTAGGAAGTCTTCCGATTGTTTTTTCTTCCTTTCTGAAATTGACTCAAAATGAGGATAGCATGCATTTGCTCCAGGGGTTATGTTATTGTTGCGTTAGGTCATCATCGGCATGGCGGCCAAATCTTTCGAGTTTTATTTATTTATATTTCTTTAACTTAAAATTTTCTTCTTTTTTCCGTTCCAATTTCGACTTTAGCTTTCATGCCATTTTTTTTTAAATAATAGGTACGTCGATTTTGTTTTTAACAATAAAATTTGATATTTATTTTATGAATAAAGTAATATTTTATTTAAATATTATTTTTAAGTTAGTTTTAAAAATATATTTTAGTTTTTTAAAAATTTAAATTCAAATTTTGTGTGAGTATCATTTTATTTTATTTTATTTTTATATTTTCTTTCTTTTACTTATATTATTCGAGTTCATCATATTTTCTTTTATTTTTTTGGGTGAAATCAATTTTAAAATGCTTAATCTTTTTAAAACACTCTTCCCAATTAAATAGGATTTTAAAAAAAAATCAGAATTCAAAATCCAACTTCAATCAAATAAAAACCAAAAATAAAACTAAGAACCAAATACCTCATGAGTATTCCAATAACTTTTGATAATTGCCAATTTATTTATTTATTTATTCATTTAGTTAAAATGAACCACCTCTACTCTCATGTCAATATTTAGAAGAGTTTTTGTTAGAATGAAATAAAATAATATAATTAATTAACGAGTAATCATCACATAAAATTTATAACACATCGAATTAGTTAACAACTTTGTACATTCCTTATTCCAAATTTATGTATAAAAATATAATGAATTACTTTTGTGGCGTCACTAAATAAGTGACTTATCATACTCATACTTTTAAGATTAAGAAGTTGACAACTAACACCAAACATATAATATATGTAAGTTTGTACATTCTTATAGTGATATAACTAATTGATGATAATATGAAAAAGCATCCTAAACATAATGAAATTTTAATAAAAATAGTATAGGGCTCTTGTTTAAAACCAATCGTATAGGCATATGAAGAAATATTGAGTATAAATCTTACACACACACACACACACATATTACATTGGTAAACTACCATGAGCTTGCTAGGTACCTGCAAAAAACTATAAATATAATCACGATAGTTGTCATGCATCATGATATGAAGCATTTCGTTGTTATTTAGGTATAACTGTTGGGTCCACTAGTAGATTAAGATATTATGTCAAGGTGTTTGACGTTAGGAACCTTTATGACAGGTGTTATATAATGCCACAATGGTTGTGATCACAATAAGGGACTATTGTGGTGCCCAATAATTAAATGTTATAATGAAAATGTCATTCTTATTATTTTTTGTGTTCTCTTAATTTGTTTTTCTGTTGTTTGATGCATAGTATTTGAGAAATCATTGAATGATGATTATGCTAGATATATGCCCCTAGTTTGAGCTCGTTTTGCAATTAAGGGTATGTAATCTTATAGCTATTCTAATTAAAAGTGTAAGACCCGAGATTTTCAATAAAATAATAAGTATTTATTATGTTATTTTATGTTTATAATTAAACTATTTTGATCATATATTTAGAAAACGTTATTTGATAGCGTGTATGATAATTATATTAATTAAATATCACTTTTCATAATATAATATTTACTTCTCATAAATAAATTACATTTGATATATATTTTAGTTTAACCAAATAAATGTAGTATTTTATTAAGTTTCATGATGAAGTGTTATTTATTTTACCTAACTACATAGTTATTTCAATCGTTTTGTTTAATTATATTAAATAAATAATTTATTGGTTAAAATGTTGAATCTAAATCAAATAGAATACAACTTTGAATTTATCATATCAAAAATTATTAAGAGTTGTAAAAGACAAAAACTTTTATTAATACTTCATAACCATAGCTTATGCTTGGAGAGGATACACTAACGCGGTTTATAGAGGTTGTTTTCAAAAATTCATAACTTCGGTTATATAACTTTAAATAACTTAAAATTATACCAACATGTTTCAACTTAGTTATATACCTTTGGTTAAAATTTCAACCTCATTGGATCAGCCCATTAGGAGAAACAATTTAAACAAGTACACAAAGGTCTAGTAACATGCCCAGAATTTCCAGCCTCACTTCAAAACCCAATAACTTTTGATATACAAGTCCAATAGACTTGAAATTGGTCTCGAAATGTAGATAATTAAGTTAAGAATCCAGCCCAATTGACCTTATTGAATTTAATGAAGAATCTAGAAAGTTATAGTTAAAATAGTAGATCATGCACCCATCCGACTTTTGTGATAAAAAAACCTTAAAAAGTCAAACAAATCATAAAAATTCAAAAATGGAGGAAACAAAGGGGCCACGTGGTAGATAATGAGGAGATAAGAATCAAATGATTTTAAAAGGAGAAAATAAGGTATTAAGGACAAAAATATACCTATCACCTACCCCCATCCTTGCCCTATATAAGGAGTGTTTTGCCTTTCCTCTTAATGCACAAGTTCCCCCAAGCCATACCACGGAATTCTCTCTACAAATACTCTCTCAAGACCTCTTAACACCCCAAATACTCTATTCCAACCCTCTTTTATTTTTGGTACTTATCAAGCATCGAAGTTCTAAAAAAGGTAATACTCAAGATTATGAAGTTACTTATTATTTATAAGATCTATATGGTTAGTTTTACCACCTCATACATACTATATACATGATTGGTTTTACCACCTAATATATATTATCTACATGGTTGGTTTTACCACCTAATATATATTATTTACATGGTTAGTTTTACCACTTCATATATTATTATTTACATGGTTGATTTTACCACCTCATATGTATTTATTACTATATATATGGTTGGCATTATAAAGACTCGTATTTGGGTAGTTTTGAGAGATAGTCATTCTATGGGAATGTAACTATTTGGACGGTAGTGTAGTCGTCGATGTGAGCATTTTGACCGTATTTGGACCCGATTTCAAGTCAGGGTCCCGTTTGACCCGATTGTTGACTTTTTGTTGTTTATTGGTTGACTTTGCGTTTGGGCGGTCATTTGGGTGTAATAATATCGGTCTAGTATTGTGCTTGTCATTTCGAGTGTTTTGACCGTAGTTTGACTCAATTTGGAGTTTGGGACCTTGGAGGTCAATTATTGACTGGGTCAATGGTTGACTAGGTCGATTGACTGGCAGTAATATAAATAATAGCAAAAAAAAAAGAAGCTTTCACTTTATGTTTCACGTTTGTGCGTTGAGAGAGAGAGCTTGAGAGAGAGCTTGGAGGCTTTGGCGATTTGGGGCGATTTGTGTTCGTGGAGCTCAAAGATTCACTTCAAGTAGGTGTCCTTGAACTTCTTATCTTGATTCTATGCTAGGTATGCACGAAATTATCATGATTTATGAAATTGAGCATGAACCCTAGAATTTGGGGAAAACCAATTTTGGGTTAAATCTAATGGTTTAACATAAGATTTGTGGTTAAGAACTATTTTATATCATTGTGGATATATGTTTCTGTGATTTTGGGGTTGATTAATTGTGTTTTTCATGAGGGTTGATAAGTCAACCATGAAATTCTGGGTTTAGATCTAGATTTTTGGAAATCTGGAATTTTATACGTGTTTCTGTTGTTTCTGCGCGATTTAGAGGCGTTCTGGACGCATTTTAAGGTAAATATCGCAATCGTTGCGTAGAATGCGTATTTGTGCGTGTCTGGGGGGGTCTTGGGTTGATTCCAGGTAAGAACAGGAAAAACGATGATGAACAGGACTCAGGCGCGTTATCGGGTCGAACTAACGAAAATCCGAAGTTCCGGGTCGTAGGGTCGTAGTTCGTAGACCCATAGTTCGTAGGTTCGTAATTCGTAGTTCGAAGGTTCGAAGGTTCGTAGTTCGTAGATTCGTAGACCCGTAGTCCGAAGGTCGAAGTTCGTAGCCTCGTAGGTCGAAGATCGAAGACCCACTTCGAGTCTTCGAGGCGCGCTATGCAGCTACGAGTCACGGCTCCCCACTACGAGTCTCCGAGGCGCGCTGCAGTTCCGCGCTACGAGTCGCGTCCTGAGCTACGAGGCAAGTGCAACAAAGACTGGACTGGACCTATTTACACCGTAACCTATACCCATCTACACATATAAGTACTATACTTAAGTTACTATGTAAATAACGAAATACCCCCCATTTGGATTCAAAGAAAAATACTAGAAAAATTAATTCCCACTATTTCAAAATGTGAAAATTGGGTTTTAGTGTAAAATCTCGGAAAAACCCAAAAGTTCGTAGTGGTGAATTTTTGGAAAGTGGGGTTAGACATCTCGGAAAAATCCCCAAAAATCGATTATCTTAGTTATGCTATGGGAACCCAATGCCGGGACTTTTGATTTCAAGAAAATAGCTGTTATGGGTACTTTCTTCATAAATCAAGGATTGAGGATTTACTTGTGAAGACCGGCTACGATTCTAAAGGAAAGGTTGAGAATGACATACCATACTAATGTTAGTATGTTGGTGTGAGGTATTGGGGCATAGACTCCGTGACTTGTTTGGGTTCTCACCGTGATGCACCGATGGTGCTATGTGGTTGACGTGGCGGACATATGCACCGATGGCAGGCCTGTGTGGCGGCGTGGCCGGGCATATTGCGCGTGGACAGGCTAAGGCCTGAGTTGAGCCGTTGAGCTCGTGGAGCTAGGGCCGAGTGCCCTGAGCCGGGATCCCATGGAGGATCGTGGATAAGTTGTCTGTGTGAACAGGCCGAGTCCTGATGATTGTGCACACTACACGGTGCACGAGTACACTGAGCATATAGTATAGACTTATATATGTTGCATGATGTGGAGTTTTGGGGTCACCTACTGAGCTTGTCGCTCACCCCTACTTGTTGTTTACCCCTTTTCAGGTGTGACCCAAGACTAGTGGAGGACTTTCTTCCAGGAGGACGTGCCCACTACTCTGATGTATGATATAGTACTGTATTCTATATTTTATTATGTGTTGTATCCCGGACATGAGTCCGTGGACAGATGTATTTGTATACTGTTGTGATGTGATGTCTGTATGACTATTTGACTTATTGTATGCATGATGATATATGGGAAAGTACAGGATTACCATTGATGTATGATCGTACAGGGTTGCATATTTGAGACAAAGACCCGTGGTGTAGTCTCCATTGGTGCTAGTCACCAACCCCTTGACCTATCGGGTGCGGGCAAGGAGAAGTCATGTACCTGGTTCCGGGTTCCCCTGGAATTCGGGGCGTGACGGGCATTGCCACCAAGAAATATATATACATAATTATATATAGAAAGACAAGAATATTAATTTATTGTTTTGATTTTCAAGGTTTAGGACATTGAGAACTGCAAATGGATCATAAGGGTTTTCTTTTCTTCATCATCACTTTTGTCTTCCTCTTTCTTTTATTTTATTTCCACGTAATTATTGTTGAAGCGGGTTATATTTCTTATTCTTTTATCTCGATTTTATTGTTGAGAACATTAGTTTCTTTCTAATATCTCTTAATGATCTATTTTATTGATTAGGGTAGATAACCATTTTGATATTCGTGGTCATCCTTGTTAGCCTCGAATATTTTATTAAAATTCCATGCTATGTTTCATGTTATGTATGTTGAAGTTGTTATAACCTCTTATGTTTGGACAAAGTAAGTTATGATGGGTGGTTCCAGAAAAGACCTCCAATGCATTAGGTAAAGAACATTACCGAAGAGTGTCAATCTAGCCGATAATATGTTATGTTATATTATGGTATTGTATCCTGGGTAGTTAACCTAGATCATAATGTTATGATACAATGTCCAAACATAAACATTCTATATTATGATTCCCTTGTGAAATGTTAATCATGTATGATGTGCAAAACGTTATGAAATCTTTTATGGTATTTCCTATATTCGATGTTCTTATTATTTTCCTTACCTACTTATATTTACCCTTACTTGCTATTTGAGCTTACCCTTTTTATGATTTCTTTTCCAACTCCAGGTAATTAAAAGAATGGAGAAACTAGGATAAGGAGTCGAGAAGTGCCTAGAAATAAAGTTGTGTGAAATTTTAAAGATTTATTAAGTTTGATTGCTCGTATGCTTTGTTATGTAATAATGGGTTATGGACACTTAGTCTCTAAACCCCTAAGCCTTAAAGATCTTGGATTGAAATTTGTAATAATTAATGGTTTGTTTGATGAAATAGTTAAAAGTTTAAAATTTATATTAAACTTGTATATTTAATTTCCGCTAACACACCCGATTTGAAGTTACAAACAACATGAGACCGTATTATTGTGTTGTGCTACTTATACTACTATAATTCCTTGTGGGTGTATGATATGACCTTGTAATTCATATATGGTCATGAAATATGGCCTTATGAATCCCTATAATTGAGAGTATTATGATTATAGTTGTCAAACCACTCTAATACACATTAGGTGTGTCATAACCTTGCAACCTTTAAGAATAAGACTTAATCTTATTCCTTGCTTGGTATTATTTTGCATCACACTAGTACAAATATATATATATACCTTGTAGACATTATAGGAGTATGAAATTGGGAGGAATTTTGATATTAGTTTTGTCATTGAGCAACATGAGCAACATGTGTTAACCCTTCAAATTTTACAATAAGAATATAAAACCTATGATAAGAACTTATATTATAGTATTTTTATGCTTAACTTCCCTATATTTTAGGGGTACTTTCATCATATACTTAAATGAATTAAAGCTTAATTATATTGTGTATTTTCTGTGACTTCATGAAATCTACATGTATTTAAGTGTATATTTAGCAAAGTAAGTTAATGCCAAGTAAAGTTAACAATAAAAGAGTTTTTAGATGAATTATACACTTAGTGAATTTGCTGTGAGCCTAGTCAATGCATCCAAACATTAAAACATAGTCAACGCATCCAAAGCTTAGTCGACATAATGAGTTGTAGAGTTAATTGAAACAAAGCAAAGCAAAGAACCGTAATCCAGACATAGCTCACACAAAGTTGGACATGACTATATGATAGTTTACATAGGGCACGATGCACCAACTCTAGCGGGGGCAAGGTTTACCTATTATCATATCCCGCCTCCGCCTAGGCGGGTAATGAAATTCTAAAATCGTATCTTGCCCCATGTGTAGGAGGGACAGGGTACCCCGTCCTATGACAGAGTTGACGGGAGAGGCTTCATCCGCTCGCTTCCCACTACCAGCTTCTATTGATCTCTCTTAAGACAAGTCCGCCTTTTAAAAGCTTCATGAAACAATGATAGAGGTAATTTCAACCCTACCTGGGGTGAAATCAACTTATTATTGCCTTTTACCCCTGCTAGCAGGGGAGGGGGGGTCAAATTTTAAAATTGTATCCCGTCTCATGTATAGGCGGGGCAGGATATCTTGTTCTCTCGACGGATCTACGAATAAGGTTTCATCCGTCTGCATCCTCGCTATCGCTCTTTATTGGATCTGTCTATATAAATAATTTTGACTTAAATTAAATTTTTGCATCATTTTAACTCAAGAAATTATCAAAAATAATTTAATTTTTCAATAATAAATATCATTCAAAAATATCAAAAATCATAAACAATAATTAAAAAATAATTAGATAATAATATTTGAAATATTATAAAATTATAAATAAAAATAATTAAAATTAGCCGGAACAGGGACGAGGTGGGGTATCTCACTACTTATTACCGCTTCTGTTCCCACCTAGATGGGATGTCAAGTTTAAAACTATACCCCACTCTTGCCTAGGTGGCATAACTCGTCTCGTATAGTGGGGGCGGGGGCGGATAGTAGGCGTCGGCCGGGATAGGGGGTGCGGGTATCCGTTACCCACCCTTAACTACGACACACTCATAAACAAGGGTGCATGGTCACGCCAATTACCGGCCGCGTGGCCAATGTCAACAAAATTAATTAATTTTCCTTTTTTAGTTATTTTATTGAGCTATAAATAGGAACCTGTAAGAGCATTTTATAGAAAACTTGTAATTTTTAATAAAATAATATTTAAGAAATTATTTTACAAAAATTAAACTTTAATAGTGATCAAAAACCAATAAATTGAATCGAATTGATAGTTTTTAACTTTTATTGATTAGTTTTGATTTATTGTTTTTTTAAAATCGAAGTTGTTCGATTCAGTTTAAAAATACTATATAAACCGACCAATGTTTATACGGCTAATAGATTAAATAAATAAATTATATTGATTTGAAAGGAAAAAAATCTAATCACTTATTTTAAAACCACTCGATTTCATTTGGAACTTTCAATTCATTTAATTAATTAATTTAGAATAATTAATAATTCAAATTAACTTCATAAGTCAAATTTTATTGTTCAATCGACCTTTATTTATTGCTTACTTTAATATAATTAAATAATTTTTTAATCTACCAATAATTTCATGCTTTATGTGAAGACCTTTTGAATTTGAAGGAATTAATGTAATTAAATCAACTTTTTGAATTTCCTACAAGTGTATAAAGGGGCACAGGAGCTACGACATCTCAAATAATCTACACAAGTGCGTATTTGTTATTTTGTATTATCGGATGGATATTTATTTTTAAAATTAATCGATTAAATATTTAATAGTGCTTGATGGTTAATTTTTACATAAATTAAATTAAAAAGTTTTATTTATTTATTTTTAAATTTTTTTAATTTATGTAAATTAATGGTCAGGATCATCTTAAAATTTTACAATCATAACAAATACTAAATGAATATTCAATCTAATGATTAATTATTGAATTTTTTTTAGCAAATTGGTATTATTTGAAATGCGGTAGCCAACTCATGCCCAGGTTTTTAAGGCTGTGGATTACTTTTTTTAAAATAATATTCATTACATACCAATAAAATGTTGGAAAAGTTTACACAAGTTAGAGCAACTCTAACAGACATTCTATTATCCAAAAATAGATAGCCAAATCTCAAATTCATACTCCAACAGACTCTTCATATGACTCTTCAGATGTAAAAATTGATCAATTGTAAAGACTCGTTTTTGGGTAGTGTTGAGAGATAGCCATTCTATGGGAATGCAACTATCAGGACGGTAGTGTAGTCGTCGATGTGAGCATTTTGACCGTACTTGGGCCCGATTCGAGTCGGGGCCCCGTTTGACCCGATTGTTGACTTTTTGAGGTTTATTAGTTGACTTTGCGTTTGAGCGGTCATTTGAGTGTGGTAATATCTCCGTAGTATTGTGCTCGTCATTTCGAGCGTTTTGACGATAATTTGACTCAATTTGGAGTTCGTGACCTCAGGAGGTCAATTATTGTTGGGAGGCCAATTATTGGCGCGAGATAAATAATTAAGAAACTGCCTTATCTCTTTAATTGCTTGGTGCGTGCGTGTTTGAGCAAGAGAGAGAGAGAGAGAGAGAGAGAGAGAGAGAGAGAGAGAGGAAGGTGAAGAGCTTCCCTTGGTGATTTGGGGCGATTGGAGTTCGTGGATCGCAAATAATCTTTCTAGGTAGGTGTCCTTGAATTTCTTATCTCGATCATGTCTTTGAATATGCACGATTTATCATGATTTATGAATTTGAGCATGAACCCTAGGTTTTGGGGGAAACCCAATTTTGGGGTTAGATCTAATGATTTAGTATAAGATCTATGGTTAAGAACTGATTTATATCAGTTTGGGTATGTAATTTTGTAGTTTGTTGAGTAAAACGTGTGTTTGTGAGTGCTTGAGGGTCACTGGGTTGATTCTAGAAAAAGAACAGGCAAAAACGACGATGAACAGTACTCTAGACAAACTTTAGGGTCGAAGTTCGCAGTCAGCAGCTTCAGAGTCAGCAGCTTCGCATTCAGCAGTTGTAGTCAGCAGCAGCGTAGTCCGGATCAGTTAGTCCGGATCAATTAGTCCAAATCGTAGTCCGGATTAGTTAGTTCGGATCGTAGTCCGGATCGGTTAGTCCAGATCGCAGTCCGAATGTGGCGGCGCCTTCAATCCACAAGAAGTGTTCCGCAATAGTGCAACTGCACTGGACTGGACCATTTACATTGTAAACCATTATAAGTATTATACTTAAGTTACAATGTAAATAACGAAATACTCCCCATTTGGATTCAAAGAAAAATACTAGAAAATTAAATTCTCACTCCTTCAAAATGTGAAAATTGGGATTTAGTTTAAAATCTCGGAAAAATTCAGTTTTTCGTAGAGGTGAATTTTTGGAAAGTGGAGTTAGACATCTCGAAAAAATCCCAAAAAATCAGATTATCTTAGTTATGACATGGGAACCCATTGCCAGGGACTTTTTATTTCAAGAAAACAACTCCTATGGGTATCTCCTTCCTTAGTCAAGGAATGAGGATCGACTTATGAAGACTGCTACGCTTAAAGGGAGTGTTGTGTACCTTAATACCATATTGGTATTGGTATGTTGGTTTGAGGAATTGGGGCTTGGGCTCTATGACTTGTTGGGTTCTCATCGCGGCTACGGATGGTGCTATATGGTTGACGGGCGGACATATGCGCCAATGGCAAGCTTGTGTGGCGACGTGTGTCACGGACCGAGGCTTATCCTAGCATACTTAGACTATTTTGGGGTGTTTCCCCCTTGTAAAGTGTTATAACTTACCTTATAAAGTAAGTTGTAGAGATTTTAAATTTCAATCACATATGATGTCTCCAGGTGACATAGCCAAAAAGTGTTAACATATATATGTAGGGGAGTGATGTTATAAAGCTTTCAAGCAATCAATATAATCGTTTGTTGCCTTCGTTTAATCGTTTTTCCGCTAAACACTTCCCTACACAATTGCTTTATAACGGATCGATGGGTTCCCATCCAAATGCGATGAGTTAGGGCCGACCTAGCGTTCCTTCGTATGGGTGGGAACTAGGTGCCGCACGGGTTAAGCTGCTATAAAGGCCGACCCCGTGACACGGGCATATTGCGTTATGGTTGGGGACAGGCCAAGGCCTGAGTTGAGCCTTTGAGCTCGTGGAGCTAGGGCTAAGTGCCCCGAGCCGGGATCCCGTGGAGGATCGTGGACAAGTCGTCCTGTGTGGGCGGCCGGGTCCTAATATTTGTTTGCAGGTTGTGTCCTGATGATTGTGCATACTACACGGTGCACGAGTACACCTGAGCATATAGTGTAGACTTGTATGTTTGCATGATGTGGAGTTTTGGGGTCACCTACTAAGCTTGTCGCTCACCCATACTTGTTATTTACCTTTTCAGGTGTGACCCGAGACTAGTGGAAGGTTTTCTTCCAGGAGGACGTGCCCACTACTCGATGTATGATACGATCGTATTCCGTATTGTTTTGTATTATATCCTGGACATGGGTTCGTGGACTTGTATTTGCATCTTGTTTGTGATGTGATGTCCGTGTCTGTATGATTGTTTGACTTATTGTATGCATGATGATGTATGAGAAAGTACGGGATTACCTTTGATGTATGATCGTACAGGGTTGCATATTTGAGACAGGACTCGCGGTGTAGTCTCTATTGGTGCTAGTCACCAACCCCTTGACCTTTCGAGTGCGGGCAAGGGGAAGTCATGTACCCGGATCCGGGTTCCCTGGAATTCGGGGACGTGACAACGATAATTCTTCATAAATGAAGAGTTACTATTCATTCTTCACATATTACTATATTATTTTTCCAAAAAAATCTCTCCCCTCATCTCTCTCCTTATGCTCACACTCTCTCATCCGCCGCTGCAACCTCCTCCTTCCTTCCTCTGCTGCGCCTCCTCCCTCCTCCCTCTCTTTACCCTTTATCCCTCCTCCCTACACCGCCGCAGCCTTCTTCGTTGGGCGCCACTATTCCAACCCCAAGAAAAACAAGTAAGATGATTGAGATTTGGTGGGATTAGCTAGAAAATAGATGGGTAATAGTAGATTTATGCTTGCTTGCCATTGCTGCTGCCGTCGCCACCCTCATTGTTGTCGCCGCCAAAGGAGAAGAGTGGGGCTAAAGAAAGAGAAGGAGAGAAGGGTTGAACAAGGCTGACCTAGATCTATGCCGCCACCGCCACTGCCTATGGAGAAGAGAGGGACTGGAGAAAAAGAAGGAGAGAAAAAAGGTTGAAAAGGGCAGAGAAAGTGGAAACGGCAAAAAATTGTATAAGATAGAAACTTTTTTTAAAAATTATTTAAATATGAATAGTTAATCCTTAAATATGAAAATTTCCTACTCATTTATTATTCTTATACTCCATTTTAAGAAATATGATCTGGGGCATTTTTTACAAATTTATAAAAAAAATTCCTAAACTATAGGAAAAGATTAATTATTGTTTAGTTAAAAAAAGACATTTCTAAAATTTAGCTATTAACGTTTCATTTCATCAAATAATAGCCTTAACAAAAATTTTAATATTTTATTAAATATTAATTTTTAACTCATCATCACCCATTTTATTATTTTAAATGAAAAAAGAGGAAGGTGATACAGTCAAGAAGTATGAAAGAGATTGATCATTTTATTTTAAAAAATATTTTATTGATTTGACGTAAAGCTATTTTATTGATTTCGTGGTGAAAGCTTTAATTATTATTTAGTTAAACATAATTATATTGAGCCGAGTGATTTAATTCAATCAAATTTAAAAAAAGAGACAAAGACCCAAAAAAAAAAAACTATGTGATCATCTAATGATATAAAAGCCCAAATGCAGTTTTCTCATTACGAATAAAGGTTGAGTATCACCATCTAGAGCAGGAGGTCCGTTGGGCTGTTGTCCTCACAGAGTCCACCCTCCCGCCCATTTTCCAAAGTCTTTTGCTTCAAGAAATAGGAAGTTAAAATCAGAGTTCAGAGAAGGCAGAGCAAGATATAATGAAGTAGCAACAACTAGTTGGTGAGCCATCTCTATGTACACACTGCCAATTCTGCAAAGTCCCTTTGTTAAATAGAACCAACCCTTCGTTTCTGTCCCCTTGGCCATCGCGTTTGGCAGTTGGGGAGACATTTGAAACTGCAAAATTCAGAATCTCTGATTGGGGGATCACATGATTTGTGGAAACTCATAATCAAGAAAACTCAAGCTAGAACCCGGCGCAGATGAAATTTGCTGTTCTACCTTTTGTTATCCTCGTGGTCATCTCATGTGCAGGTAATGTTCGCCATATCAGGCTCTCGAATTTGGATTTTTTGTTCTCTATGCTCAACTGTTTCAATTTTGTTGCTCTTGTGTTTGTGTTGTAGCTGCATATGATCCCTTGGATCCCACTGGAAACATAACCATGAAATGGGACGTCATGTCTTGGACCCCAGATGGCTATGTGGTGAGAACCATATCTCAATATCAACAACTTTTTACCGCCATTAAATTTTAAAAAGAACATTTTGTATGTTTAGACCCCATTTCCGAACATCGTTGGGAAAATTGAAAATTCCTTACTGCCGTTGGCATTCAATATTTATTCAGGCGACAGTCACTATGTTCAACTTCCAATTGTTCCGGCACATTGGGAACCCGGGCTGGACCATGGGTTGGTCATGGGCAAAGAAGGAGGTAATATGGTCCATGGTGGGGGCTCAGACCACAGAACAAGGAGACTGCTCCAAGTTCAAGGGCAACGTGCCACATTGCTGCAAGAAAAGCCCCATTGTGGTTGACTTGCTTCCTGGTGTCCCCTACAACCAACAATACTCAAACTGCTGCAAAGGGGGAGTGGTGGCATCCTGGGGACAAGACCCCACAGCAGCCATCTCAGCATTTCAAGTGAGCGTAGGCCAGGCCGGGACCTCGAACAAGACAGTGAAGCTTCCCAAGAACTTCACTCTGCTCGGTCCAGGACCTGGATACACCTGTGGCCCTGCAAAGGTTGTTCCTTCTACGGTTTTTCTTACTGCTGACCGTCGCCGCAAGACGCAGGCTCTGAGTACGTTCTAGTTTGTTCTCGCTTCAGATCCATCTGTTCTGTTTTGTCATTTCTCTATAATAATCCGCAAAAATTGTATCTTTTTTTGTTCTTTGCTCAATGTTTGAAACTCTGGTTTGTTAAATGCAGTGACATGGAACGTGACCTGCACTTATTCCCAGCTTATGGCAAGGAAAAACCCCAGTTGCTGTGTCTCCTTCTCCTCTTTCTACAATGAAACCATCACACCTTGCCCTTCTTGTGCCTGCGGATGCCAAAACAAAGGGAGCTGCATCAAGTAAGCACAGTAACCTATTCTTCTTACCGTCCATCATTCCTGGTTTTACAGAAGACTAACTATTTGATGATATGGTTTAGGAGTGACTCCCCACGGCTACAAACCTTGGGAATCAACACTCCAAAAAAAGATAACACACCACTAATGCAGTGCACGCACCACATGTGCCCGATTCGGGTCCACTGGCATGTGAAGCTCAATTACAAGGACTACTGGCGGGTGAAGCTGGCCATTACCAACTTTAACTACCGTCTGAACTATACGCTCTGGACACTAGCCATTCAGCATCCAAACCTCAACAACGTGACCCAAGTGTTTAGCTTTGAATATAAGCCGCTAATCCCCTACAAGTCTATAAGTTAGCACCTAGAACATTTTGTTAACTCCTTTAGACAAGGTATGAACTAAAAGATGATAACATATATTATATATAATTTGCAGACGACACAGGGATGTTTTATGGCATGAAATTCTACAATGATCTGTTAATGGAGGCTGGACCGTCAGGAAACGTCCAGTCGGAGGTGCTCTTGCAGAAGGACAAGGATAGCTTCACCTTCAAGCAGGGATGGGCATTTCCTCGGAAGGTCTATTTCAATGGTGACGAGTGCATGCTGCCCCCACCAGATTCATATCCATTTCTTCCCAATGCTGCTCAAGAAGGCCTTGTCACCTTCTGGGCACTGATCCCATCTGTGTTTTTCGTTCTGATTGTTGTTTGGTGATTGTTCCAAATATTTTTTGCGGTGATAAGCATTTCCATGTGACAAAGCCAAGGATCAATCTACAGAAACACTCGTGGGGCAGATAAAATGAGCTGACGACATCTTTTGAATGAACAGTGGAGCAAGAGGCAGAAAGGCTTGAGTTGTTTATACGGTTTGGTAAGCTTCACATGGGTTGTGAATGCGTAAGTATGGGACCAGTCCCTAAATTGAGTGCAATGAAGCCTGAAGAGCTGTGATGGTTGATATTGCAGTTTCACAATACATTTTTTATTTTTATTTTTTCAATTCTTTCTCAAATGGAAAAATGAAGATCTATTCAATGGGGAAATACAAAATTCTACTGAAGAAAACATTTATGCTTGTTCACCAATGCAGTTCTACAAAATGCGGCATTTAAACATTTTCTCATTGATGCGATTGGATTAAACAAAGGAACACCCCACCCAATAGGAAATATATGATAATAGCAGTCCGAAAGTAGCTTGAAAAACCACTAAAAGTAGAGCTCTAGTTTCCCTGTGAATGATGATGCTTGTGATTCTCATAACAATAACCTTCCCAGTAGGTATCCAACAAAAATCACGGTTCACTGATTCAGTACTGTATTAAATACAGTATAGAAAATCTGATGGACTAGCAAAAAAATGAGCCCATTTGATTTGTGAGTCTGCTTTAACACCTGACACACAATTGGGCTGCTGCAAGAGATGGTGATGAACCAAGCTACGTTATAAACATTTGAAATCAGTCCCTCAACAATTCAATAAATGAGTTCTAAGCATGACAAAGCCAGAACTGACAAGAAAGTCAAGATGTGAGTAAGAAGGGGAGGAAATGCATGGGAACCGACATTTGGCAACTGAGGGTATTGGTCCGGGGGTGGCATTACACAACTGTCACCATTAAAATAGATCCGGCGTGGGAAAGCCCAACCCTTGTCTAAAGTGAAAGTTGACTCCTTCTGAAATAATATTTCTGACTGCGCATTACCTAGACGGCCAGCTTGCATGAGCAAATCATTATAGAACTTTAATCCCCATAGCAAGGCAGTATCATCTGTTCCAAAAAAAATCAGAAATAAAAATAAATAAATAAAACATATTAATCCATTTTGAGCTTTAACGTGTTAAAAAACAGAGGTAATGCAAAATTCTTCTGTAAGACAATTTTTAACTGATCATTCATTTTTTCTATGATGTAGTGACTCATACAAGCAAATTTTTGCATTTTATTGATCGACCTTGGAAAGAAAAACCTAGGGTAAAACATTCATTGGTTTATACAGTTTTTAAACCTCTTGTATATATGTAGAGAACACAAGAAATATAGAAACATACAAGGGCAAAGAAGCTCCAGAATGAACTTACTTATAGACCCATAAGGAGTCAAGGACTTGTAATTAAAGCTAAAAAGCTCAGTCACATTGTCAAAGTTTGGATGTTGCACAACTAAATTCCAATCTGTGTAGTTCATCCCGTAATTGAAATTTGTAATTGTGACCTTCACTCGCCAATATGCCTGGTAGTTAATCTTAACATGCCAGTGAATTCGTACGGGGCACATATGGTTTGTGCACTCGACCAGAGGTTTAAAACTGTTCGGGTTAGAGCTTGAAACAACTGAGGCTATGTGTGTAGAGTTTGGGCTGAATATGAACAGAATAATAAAAGTAAGTAAAAATACCAAAATGCTATTGAAATAAAAATAAAGACAGAAGAAGATACGGTTGAAAGAGAACTAGGATCGAGTTAAACTGGAGACACAAGAAATTTACTTTACACAACCACCGGGGTGAGTTATATTGTCCTGGCAGCCACATGTGCACGTCGGGCATGGTACTATTGCATCATTGTAGAATGAAGATAGTGAGACACAGCAAGTGGGTGTCTTCTGAGAGAGGAATTGTGAATACGTACAGGTAACATTCCAAGTCACTGCCAAATAGATAAATGAGTTCAAAACCTATATACTATCTTATCTTAACAATTAAATTATCTTTTATGGATGCAATTATATAAAAAAAATGTCATAATTGTAGTGGGAACTCATATATTTAGTTGAAAATGCAATTGCCGTAGAATCATTGCAGGTTCAGAGACTCGGCATTATTAATTCCACTTCAATTTTTTACAGTAAGCTCATTCATTTAAGAAAGTAATATATGTTGCAATTCAAGACAAGTATACAATAGTGTATGAATATCTCTGAAACCATATACAGACAAATTGTCCGTGTGATTTTGGCTTCCAGAAGGCTTTAATGCAATAACTAAAGGTTGGGTGTCCCGCATCGTGAAATTCTTCACAGATGGAAATCAGATTAATGCATGCCATACAATATTCTTCCAAATAATATTCTCATCAAAGGCTCGAATAAATGATAAACCTCAAAGCATGTGTCTAACCTACTATGATAGTTGGCAGGCAACTTACTCAAAGCTTGTGTGACTCTCCTCCCATCCGAGCTTACAAATTTAGTGGGCGTAACGGTCTTTGCAGGTCCACATGTATAACCAGGTCCTGGTGAATTCAGCGTAAAGTTCTTGGGCAGTTTTACTGTTTTGTTGCTTGTTCCAGCTTGACCCACACTAACCTGAAAGGAACCCACTGCATTGGCTGGATCCTGCGCCAATGAACTAAGTACACCACCTTTGCAACAATTATTAACCTGTTGGTTATAAGGTGTTCCAGGAAGTAAGTCTACAATTGTCGGGTCCTTTCTACAACAATGAGGGGCGTTTGTCTTGAATTTTGAACAATCCCCTTGATCAGTGGCTTGGCCTCCCACCATGCTCCATATAACCTCCTTCTTTGCCCAAGTCCATTGAAGGTGCCATCCTGGTGCTTGGATGTGACGAAATTGCTGGTAGTTGTACAATGTTACAACAGCCTGTACAATTCAAATATAAAGAGAGTTTGAAAATCTCCCAGAAATATAGAGAACAAAATTTACTGGATTTAATCTGCAAAGGTTGATATTCAAAACCATAACAAGCATTCAGCTAAAATGACTCTATATCCACAAAACTTCTCTTGTTTTTTTTTCCTTAGCGCTTCTGTAATGTTACACCAGTTGATTGAATTTAATAACTTGAAAATATTATATTCATAGTTGTACCAGGAATCAATGGTAACATAACAGTAGAATAAAAATCAGTGACTTGTGCAATAGAAATTGAACATATAACAAATACTTACAAGATAGCCATCAGGAGTCCAACTCATAACGTCCCACTTGATTGTGATATTTCCATTTGGGTCCAGTGGATCATAAGCTTCTGAAAAAAAAAATCAAGCATAAAGAAGAAAATAATAATAATAATAATAATAATAATAAAATAATAAAGACTTAAGATCTGGTGTACTTTTTTTATTACAATTTATATGAATTGTTGTATCTCCACTACAAGAAAACGTAAAACATTAAAAAAGAGCAGCTCTCCTAGCAGAATAAGATCAAGAATAAGCCGAACAATACAGTACACAAAACTATAATCAGGTGCTAATAAGAAATGAACCTAATCCACATTCATATGAATCATATACATACCTCATCTTCATCTACATCAATAATTTGTTTGCGATTTAGAAATTTTTTTGAAATGCCAGATCCTTACAGCAATCCCCCCCCCCCCCCCCCCAAATGATTATCTTAATTCAATTCAATGCAACGAAAATCCGTAATTAACTTTATTCAGTTCCACATCCATGTCACGTCATTGGATCATAAATTCAAAACAAACACGCGCAAAAGTAGAAAAGAGAACACGTACACATCAAAAATAACAAAAAAGGCGATTCGAAACAACCAGTGTCTTGGCATTGATAGATATTCGGAAAACAAACTAAGATCCATTCGCATGCAAGTCAGAATAAACAATGAGCAAATTCAAATGCGCAAATAAGACAGAGAGTGGGCGGACCCGTTGAGGTGAAGCAGAAACAAGAAACCAAAAACAGAAGCACAGTGATAGTGCGGTTGGTGAAGTCGAAGACTGGTCGGAACATGGTTGCCCGCAAAATGGCTCGCCCTTTCCAGCTTAAGATCTGCAGCGACACACACACACACAGAGAGAGAGAGAGAGAGAGAGAGAGAGAGACGCGGCTTTGCTGTCGACGATGTTGTTGTCGTCAGGAGAACAACGCTGTACTCGCTGTCTTGATGTTCGTTCCACACATGAGATTTATGCCGACATATAATGCAATTTATCACGTAAATGTTTTATTCCTGTCCTATTAATTCCCCGCTGAATTTCATTCTTTAAATAATTAAGGCTATAAACTATTTATTCAAAACAATTAAACACCTTTTTTTTACACTATAAATATTTTATTACATGATGTTTAAGTTTTAATACCTTCAAATCAATAATTTAAAATTAAAGTTCCCGTGAATAATTTGGGGCTGTATTATGAAAACATTCAAGAATTGAATTGCATTTATGGGCAAACTTCAAAGCCAAATCATACATTCTAATTTTTATTTTATTTTAAGCACTTGTGCATTACACATCATTATGAAATAAATAAATGAGATAATGTAATATTTTAATGTTACTTTTAAATTAATTTAATTTAAAATTATATCCGATTAAATTATTAAAAGTAAATAAGTGATTTGTTGTTGATATATCTAATAATTAATTAAGTAGAATACATATATTATTTAATTATATTATAATATATGCACATAAATTTTTATTTGTATATATAGAGAGAAATTTCTTCAGCAATGTTACAAACAAAAATCAAAAAACTATAGTACTTGATTAATTAAATGCCCAAATTTAAAATTTGTAGCGCTAACTATGAGTCTATGACAAGGGATCGAGAAAGAATTTTAAAAAAAAAATGCATTGAAAGGGTAATCCAAAAGTTTTCACAATTTTACAAATATAAATTTACAGCTAATTAAGCTTTTATTTTATTTTATTTATTTATTATTATTTTTGTTGTTGTAACTTGTAGAATGAATGAATGTAGTCCGGCACATATATAAAACTGATGTTTAACGTGTGAAGTCATAATTTTACTTGACACATTATTATTATTAGTATATATGCTGCGCAATCAATGTAACCCCCAGAAGCCAATGTAAGACTGGCCCATATATATATATATATATATATTATTTTTGATATCAAATTTTTATGGGTATTTGTCATCCTTCTCATTCCTTTATGGTTTAGGGTTTAAGCCCTTCCAATATATCCCCACGATCAATCCAACGCAGATGCAATTTCCTAGTTTATGAAAGATGAAATCGCCGGCGTCATCGCGAACTACGTACACCTCACTTTATTCGCATTTTAAAACAAATTTTAAAATACAAATTGAAAAAAAAATAGGGTAAATTAAATCTGGTAGAAACAGCGGCATGAATCAAATATCTACATCTTTGTTTATAGTTTATCAAATATTTATTATTTATTTTTAAATATAAAATAATTTTAAAGTTGTAATTCTCGCATTTTTATAGCATATTGTTTTTAGTACAGTTAAAAATAATTTTTATTAAAAAACGAATAATGTTGTGTTGGTATGTATTTAAAAAAAAAATAACTTGGCTCATTGAGGCTAGCTAGTGAAATGTTGCCAGGGTGCACGTACGAAACACTTGTATATATTTAGAATTATTTCAAACTGTGACATAACTGAAATTAAAAGAAATTAAAATAAACTGAAACACAGCTGGCGCCAAAATTTAAAACAGAAAGCGGTGAAAACTCACAGCAGGTGACCATATTATATATCTATATTATATATATAGAATAGAAGACTAGAGGTGCTTTTAATATTATTACAATTTATGGATTATATTGAAGATTTATATAGAAGAGATGTTCAAATACAATTTATAGTTCAAGTTCATCAATCTTTGGAGCACTGGGAGAAGAAGCGATTAAGGGCGGGCATGACTTCAGGCGGACGAGTGCGTAGGAACTTTCGGAGGGCATGCTCTGCGTATTTCTCTCCTTCCTCTTCATTATCCATCACTCCCCTACTGCGATTCTGTTTCTTAATCCTGCAACATGCATGCATATATATATATATATATATATATATATACTACAAATTAAATACAACAATTACCAGAGTACGTACGTTACGTAGTGTTTCTAGATCTATACGATAGAACATATAAAAAAACTCTATCCTAACTAATTGAAAGTAACCAAAATTTGACACTTTCACATATAAATATTGAAATAAATTTTTTGTTTTTGTTTTTGTTTTTGTTTTTGTTTTTTAAATGCGTGTAATAAAGTCTTCTGGCCGGTGCCATCAACGTACCTCACGTCAGGGTTTAGCCGCAGATTCCTGCTCAGCTGGAAGACGCACAGGCTCGTTACGAAGGTCATGGCAGCCAACAACGGGTACACCTGATCATCATCATGCAGAACCAAACCACATGTATTAATCGATGAATCAGTATTAACAAATCGATCGAGACAGTGAAAACAGTGGCTTATTTATAATGGATTTATGCGTGAGACAACCAACTCCTAGGATTACATGTGTTTCAGTTGAAAAAAAAAACCAGTAAGAAGTTAAAAAAATTACCGAATCTGTTAACTGTGAAAAATCTAACTAAGAAGGAAAGCACTAAAAGTGTAGCATATATGATGACCAACCTCGGGTATGATCCATTTAGCCATATATATTGGGTGTTTAGACAGTAGTGGACTGGACCAGAATGGTTTATATATGTATGTGCAGGCAAATTCTTTTATATGGAAGAAGTTACATGCAATACAAGTATATATATATATATATGTGCCAATATATAGATACACAAACTTAATTATGTAGCTTCGATGGGGAAGGGAACGATAGGGGAAGACATTGACTAATAATATGTGTGTGGAAATTAAGCTGGGTTGCATTTCAGTGGGCTTTACTTATCAGAAAATTCAACATAACCAAAACCAGCGGCTTTAGCCTCCTGGTTTGTTTTTGTTTTTTTTTTTTTGATTTTTTCCCCTTCTCCCTTTTATTCTATATTTTATCCATTTACGAGCAAGTCAAAGTTGGACGGGCGAGTGCTGATTCATATGTTGGGAATCTTCCATGCGTTTACTTAATTTCTTTTTTAAATTAAAATAAAATATATGGAAAAAGATCGACACGCTACGCCACGTAAGGCCAGCTCAGCGAATCCATCCACTTCTGATTCTCAGCTGTTATGTCGTGTCTAGACGAGCTGCAATCTTGCCGGCGATGGCTTCTCTATGGATGGGGCGGCGCCGGCGACGGGGTGTTTTAAAAAAGTATAAATTTGTTTTCTTTTTAATATTATTTGTATTTACGTTTTGCAGCTTCTTAGTATTGCTTCAATGTAATGACCATATCCAATTTTTTGGATAAAACCTTACATGTTTATGTATATACCTATATATATTTCCCTATTTTTATTGCATTAGATTTATCCTTATCTAGAAACTGGAGCCTTTTTTGTTTTGAAAACGTATGTTTTCTTCTCTTAAAAAATTACACCTTGCTCTACCAATTTTTATTTATATATATATGATAAATTTGCTACTTCTTTTTGGTCAGTTTCTCACCACACCAAAGTGTAATGGCATGTAAGATGAATTTTGATCGGAATGGAATGGGATCTAAGATAAGGATTACATAATTCCAATACTCGAGGCTACCCTAGAGTGGGCATGGAATTTTGAACCAAGTATAGATATTAATTAATAAACCTACGACACATGTTAATATTAATTCTTTACACAATAAAACATTTAAATTTTTTTTAACATTTAATTTCCTTGGTTCAATAATCTCATTTACTTATCACGTATAAACATATTCCGTCATTTCCCTGCTAATTATGATGGATAGAATGATGGATACAAGGGAAAAAAAACCTCCAGGCAAAGAATACGGATTCGCTGATGAGTTGAGGAACCGTGGGATGAATGACACGTCATACAATTATGCAATCTAATAGTATAAAATAAAAATGCATAAAACAAATATCGTTTTATATCATTTTTCCTAAAAACCGGTAACCTGGAACATCTTTTTCTCTAATCTCTCTCCAACCTTGTGCGTCTGTCTGTAACCCATTATAGTATTGCCTCTTCTTCACCAACCTCGATCCCTAGCGATGCATGCCTCTCCCCCCTCCATCTACGCTCTCTCCCTCTCCAACCTCAAAGCTCATCGCCGTTTTGAACCCGTCATACCTATCCTCTCTGGTACGTCTTCTTTCTCCTTTTTTCCTTTTTTGTGTCAAATTCTAATTTTTTTTGTTGGTATTGTATTTGTTTGTTCCTAGATTAAAGAAGTGATATAAATTTTTTTTTGACCAGTTTGCTAAAAAAAGTTTTATGATTATGGATATTAGTAATGGAGGGAATGTTAATAATGGTGAAAAGAATCCTCGAATTGGTATGGAGTTTGATAGTGAAGTATCGGCATATAAATTTTATAATGATTATGGGAAGAGGGTTAGGTTTAGCATCAGAGAGAGGTACCGTTGGTCGAAATAAACGGTCAAAAGAGTTAACATCTCGAATTTTTTATTGTTGTAAAGAGGGTGTGTGTTATATAACAAAGAGTGATCGGTTGCCAAACAATCCAAGAGTAGAAACTAGGTGTGGTTGCAATGCCCGTATGGGTATAAAGTTAAATAGGGATAAGGGAAACTTTAAAATATATATATGGTAGCAACAGAGCATAACCATGAGCTTGTCCCTCTTTGGTGCTCATATATGATGGATCACAACGTAAAATTTCTCAATTGCATGCAACACAAATTGACTTGGCTAAGATATCCTGGAATACCTCTTAAGTCTCAGTATATGAGTTACTTGGTAGAAAAGCAATAGGAAAGGAAAGTCTTGTTTTTACCAAATTGGATCATAAGAATTACTTGCGGAGTCAAAGGCAAAAAAAGTTGGCATTTGGGGAAGTTGGTAGTATATATGAATATTTTAAAAAGAAATTTGTGAAAAATAATGTATTTTACTCGATTTTCAGTTTGACAAAGAAGAATTAATTACGAATGTTTTTTAGGCTGATGCAAGAATGATAATGGATTATGGCATATTTGGTGATGTGGTGAGTTTCGATACAACTTACAAGATAAATAAAGAGCATCGTCCGTTTGTTGTCTTTGTTGGGTTTAATCATCATAAGGAGACGTTGTATTTGGTGTGGCATTGATGTATGATGAAACAACGGAATCCTACAAATGGTTGTTTAGGACATTCTTGGAAGTAATGTCACACAAGGCTCCAAAAACCATTTTACCAGATCAAGATGGCATATATTGCTATTAACGAAGAGTTCTCCTCGACATTTCATCATTTATGCAAATGGCATATAATGCAGAATGCGCCCAAGCACACGAATAATATTGAGACCATAAATCTTGAGGTTAGTACTATAAAAAGTAAGATTGCATACTTGATGGATAATATTGATACAAAGCAAGAATTTTTAGACACATGGGATACTATGCTTGGAACACACAATGTTAGTGATAATAGGTGGTTAAAAGGGTTATTTCATATGAGGCGAAGTGGGTACATTGCTTTGTTAGATATGAATGTTCCGTTGGTATGAAGAGCACACAATTGAGTGAAAGTTTTAATGCATGTTTGAAAGGCTATTTGAAATCGATCATGGTATCGTGCAAATTTTTATGCACTTTGAGAGAGTTCTATGTGACAAGCGCGAGGCGAGTTGAGTGCAAACTATAATTTAGCCATAGACTACCCAAAATCACCATAAATATACTAATGGTAAAGCAAACCGCCTTAAATTATACTTGGCTTCCGTTTGAGGATTTTCAAAAAGAATATATAAGGTCTCTTGAACTTACAACTCGGTCTTATGACCGCAATGATACAGGTAATAAGGTGTACAACATATGTGTTTTTAATGTCCAAAAATCATATTGTGTGACTCGAGATATGTTAGATGATGACTTGCGGTTGTAGGCGTTTTGAGACTAGTGGTATAATACGTAGGCATGCTTTAAAAGTTTTAAGAGAGCATATTAACCCCAATGAATTCCCTTGCCGATATATACTTAAGAGATAGACTCAAGATACAAGGTCCACTTTAATTGAAGATAGGCAAGGTTGAACAATTGTTGAGGATCCCAAATTGAAAGAAACAAATCGATACAAAAATATTTGTGCTTTATATAGAAAATTGGCTATTACATGACAATCTCATAAAACATATGTGCATGTTATGGAAAAAGGGGGGGAAATACAAGATGAGGTGGAAGATATATTTGTTAAAGAAAAGGATCAACTGTTGGAGTCCGGCATTACCGAGACAAAGAAATTCAATTAATGTAACCGAGACAAGAAATTCAGTTGGGGGTAGATGCATTTTATATTTAGTTAATTATAACATAATAACAAATAGATTAAAGCCTAGAACTAATCCTTTTCGAAGAAAGAGAAGGCAAAAAAGTGCGATGGAGAGTGCAATTGAGAGGGCAAAGAAAGACTCAAAAAAAAGTAAGTTTACATATTTGTTTGTAAGGTTGTATATTAATTAATATTATTTTTTTAGAAAAATAAGAAAGTTGCAACGAAAAATACTATTTCATGTGATATATACGCTTCCCAACAAAATTTCCATTCACAAAACCATATTTATTCACATGTGAATAATTGAGTCATATTTGCTCTCGATTATTTTATTATTATTTTTATGCCTGAAACATAATTTAACATCAATCATGTACTAATATTATCAGACGTGTTGTATTCCTCAAATGCGGAGCGATGCAAATTTGGTTGATGTCATTAGTTTTTACTTGAATGAACATGTTATATGGCAACCAAGTGCACTTGTGGATTGAAAGCTCTATCTACTTGTTGGATGCTCTTTGTCTCTCTCCTGGCTTATCCATATTTTATATGAATATGGTTTATTTCAACTTCCGATAGATTTTTAATAGTTGGGTAGTTTTGGCTTCACCGACTAAAAATTATATGATTGTCCTGTATCTTTTGTACTTATGTTGCTATAAAATACATCCTCCTTGCTGTTGATTATTTGTATTACTATTCCTTTTTTGTCTTTAATTTGCGGTAAAAATTTTAAACATTTAGGAGGAATGATAATTCAATCCATTTTATTCAATCAATATCATCAAAACTTCGTTCAAAAAAATAATTTAAGGTGTTACGGTGATTCTCTTAATCATATTGAGAAAAAGATTCCCGGCGGGTTGTCATATTGTGTTTCACGGCCTTGGTGAGAGAGAGAGAGAGAGAGAGAGAGAGAGAGAGAGAGAGAGAGAGGAGAGAGAGAGAGAGAGAGAGAGTTTGGAGGTGGGGCTTGCCAAATTGGAGCATGGAGCTTGGGTTTTAGAGTTGATTCATCCATGAATCCTTACCAAGTAGGAGTTCTTGAACTTCTTACCATGATTCTATCTTGATATGCATGATTTTGGCATGATCTGTGTGATTTCATATGAACCCTAGGTTTTGGGGGAAACCCAATTTTGAGTAGAATCTTGTGATTTAAGTGCATAATATGTGATTAAAACCTGATATGTAGTTTGGGTATAGTATGAGTTTTCGAGGGTTTGTGAGAGTTTCAGGCCACTTGGTTGATTCCAGACAAGAAATAGGTAGAAATGACGATGAACAATAAGCTTAACAAACTCTATGGTCGAAGACTCAAAGGAGCCTCAAGGCAACAGACATTCAATGAAGATATTCGATTTAGGACATTAGAATGAAGATATTCGATCTGGACATTTGAATCAGGACATTTCAATAAAGGCATTCGATGAAAACATTCAATTAGGACATTTGATCTGAACATTCAAATTAAGACATTCAATTAGGCTTTTGAAATGAGGGCATTCGAATTAGTGGAGTTTTAAGGCGGGGGTTTTAGGGAGATGGTCCTTTTTGTGTTATTCCTATTATTTTCTAACCCAAAGTTCATGTGTATAGAATAAATCTTTATGCCTTTTTTGAGATATGGGATTTTATTGTTAGCATGAAATATTATGTGGTTTGGATACAATTAGTAGTATAAAATTTCATGTGTTTGGAGGCTTTGATTGTGGGGCTTTGTTGGTGTGATCGGCTGGTCAACCGAGGTCCTATCTAGGGCTGGCTAAAGGCCCAGGTCCCTACATGTGATCGGAGGGATTTATACCTCCTTTTAGGGTCATTTTGGGTACATTCTCATACACTTTTACTTCATTTATTACCCAAAAAAAGTTAGAAAATCACATTTTCATGCTTTAACCTGAAAAGAGGATTTCTTGTAGTTTTTGTGGTATTTTTGCTATGTTTTGACAGAATTCAAAAATCAAGGAAGAATTCATCAAATCAACAAGAAGAAAAAAGAATCCCAAAGACCTAAAGATCATGATGACCAAATTTTAAGTTGGTCAGGTGAAGGTCGGGTGAAGCCTAAATTGCACGGTTGGAGTCCTTGAGCTTCACTAAAGATACTTTTCTTCCGGTCGGGTGAAATCAAAGGTCGTTTGGTGGTAGTCAGGTGAAGGTCGGGTGAAGCTGATTTTTATATATATGGAGTCTCTTAGCTTTACCGAAAACACTTTCCTTCCAGTCGGGTGAAATCCGAGGTGGTCTGGTGTTGGTCGGGTGAAGGTCGGGTGAAGCCTTCTTCACCCGACTAAGCCCAAATTTCGGTATTGGAATCCTCATTTTTGTAGCTCACTTATTCCCTTCTGGACCGAATTCATTTGAACAAAGTACAAGGACCAAATATTCAAGTCAAATGAGGATTAATGGAAGAAATTCAAATTCAAAATGGGTGTTATGCATTTGGACCGAGGTTTTATGGGAATTAAGAGAGCTTTGAAGGTTAATATTTAATCTCTTTTTCAAATTCAAAAAGTGAGAGTTACAAGGGATTAAATATGGATTATTGATTTAAGAAATTATAAGGCATTATGGAGAATTCAAAATTCAAATTCAACTTGGAGGCTATAAAAGGGGAGTTGATCCTTCATTGTAAGGCATCCAATCCAGTTATTATCCAATTCTCTTCCATTCTACAATTTCATTCCTCCTCTAGAGTAGAGAAAGGGAGAGTGAAGATGGTTTGGGGCATCTCTTGGAGTTTGAAGACAATCTGCTAGAAAAGAAGATCAACCTTAAAATTCTTAGTCTAAATAGGCAAGCTATCCTTTGGGTATTCTAATTCCATATTTTGTAATTTTGTTGTTTTCAATCAAACTATGAAAGATTAAAAACCCTTGATTGGGGTTAGGATGGAGTTTGATGTAATAAATTAAATTGCAATGTTTTAGTTTAATCTTCTTCACTTTGTGAATGTTTATTGAATATCTTGGGCTAAAATATAAAATGGACTTTGACCATTTCATTTTATCATCATAGGTACTTATGTAAAGGATTGAAAAATGAAGCATAATTACTGGAAAAAAAATAAGATAATCAAACTAGGGGTTGTATAATTTGTGAAAGCCAGGTAAAACCTAGGATACCAAGTTAAGAGTGGGTGTGGTGCTAGCTCTAGACTAAACAACCCAAATCTTAAAGGGTTACTCGTCCCCCATGCTAGGGTGAACACACGAATTATGGCACTTAAAAAAGGCTAATTCATGCATTAGAGGTTGGGTATTAAATATTGCCACAAGAAAATAATTAAATTGAACTAAGACATATTCGTAGGAAAAATACATCAAATGAAATCTTAACTCCAATCACCTTTATCAATCGAACTTATCTATACTCGAACAAGCTTATTTTCATTTCTCACTTCCATTCAATCAATTTGTTTTAAATTCAGTTATGTTTTTATATATTTTCAACCAAAAATCTTTTATAAGCTAGTTAAAATTTCCAAATTCTTCACCCTTCCCTTGAGTACGATATTCAAACTTAAAAATTCACTTTATTACTTGTCACGATTTGTACACTTGCAAATTGCCGATCAACATGGCTGGTTGACAGATAAGGTCTCACGAGGTGACTGGCTTTTATACCATGTTCCCAACGTGGCGGGCAAGCCGTGGGAGCCCTGCCTGTCTTGATCAGCTTATTTGTGAACTATTTGTGTGACTTGATTGTGTAGACCTTGTGTGTTTATGCTTTCATTAGTATTACATAGTACCATGTTGTGTGGATGTCATTGTGTGTGTTTATACTTTCATTAGTATTGCATAGGACACTATGGACATTATTGTGTGCTTATGCTTTCACTAGTATTACATAGTACCCTGTTGTGTGGACATCGTTGTGTGTGTTTATGCTTTCATTGGTATTGCATAGGACACTATAGACATTGTTGTGTGGTTATGCATTCATTGGCACTGTATCGGTCTACACCAAGACATGTATACACAAGCATATGTTGTAGGTCACCTACTGAGCCTTTGTGCTCACTCTATGTTGTTGTTTTGACTTTTTAAGTTCATGAAGGAGGTAGCCACAAGATTTGTCATTCGAGCAGATTGAGCAAACTAAACCTTGTTGATGTATAAGACTGTCCATTTTGATTATTTTGTATGAACATGAGTCCGTGTTGCTATATTGAGTGATACATAATGTGTATGATGTGTTATGATGATATTTCATTTAGTCGCATGGTTTTGGTAGTGTACAAGAATACCCTTGTTGTATGATTGTATGTGCATTTAGGCGACTGCGGTGTGCTCCTTTTGGTGCTAGTCACCTACCCCTTGCCCTTGGGTGCAGATGAGAGGTAGTCACATGCCCGGTTCCGAGTCTCCTAGAGTTGGGAGCATAATAAGTAAATACTATGTGTTTATGGATATTCAATTTTGTGAGTAGTAAGAAGAACAACTATGATTGGATGAAAAGAAGGTGTAGATTTAAGGGGAGAAAAAAGATTCAACTATTATAGGTTGGGAGGGGGGTCATTAGATCCTCTTAATTCAGGTGAGGGGAGTCTTTAGATTTTTATAATCCTAATTATGTAGTCATTAAATCAAGTAACAATGAGAGGCCAACTTGGGTATTTGATAAATATTACATAAGACAAAATGCTACTCCAAATTTTGATTCTCCTCTCAATGATACTACCATGTTATTATAAGATTCTTTTAGAATTGGCCATATAACACAATTTCTTATTGAGGTACTTCGCTAGCATGGATTTACTTGATGTTGATATTGTGGGCATTCTCTATACCAAGGTGGTGCTTGTTGATTAAGATTTTGATCAAAATAATTTGATTTTGAGGGGCCATATCGATGATAGTTTCATAAATTGATATTTATTGTATTATCTTCATAATTTTAAGGTTCTCGATGATAAAATTTGAGGTGGCATGATCTCGATTATCTTCATGATGTTGAGACACCGAGTAATAAAGATTGGGTATAGGAAAACCATATTGATTTTGATCCCAAGGATCAAATTATTCTGGGCTTGTTACATAACTTGAGAGTTATTGTGTGTAAGTTGTGAAATATAGTTGCTCTTTTTGTGGCTTCCGTTGAGTCTTTAAACATGGAGCTAAAAGATTTGCTTAAAATGGTGCCATGAACTCCTCTCCATAACATCTTCCCAAAATGAGTGCTTCCAAATATAGGGTTATGTTATATAATAATTAGGGACGAAATCCTAGATCACCTACCAAGGGAAAGCTTTAAACTTAAACTTATTATTTATTTTAATTTCTTAAATTAATAATTATATGAAAAGATTACAAAAATGGATAATATATGCCAGGGAAGGGGTTTATTAGTCATGGACTAGATTCAAGAAAACAAGGGTTTGAGTTTTGGGATTTAAAATAAAAAATAAACAATAAAATTTAAGTGAAGAAATCTAATTAAATGAAGAATAATTAATTAAATGTAAACAAACTTAAATGAAGACAAACATCAAACCTTCAATTTACATAAAAGCCAAACAAATTTAATAAAAATAGCAACTAAAGTTAAAATTATACAAAACAATAATGGAAAAAGAAATACTAAGAGCTCTTGAATTAAAAAATGAAATAAAAATAACAACTAAAGTTAAAATTATGCAAAATAGTTTGGGAAAAAAAGAAAATTCAGGAGAGGAGGATGGACTACAACAATAATTGGGCTAAATAAGGGGCTTTACAATCACGTTCCAAAAATATTTCTCTATCCAAACCATTCTTCTCCCCCTTCATTGGTAATGCATGGTTACTTTACCCTAAAAATATTTTTCTTCGATTTTTAAAGTACAGACAAGTTTTGAAAATTATTGTCAAATTCTGAGAAATACAATGCACGATAGAGGGTTAAATAGGTTTGGTCTATTTAATTTTTAATGTCTAGTCAACTCAAATGAATCAACCACTTCGGATAATAAAGGCTTCGAGAATTCTAGAGAGCACACTACCATCTTCACCATCATAACACCCTTGACCTACATGATAAAAATTAATTCTCTGTTCTCAAGCAAGATTCAAAATTGGTTTTTTTGAATATAACATTCAACACCGAATTTCAAATCTAAACTTTCAAAATTAGTTTTCGAATATAACTTTCAAAACTAGTATTCAAATATCTTTTGAAACTGAATTTCAAATATAATTTTTCTAATTGAATCTCAAATATGAATTTTGAGTCTCGATTTTGAATATGCCTTTTGAATCTTTAGTTTAAATCTACATTTCAATTTTTTGGTAAAGTGGTATCAAGTTTCAATAAAGGCTTCAAGACTTAGGGAGGACAATGTGGTGGGTTATGTCGGGTTTCGTCCCGCCTCAACCCTATTGGAATGGGTTTGAGATAGGCATAACCGAGTTTAAGTTTAAAGCGAGGTTGAAACGAGTTTATTTGACCCGTTAAGAATTTGGAATAGGTTCAAGACGAGAGAAAAGAGAGAGAGAGAGAGAGAGAGAGAGAGAGAGAGAGAGAAGCCTTCTTGATGATCGTGATTCTTGCGTTTATCTAATGAGGAGCAACAAGGAGCAAAGTGTAAAGACTCGTATTTGGGTAGTTTTGAGAGATAGTCATTCTATGGGAATGTAACTATCCGGACGGTAGTGTAGCCGTCGATGTGAGCATTTTCACCGTACTTGGGCCCGATTTGAGTCGGGGCCCCGTTTGACCCGATTGTTGACTTTTTGGGGTTTATTGGTTGACTTTGCGTTTGAGCAGTCATTTGAGTGTGATAATATCCGAACAGTGTTGTGCTCGTTATTTCGGGCTTTTGACAAGTAATTTGACTCAATTTGGAGTTCGTGACCTCGGGAGGTCAATTATTGCGTTCGGGTCAATTATTCTTTGGGAGGCCAATTATTGGCAACGGTATATATATAATTAAGAACTGCCTTATATCTTTAATTGCCAATTATTGGTACGTGCATGTTTGAGCAAGAGAGAGAGAGAGAGAGAGGGTGAAGAGCGTAAAGCTTTCTTGGTGATTTTGGGGCGATTGGAGCTCGTGGATCGCAAATAATCTTCCAGGTAGGTGTCCTTAACCGTCTTATTTCGATCCTATCTCTGAATATGTGATCTGTGGATGTATGAGTGTGTATTTTATGAGGGTTGAGAAGTCAACCATGGAGGTCTAGATTTAGATCTAGATGAATATATGATTTGTGTGTATTTATGATGTTATCGTGCGAATTAGAGGCGTTTAGGACGCGTTTTGAGGTAAATATTGCAGTTTATTGCGTAAAACATATGTTTATGGGTGTCTGGGGGTCACTGGGTTGCTTCCAGACGAAGAACGAGCCAAAAACGATGATGAACAATACCTGGGCGAGTTTTAGAGTCGACGGACCAGCAAGAACTATGGAGTCAGCAGCTGTGGAGTCAGCAGCTTCGTAGTCAGCAGCTATGGAGTCAGCAGCTATGGAGTCAACAACTTAGTTAGTCCGGATCAGTAGTCCGGAGGAGTTAGTCCGGATCAGTAGTCCGGAGTAGTTAGTCCGGATCAGTAGTCCGGAGTAGTTAGTCCGGATCAGTAGTTCGGAGGAATTAGTCCAGGATCGTAGTCCGGAGGAGTTAGTCCGGATCGGAGTCCGGAGGAGTTAGTCCGGATCGTAGTCCGGATCGAGCATCAATCCGTAGCATCGGTCCAGGAGCATCAAATCCGTAGCACCAGTCCCGGAGCATCAAATCCGTAGCGATGAAACAAGTGTTCAAGTAGCGGTCTGGCCGCATGCACCTGACATTTACATTGTAAACCATTATGCCTCAAGTAATATACTTAAGTTACAATGTAAATAACGAAATACCCCCCATTTGGATTCAAAGAAAAATACTAGAAAAATTAATTCCCACTATTTCAAAATGTGAAAATTGGGATTTAGTGTAAAATCTCGGAAAAACCCAAAAGTTCGTAGTGGTGAGTTTTTGGAAAGTGGGGTTAGACATCTCGAAAAATCCCCAAAAAATCAGATTATCTTATTTATGATAAGGGAACCCAATGTCGGGACTTTTAATTTCAAGAAAATAGGCTGCTATGAGTACTTCCTTCATAAATCAAGGGTTGAGGATTTACTTATGAAGACCGGCTACAATTCTAAAGGAAATGTTGAGAATGACATGCCATACTAATGTTAGCATGTTGATGTGAGGTATTGGGGCATGGACTCCGTGACTTGTTTGGGTTCTCACCGTGATGCACCGATGGTGCTATGTGGTTGACGTGGCAGGCATATGCACCGATGGCAGGCCTGTGTGGCGACTGTGGCCGGGCATATTGCGCCGTGGACAGGCTAAGGCCTGAGTTGAGCCGTTGAGCTCGTAGAGCTAGGGCCGAGTGCCCCGAGCTAGGATCCCATGGAGGATCGTGGACAAGTTGTCCCGATATTTGTTGCAGGCGAGTCTCGATGATTGTGCACACTACACGGTGCACGAGTACACTGAGCATATAGTATAGACTTATATGTGTTGCATGATGTGGAGTGTTAGGGTCACCTACCGAGCTTGTCGCTCACCCCTACTTGTTGTTTACCCTTTTCAGGTGTGACCCGAGACTAGTGGAGGACTTTCTTCCAGGAGGACGCCCACTACTCGATGTATGATACGGTTATATTCTCGTATTGTTTTATGTGATATCCCGGACATGAGTCCGTGGACGATTGTATTTGCATACTGTATTATGTGATGTCTGTATGACTTTTTGACTCTTTGTATGCATGATGATATATGGGAAAGTACAGGATTACCCTTGATGTATGATCGTACAGGGTTGCATATTTGAGACAGGACCGCGGTGTAGTCTCTATTGGTGCTTAGTCACCAACCCCTTGACCTTTCGGGTGCGGGCAAGGGGAAGTCATGTACCCGGTTCCGGGTTCCCTGGAATTCGGGGCGTGACACAAGGAGGATCTTCCGATTGCAAATCCTAATGCAACCGAATTCGAGGTAGGAATTTTGTACTCTCTTGGACATATTCTAGGGTTAGGCCTTGAGGTAGAAAATATGTATATGTATATATGTAAATTTATATAAGTGTAATCTCCTATATGAATGTTGTTCTTCATTGGCGTAATATACTTGTGGGTGTTGATGATTCCGTGGTTAGTAAAGATTAAGGGCCCGTTTTGTGGTAGTTGATTAGGGAGACCATTGGGGTGTCCGTTACTATTCATCTCATGCTCACGTTCGTTTGTGTTAGTTCCGTGATAGGATTTCGTGGGAAAATTACAGGAGAGCATATTGGAGGCTAACATAGCTTGTAAACGAGGCTTGTATAATATATGTGAGCAGAGTGTATTAGTGAAGGCATGTTATTAGGAACTATATAATGTGTCGTAATGCATGCTCGATGGTGTGTTCTCGTGGTGAGTGTGGATATGTATTATCGTGGTATGCTTTAAATTGTACTATGTAGAATTGTGATGTGCTTTACATTTTGCTATGTGGAATTGTGATGTGAGGCTTGTGTGGGTGTAGTAGCCTATGTGGTGGTGATTGTGGTAGCTTGTGTGGTCGTGATTGTGATAGCTTGTGTGGCTGTGGTTGTGATAACTTGTGTGGCTTGCTTATGTCTTGTTTAGATTACGAGTACCATGACTATTTGTGTATTATTGCCACAACATTATACATATGCACTCATCATGTAGATCTTATGAGCATAGGATGGGTCAGGGAAACGTGATCTGTACTAAGCAATGGTTGCTCATTCATCCTATTGTGATTTGTTTCTTTTCAGGAACCTACATGCGGTAGGAGAGACACCAAGGTGAAAGATTGATTGTTTTGGTTGATTGTTTTCATTTTATTTTGAATTGTTCTATAGAAATTGATGTAACCTCATTGAGGAATGATGTAAAAGAGATGTGCCTATCAAATACAAACATGTGGTTTGGCTTGTGAACACTTATTATGTTTGTTTATGATGTTCTGTGAGGTATCGTGTAACCCAATCTCTTGCCCACCGAGTGGGTAAAGAGGAGTCATAAATCAGTTTTCTTAGGTTGGAAATTCAGGGTGTCACAATAATGGAGATCTTCTCATGGCTAAGTTCAAAACACTTCAAAAATATTTCTTGCAATCTTGTTTTCACTAAAAGGGGTACAAATAGTACAAATATGGGTGAAACAAAAAAATTTGTAGATTCAAGAAGAATAAACATCAAAAACCTTGGGGTGATAAATAATACTCTAAAATTGCACTTTCAATATGAAATTTCACATAGCACTCTAAAAAACTAATTAAGAGTGACACGTAATTAAAATAATTAAATAAGTTCAATTTGTCACACAAATGTCAAGTAATATTAACAAGTAAAAGACAATTTTTAACTCCAATCAATGATAAAGTTCATGCAAACAGTGGACAATTGCGGTCTAGATAGGCTTTTGTGATACTCCCGAGATAGGCTTTTGTGATTCTCCATCGATGAATTTTTTCTGGTTTTTTCTTCAACCATCGAGCCTATTATGTGGAATCAACTTACATGATGATTGACTGACACAATCTTTGCGTACCTCGGGGGCTATAGTCCCCCCCCCCCCCCCCCCCCCCCCCCCAAAAAAACAAAAAACAAAAAACAAGAAAACAAAAACAATTTTTTTTTTACCAATTATATATATAATCTTAAGATTAAAATAATTAATACTATAAGCAAATGGTATTATAGGAAAAAAACATAAAAATATTGCTTTAATTCCTTAGAAATATTTACATAAAGTTATAGAATTAGTAAAGATGCTATCAAAAAATTTAATAGTATAAAACTAGCAATTAAAAAAAAATGGGTAAGCATATAATAATAATAAAGTCATAAAAGTCTTGTTCCTATGTGATATTATCATCTTTTCTAATGGTACAATGACACAATACTTAATATATATCATTGATATATATAAAACATATATGAAATGTCATTGTAAATATTATTCTCTTTTCATTGACATAATGTAATATATTATTTTGATTGTCTAATATATATTTGGTATCATAATATACTCAAAAATTTATTTAATATTACCCATCATTGTTATATCTAATACTGTTATGATTAAAGTATGTTTTTAAGTAGTTATTATCTAATAGTTTTTTTTATATAATGTTTCCTCGTCGGCATGTCCCAAAGGATAAGATATTAAAATTGCACTTTCAATATGAAATTTCACATAGCACTCTAAAAAACTAATTAAGAGTGACACGTAATTAAAATAATTAAATAAGTTCAATTTGTCACACAAATGTCAAGTAATATTAACAAGTAAAAGACAATTTTTAACTCCAATCAATGATAGAGTTCGTGCGAACAGTGACAATAGTAGTCTAGACAGGCTTCTGATACTCCCCAGATAGGCTTTTGTGATTCTCCATCGATGAATTTCTTCTGTCTTTTCTTCAACCATCGAGCCTATTATGTGGAATCAGCTTACATGATGATTAACTAGCACAATCTTTGCGTACCTCGGTGGACAAAGACGGAGGAGGGAAGAAGAGGGGGGGGGGGGGGGGCATGGTCCCCCCCCTTTTACCAATTATATATATATATATATATAATCTTAAGATTAGAAAAATAAATAATATAAGCAAATGGTATTATACGAAAAAAACATAAAAATATAAAAACTGCTTTAATTCCTTACAAATATTACAAATATTTACATAAAGTTATATAAGGGGGGGGGGGGATGGTCCCCCCCCCCTTTTACCAATTTTATATATATATATATAATCTTAAGATTAGAAAAATAAATAATATAAGCAAATGGTATTATACGAAAAAAAACATAAAAATATAAAAACTGCTTTAATTCCTTACAAATATTTACATAAAGTTATATAATTATTAAAGATGCTATCAGAAAATTTAATAGTATAAAACTAGAAATTTAAAAGAAATGGGTAAG
Organism: Taxillus chinensis; assembly: GCA_023512835.1. NCBI lineage: Eukaryota > Viridiplantae > Streptophyta > Magnoliopsida > Santalales > Loranthaceae > Taxillus > Taxillus chinensis. The sequence continues at coordinate 24,353,879 of CM042089.1, forward strand.
CATATAATAATAATACGGTCATAAAAATCTTATTCTCATGTGATATTATCATCTTTTCTAATAGTACAATGACATAATATTTAATATATATCATTGATATATATAAAGCATATATGAGATATCATTATAAATATTATTCTCTTTTCCTTAATATAGTGTAATATATTATTTTGATTGTTTAATATATATTTGGTATCATAATATACTCAAAAATTTATTTAGTATTACCTATTATTGTTATATCTAATAGTTTTATGATTAAATCATTTTTTCTCCCCATTTTAGGCCGGTATGTCCCAAAGGATAATATATTAAAATTATATATTAAATTTTTTATTTATAAATAAATTATTATAATATTATAATTTTTTTAAAAATAATAAAATTGTATTTTTATATTAGTATCACACTAATATATAATCGTTTCGGTCCCCCCCAACCTAATTTTTATAGTAGAATAGACTTACATAACTAACTTTTGCATAATTTTAGATACTGGGCATGCACATGGAGGCAGGGCAAGAGCTCGAGAAAGGGTTGAACAATTTTGGAAATTGATTCCCACGGACATTGGATTCAATAAATACTAGCGGGAGTTATAAGATTGAAAGTTATATTGTCCATGGAAATGAATGAAGCATTAGAATACTTTATTTCAATATCATTAATTTTATATACCAAATATATAATAAGTATATGTAATCAATATATACATATACACACAAGTGTGTATGTACCCTAAATAAATTGAGATCTAATAATAAATTAGTTGATATATATATATTTCAATGTCGTTTCAACTTGGGTTGTAAAAAATTTATTCAATTGTGTAAGTTATGTGTAATGCACATCCTTTTACTATTATTTTTTCATAAAGTAGGCATGTGTGCTGCACATTAATGAAACCAGCCCCCACGTTAAAAGGTCAAACACCTCTTTTGACCCCTACTTGCCCATGCATGGTATAAGACACGTATAAGACAGAATTAATTCAAGATAATTATTACCATACAGTAATCGAACCCGAGGTTTCCCAAAACTCGTCGCGCGCGCCACTGGACGGTGTCATTTCATTCCTTAATGTTCAATGGAAAACCGATTTAAGGACTCATTAACAAGAGAAAATAAAATTATTAAGGGAATGAAATTAATATGAAAAGTGAAATAAAATTTTTGATTATTTTGTTCTTGTTTATGCAAAACAAGTAAAATAATATAATCATGCAATTACTAAAATATTCTCAATTAATATTTATTAAGATAATAGTGCTGGGTTTGAACAATCGGGTTGGAAGGGGGGCTTGTGCACGGCTGCAACAGGGGGGGAGGGGGAGGCGGCTTGCATGGCAATGGGGAGGGGGACGGGGCTTGCCGCGTGGCGGGGCCAATTTGGGGGGGGGGGGGGTCTTGGATCAGGGCCAGGAATGGGAGCTTGTAGCGGTGAGGGGGCTGATTGGGCGGAAGGGGCGGGTGGGGGGCGTGGCGATGGGAAGAGGGCTTGTGCGGTTAGGGGGAGGGGCGGGGGTGAGAGGGCGCAACGATGGGGAGGGGGCTGCACGGGGAGAGGGAGGGGAGGCGGGCGACGGGAAGGGGGAGGCAGGGCAATGGGGAAAGAGGGAGAAGGAGAGAGATAGGGAGAAAGAAAAAAACAAATAAAAAAACAAGAGTAAAAAAATAAATAAGGTTCCCTTATGCAAGGGAACCTTAGTAAACCTGAAGAGGTGGGAAAAATCAATTTTCTCCTACATAAGACTATAAGATTCCCACGAGAATCTTAATTCATTCTCTATTTTTGTACCAAACGCGAGAAAGGAATGTAATCTGATTCCTTTCTTTTTCTTTCTCGCCTACCAAATATGCCATAAATTCATTTCATATTATATACTCGTTATATGTTACCAAAGTAAATAATATAAATATTTGAAATTAAAAATATATATAATGTTTATTTGTGGACTAATTCAAAGAATTATGTTATTATTAAAAGTAATGATACACACAAGCTTCTCTGTGTAGGTTTTTTTATATCGTGCCTGTATTCTATTTATTCTAATCACATTAACAGAGCTTGATTAAATTACTAGGCCAATAACCTACACATAGAGATGACTTTTTCTATTATTAAAACCTTGATAAAGAATAACGTAACGAAATTTGGTGCGAGATAATAAATAAAAGCAAATTCAAAGATAGAGGGATTGAAATCAGCCATGTAATTACATGAGAAGCACAGTAAGTGAGATTGTAAAACCGTTGCATATTAATGGCAATCATTAATAGAAAACGGTTCCTAAATTTAGTCCATATTCTATATCCTATTTATAGGTTACTGAAAATAAATCATTTAAATGTCAAAAAAAAAAAAAAGGAAGTAGCATATTTCACAACATCAAATACACACTTCGAACCCTCATTCCTAACATCAATTCATTTCATTTCCATATTGGTCATGGAAGCATCCGACGATGGAGACGGAGACGACGTAAGGAGCACAAAAAAGATCAAAGCAACCGAAGAAGACGACGATGTCGGGGACGACATTTTCCGGCGTTTGCCGGTGGATATACGCGGCTACATTCTATCTCTCCTTCCGACCCCCGACGCGGTCACCATGATGTTGTTCGTGAAGACATTCCAGACGGTGTGGTGGGACACTCTCGTATTCGATTACTGCAAGTTCCACGGGGTCTACGGCCACCACCACCACCACCACCCCGCTGACGACGAGGCCCATTACGACCTCGGCAAGGACGAGGGTTTCTGGTTTCTTGTCGTCCGAGTCCTGGCGCTCTATGACAGGCGAAGCCACCGTAGAGGCAGAACCAGTCTGCACAGGTTTCATCTAACCTTCCCTCTGCATATAATTTACGAAAATCCTGAACTTGAAATGGGCGGTGAGGAGGATTTGGATGATGATTTTTTCGGTGGGTTGGGTCTTTTGAATAGACAGAAGGTGATGGTGGAGGAGATTGGAAGGTGTGTGTCTTTTGCAGTGGAGAGAAATGTTGAGGTATTGGAGTTGAACATGGAAGGATGTTGTCGCGCGTGTGTGCCGGAGGCTCACTACATTGTGTCGGATGGCGTGCTAGAGTGTGGGTCCATCAGAGAGTTGAATTTAGCATGTTGTCAACTTAACCCAGAAGGGAAGGTTTCATTACCGTCTCTTAGAAGATTGTCACTTAGAAGAAATAAGTTGAGTGATGATATGGTGGATGAGATCTTACGCGGGTGCCCATTGCTCGAGGATTTGCGTTTGAGCATGTGCTCAGGTTTCCAAAGACTGAGGCTCATGAATCCGAGGATTAAGAGGTTGACACTTTTGCAAGATCACGATAACACGCGGGCTTTACAAATTTGGGGCCATTTTCTAGTTTCATTAGATATCTCTGGTTGTATGTCGGGCTTGGATTTGGTGGATGTAGCATCAGTTGAGGATGTTTCCATTTCTCTTGGTTGCTCTTTAAGGGACGCTTGTAAGCATAATCATAATGTGTGCCTGGGGAAGGTTCGCAATGCCAAGTTTTTGACATTATGCACGCGGACTATTCTGGTATGCTTTCCTTGCTCCCAGTTATTGAAATATATGTACACACGTGTGTAGCATTTTCAGATGAGTCTGAGGTGGTACAGAGCATTTGCTTTTGCGTCACTACCATTGTATTCTATTTATGGTTTTGGTAGTTAACGATTGTTCTGTGGAAATATAACAGGCTGCCTCTTATAAGATAAAAATGCTTTCCTTATGTATCAAACAATACTCAAGCGTGTAATTCAGTGGGACTTTGTCCTTTTCATTTTTTACTTTTGTAAGTACCACTTCTCTTTGTGATCTGAGCTCTTAATTTATTTCTCTTTCTGGATTTAATCATCGAGGAAATGGCTAAATGGGAATCAAAAAAGCTTCCTTGTCCTGTGTTCATTTGCAAGGCTGCAACACTCAAATTGAATATGACTGGAAAGCTTCATCCTGGCTTATCTATCTTTCTTGCAAACTGTCCATGTTTGGAAATTCTCAGTCTCATTATTCAATCTGCAGGCTACAATAAATCCAAGGTATCAGAGAATTTGATTTGGAAGTTAATTATGAATATGTGGGACTCCATTTATTCAATTCGCAGGCTTGACATTTTCATTCTAGGGTATGAGCATGCAGAATGTGTCATATGAACTGGAAGCAGAAAATTATTGGAACTCAAAGGATGCATCGTCTTTTGACTGTCTGGCACACCATCTGAAGGTGGTCAATGTTTTTGGATTCTGGAGAGACCGTAATGTGTTCAAACTCATGGAATTCCTTAAGGGTGCAGTGTTCTTAGAGAAAATGGTAACCTCTACTCAGTTGCCCTAGAACCTCTGCTGGAGCTAATGTTCACTTTTGCCATCCTGGTGTTGTTTAAACTTATGGAGAATTGCTCCAGGTTCAGTGCGCTTAAAGAAATGGTAACCTCTACTCAGTTGCCCTAGAACCTTTGCCAGAGCTGATGTTCACTTTTGCCATCATGTTGGTGTTGCAAGATCACTAGTTTCTTGATTTATGTTTTTCTTGTTTTTTTGCTTTCTTTTTCTTTTTTACTTTGCCAAGTCAAAGGATCTATAGTTTGTCCTTTGTTGCACAGGCTTTCCCATATGGATTTGAAACTTAGGAAGGTTAGGCCATTGTAAAGCTCGTAAGGTGTTTTAAGAACCACTATGAATAAATTGCTCAAATTTTGTGTTAACTTGATCATCCAATTGTTTTCTGTTCATAAGAGATGGTTTGTCTATTTTTAATCCTTGGTATTGATTTGAAGCAGTGCTACACGAATGATTCAGTTCTCATTGGTGAATTTTTTGCGGTTGACACTTGAGGTCACCATTGTTGTGCAGATGACAAATTCTATGAATACCAGTGGAAGTTCATCATTTTTTGGCCATTTTCTGGCTATCTGACGTTGCATTAAATTAACAATTAGAGACAAATATCTTGCCGTGATGATTTGTCAGAAGCTTAATGAGATTGCATTCAGAGATATACACTTGTTCTGATACTGGAGCAGATAAGACGATTTAGTTTGCTGCTGTGTCGAGGTCTACTGTTTTATTGTTCAATACTGGTGACTTTTTTCATTGTGAATACTGTTGTGCTGTTACATATAATTTTATGGATTTACTGCATGTAGTGTCATTTTTGCATTGTCAGATGAAAGTTGAGCTTATTCAGTTGAGTTCAAAATTACTCGGCCATCAAAGTAGCAGTGAGGAAATTTGATTTTGTATGGTTGCCTTTTTTTAAAAAAATCACTTCCAATTTTTTCTTTGTAAAGTCCAGGGATTGGTCACCATAAAACCCCAAGTTCGTGTCTCTTCAAACCTAGGGATGTTTTGGCATTTCGTGTGACATGGATGCGACCTTTTTGCATGCCACAACCAACTGTGATCAACTATTGTATAATCTAAATAGTATTGTTGAAAATGTTTACATTTAACCTTGCATAATTAAATTAACATTGTGTTCTAGTGATTATCAGGGCATTTGTTGATGGACGAACAGTTTATTCTCAAGAGGTACATGTATAATCACTTTAAAATGCCATTATATCTAAGATCCTAATTACATTGCTCTATGCAGAGAGTATACTTCATATCTTGAGGATACATGCAATGTAGTTGAGAGCCAATTGAAACTTAGGGAATGTTTGGTTAGATCATTTTCTGTTTTTATAAATGTAATAGCTATTTTTTGTATAGAAAATTAAAAATAATAAAATATTATTTTCATTGTTATTTTCAGTTTTATTTTTTCCAAAATAATTATTACATTTTGAGAACGAAAATATATAATAGCTAAAACATACCCGACCTTATGTTTCTCACATTTAGCACCTCTTTTTGTTACCTACTTGTACTTTAATAAGGGTTAATGGGGAATTAAATATTTTTTTTAGTTTTTTTCCCTTATGTTAACTCCTAGTCTAAATTCACATTGAATTATCATGATGAAAGCAGTCAACCAAATGCAAATCTGTTCGGGAATCATTCTCTCCTCGCTAGTGAGTCAATGTTGCATTTTTCAAATGTTGGTTTGGATTCCCAGATTTGTAACATGGATTCTTCTGTTACAGGACCGGGTGGGAATGCTTCATCTTCTAGGTATGATTGAACAATGTCTAATATTTCGAAAAACGCAACCGTGTTGCCCCGCAAGTCTCACCAATAATGTGTGCATAAGCTTCTTGCTAGGATGGTGGTTTGTCCCTGATGCCCTTTTGCACGTACTCAATGTTTTTTTTTGTAGGTTTCCTGTGCCCTTGAACATTTGACATCTTTGTTCTTTTTTGTTGATATATTTTCTATGCATTTTTTGTGACTATTTTCATGGAAAAACAAAGGTAGCACCTGAGGCCCTCTTTTCAAAGGGTTTTGCCAAGAACCTTGTCTCTTTTATTTCCTTTTCCAAAAAAGTTTTAATTTAACCTTAGGGCTGTACCTAATTTGGTTAGGCGTCTTCCTTATTTGAATAAAAATGCCTGCCATTCTGAGTGTTTTTTTTTTCCTTAGTGTAATAAATTTCTGTTCAGAAAAAAAAAACTGTTCCGGTAGCTGTGTTCGCTATATCTCCTGAAGATTCTAAATTAAGCTTATGCAATATTCCTCGTAACACTATTGCTCTGTGCTTGGCACAGTATTTATTTATCTTTGAGATCCATTGATTCTCTATGCTTATTTGTTATGAGGGTTAGAGGTTAAAGAGTATGCGAGAGAGAAAGACGCCACAAAATCTAATGGAGGAAATAGAGAGGCCTCATGCTGGTAAATTTTAATCCATAATATAATGCAACATTATCATTTTTCATGCAATTGTTTTCCTGATCCAACTTATCTTTGATAAGTTAGGTTCCTTTTGCAGGAAAAAGAAATGAAAAAAAAAACACACAAGTCCATAAGCTCTAGAAGAAGGAAATTCTCCAAGTCTGGAACCACTCATGAACTTAGATAAGAAATAGTCTAAAGTTACCGTAAATTTACCCTTTAAAACGCCCTGTATCTTTATCCTAATCCAAAACAGTCATATATTTCAAGTGAACAGTCCATACAATATCTATCACTTGTGGCCATTTGGCAGATGACCCAATAAATCGAAGCAAACTTTGGGGTGAATCTAGCTAGCTCACAACAATGCCACAGAATGAGAGCAATAGGAAATGGAAACAATTTTAATGGGTAATGAACATTAAAAATCAAATACTATCTTGGCAGATGATAATATTGACATCTACGTTTAGCATGGACTGTATTTAGTTGGCATTTGTTTTCTCATTTCATTTTCTTGATGCCATTGGTGGAGAGTCGTAGCAAGTGTTTGAGTATCAAATGAAACGCTTATTTTATCATACAAAATTGAAACCGTAATTGAGGGTGTCTCTTGGTTATCAATGGCGTGACATTGGTGATAGTAGTGACATGCGAGTGCTAGTACCTTCTCATCCTGTGGTTTACGGCGGAATAGGGTAGTTTATGGGGGAGGGCAATCAAATATGCTTTTGGTTTGGACCACCTTAGGTGGATTTCAAAGAAGATGAGAAAGCCACGTAGGGTTGATTGGTGCAAGGTCATAGGGTCGGGGTTGGAGGCCTTTCGTCATATGGTTCTACTGAAGCTGAGGGAAGGAGCTTCTATGGCTTTCTGGGAAGGCGTGTGATTGGAGATTGGCCATTACAGGTGGCATTTCTAGTTCTAGGAGTGGCCTTTCTTGGCCCTTGTTTGTGTTCATTACTTCGTTTATCTCCTCGTATGTACTCCGAGAATTGGTATGTATAACTCTTTCCTTCTTTTCTTTATATGCTAGATCATAATAATAAAATCCAATTAAACCCTCAAAATCAATTCAAAACCGCTGGGTTCTCAAAGCAGAGAGAGAGAAGCAAATACACATCATCCCCACCATACTGTCATGAGATGAAAATTTTAACTCACTCAGTGCCTAGTTGCTTATGCAAAGAAAGCCGAGTTAAACAAATATTATCATTTGGGACAGGTTTCATTCTACTTTAAACTTGTTAGGAGAATAATTTAGTTTTCGATCAATTTTGGTTAAATTTCATTTATATTATCAAGTTTACGATTAAGAACGTATTCATTGTATTTAATTGAGTCGCCCGTTTAAATTTTGAGGGAGTTCCAAATATATTTCCACATGAACTTACCTCAAAGTCTTCATGTCAATTCAAATTCAAATTGTGTCATTGAAAGACGCCCCTAGGATGTGACAATCTTTAACCTTGCACCCTTACAATCACTAATCTCCACTGCCTTGACATATCAAAACATCGACATCCTCCTCATGGTTGCAACCATATGCTCACCTTCGTCCTCGTCCGCCTTAAATCCACATAATAGCAAAAAAGCCTTTCCACACCCTCCTGAGCTTTCCCAAATCCCCAAAACCTTTCAGGCCCACAACAGTCCACTTTCCGATAATCCAAACACGGCCAGAAATCTACCACATCCCCATCCAAAACCGACACTACCCGTCCAATTCAAACCTCTACTCCCCGGTTCGAGCAAAAGAATATTCTTGTTTTCGCTAGGTTCTTCTTTTGTTCCCTATAATGCAAGCTTGACGCGTTTAGTGTAATTTAATTTTGGTTGAGGTGTGCCCTCCGGAAAAAGTTCTGTTGATTTATGTCTAAAAATTATTATTTAAAATTATAATTAACATTATGAGTAAAACGCTGAAACGATAAATCTTTCAAATTAACTGTCAAAACACTACTTTATCAAATCGTCAAAATTGATTAAAATCGGTTTGGTTTGATTTGAAATTAAATAATATATCGGTTTGGTTTGGTTTGTTGAGATTTCCGAATTATGGTTTAAAATCAAATAATATTATCATGTTTTTTTATTTTTTTTATTTATGTTTTAGAACTTATTTATTTAAGATTAATGGCTAATACTTGATATATTATTCAATTTTAAGACTTTTAGAATTATAAGTTTAATATATATTAATATTGATGTACTTATACATTATTTATTTTTTATTTAACATCATTTCAATTTTTAAGAACTTAAAAATTGATTAACTAAATCGATTCAAACCGATAATTTCTCAAACCGTTGGTTCAAAGCGAACTGATCCAAACCAAATTAGTTTAGTCCAATTTGGTTTGGTCCAAGCAACAAATTTGGTTTGATTTGATTTGATTTTGTCTAAACTGAAAAATATCAATTTGGTTGAAAAATAGTTCAAATCAACCTAAACTGATCCGATTTCACTCCTACTTAGTACCATTTAATTCACAGGTAATAACATAAAAACAAAAAAAGCACACAAAGTCAGATAATTTATTAAAATCATATAATTCAATTATCACTATTACAATTAACAATATGTTCATCACAAATATTATAAAACAATAAATTATATTACTGATTAATTTTAATTATAGTTATATAATATATATATATAACTAAATTAAAATTTACATTTTAAATATATTTTTATTTATTTATTTAAAACATTTGGGGGTGGTTGGGGGAGCGGGGGCCAGGGCCCCGGCCGACACCTCCCAAATCTGTCTCTGCTCCTATCTTACCTCTAATCGTTTCTTTAAAAGTAATGTTATGTATTATCGGAATTACGTAACCGATAGATAACATACTAAATCATTAAGAGGAAGGAAAAAAACCATAACTGTTCACATCTGCCATAATTTTATGAAGATATTACAAGCCGATTTCACATAGTATTTTTCTTTCTTTAATAAAGAGTTAAAAGCCTCAAATAAAGAAATACGAACTCCTTATTTTTCCTTTCAATAAAATAAAAATTGTTCTGATTTCATTCATTTAGTGGATGACCATTGGTTTTCCATCCCTTGGAACTATCTTTTATTAATGTATATCCTTCGGAATTCCGTTTACATTATGTATAACCTTTTATGTACCGCCCCTTCATATTCCTTCATTTAATACTCATAACTTTTGACATTACTTTATGTCTATAAAAGGGAGTATATGTTTGTTTGTAATGGTAAGGATGAGGTAATACATATAGTTTTTGAAGAACTAGTTTCACCTACTCATATTGCAATATCTTTTATATTATGTTATTTTAATTGATTTGACAATACATTATCAGCACGAAGCTCTAGTCAATTATTGTGTTCTTTTAATCTTCAACATTAACAATATCTTTGAGATATTTCAATTTATTTATTTTTATGAATCTTATTATGATATTATCATCTTTATGAAATTAATATGAAATTATACTATTATCATTCTAATATTATTGATGTTAAATAATGTTTTATATATTTAATTCTTGTTAAAATTTTGTTTTAAATAATGTTAAATCTTACAAAACGTTAGCTTGTTGTCGTTGATGTTCCTGGCAAGAATTACTTATCTTGGATCCTTGATGTTGAGATTCATCTTGAGGTTATGAATTTTGGGAATATTATTAAGGAACATAATGAAACATCCTAGCAGGATCGCACTGAAGCAATGATTTTTCTTCGTCATCATCTTCATGAAAAATTTAAAACTGAATACCTTACGATAAAGAATCCCTTGATGTTGTAGACTAATATAAAGGGGAAATATGAGCATGAAAAGACTATTATCCTCACACAAGCTCATTATGATTGGATGCACCGAGGTTGTAAAATTTTAAGAATCTTAATGAATATAATTCTACGCTCTTTAAAATCAACCCACATTTAAAATTGTGGAGAAAATGTCACTAATATGGATATGTTAGAGAAAACATATACTACATTTCATGCCTTGAACGTGCTCCTCCAGCAGCAATATCAAGAGCATAAACTCACAAGATATTCCAAACTAATATTTTGTCTTTTGGTGGCTGAGCAAAATAATGAGTTATTAATGAAAAACCATCAATCTCATCCAACAAGTTTTGTACTATTTTCTAAAGCAAATGGGAGATCATTTCATAATTGTAAATATCACGCCTCAAACTCCAGGAGACCTGGAAACGGGCACGTGACTACCCCGTACCCGCACCCGAGGGCAAGGGGTTAGTAACTAGCACCAAAAGGGGCACACTGCAGGTGCTACCCAAATGCACATGTACAATTATACAACAAGGATATTCTTGTACACTCCTAAAACCATGCAACTGAATGAAATATCAAATAAAATATCATCATAGTATAACATACATATCAAGAGAACCAGTACAACAACTACAAACCCATGTCCGAAAAGAAAATACAGTAATAATACAAAATAATCAAAATGGACATAGTCTCATACATCAACGAGATTCAGTTTGCTCAATCTACTATACTACAAACCCTGTGCTTATCTTCGCCTGAACCTGAAAGTCAAGACAATAATATAGAGTGAGCAAAAAGGCTCAGTAGGTGACCTATTACACACTACCTGTACGTGTATACATGTGCCTGTGAATGCATAACCACAAAATAATGTATAGGGTGTCTTATGTAATACCAATGAAAGCATAATCACACACAATGTCCACATAATATGGTACTATGCAATACTAATGAAAACATAAACACACAAGGTCCACACAATCAAGTCACACAAACAGTTCATAACTTAACTAATCAGCACAGGGCAAGGCTCTTACAACCTGCCTGCCATAATGGGAATGTATCATGAAAAGCAGCCACCTGTGGGACCTTTCGCTTTCAACCATCCATGTAGGGGACCTCAGCTCCTAGCCAGTTCTATATGAGACCTTGGTTGACTAGCCAATCAAATCAACAAAATCCCACAATCAAGGCCTTTAAACACTATTAGGTTCTAAACCCATAATCGTATTCATACCACATAACATTTTATGCCAACCAAACAACAAAATTTCATGCACAAAAATTGGGTTAGAAAATAATAATAGGAATAGCTCAAAAGGACCAACCCCAAAAAGTTTCTTTGATACCCTGCTTCGAAGCTCGAAGCCATATCTTAAAGCTCAAAGCCCTGCCTTGAAGCACTAACTCAAAGCTGCTGACTCGAAGCAGCTCTAACTCGAAGCTTTAACTTGAATTTGCTGACTTGAAGTTGCTCAAACCTTCGACCCTTCGAACCAACCTTCAAACCTTTGAACCAACCTTCGAACTAACCATCAACCCGTAACCCTTAATACGTCGCCAGCCTAATAGTTCACCAAGGGTATTGTTTATCATCGTTTTCAACCTGTTCTTCATCTGAAATCAACTCAGTGACCCCCCAAATGCTCACAAACACACTTTTACTCAACAAACTACAATATACACCTCAAAACGCATCCTAAACACCTCTAAATCGCATGGTAGCAATAGTAATACACATATATTTATATATTATATCAATCTAGATTTAGATACAAATTCTCATGGTTGCTATCACAACCCTCATGCAATACACGGTTATAAAACCTCAAGATCACATAAACATATACAAAAAATATCCATATTAGATCTTCACCATAGATTATATACTAAACCGCCAGATTCAACCCAAAATTGGATTTTTCTCCTAAAACCTAGGGTTCATGCTAAATCTCAAAGATCATGCTAGAGGCATGCATATCAAGAACAAAATCGAAATAAAAAGTTTAATAACGCCTACTTAGTAAGGAGTCACGAATGAATCAACCCCAAAACCCGAGCTTCAAACTCCAATTCAGTAAGCTCCTCTTCCAAACTCTCTCTATGCTCTCCCTTTCACCAAGATCGAGAAATGCAAATGACGCACACTAGGAGTTTCTCTCTCCCTCTCCCCCTATTTATATTTTCTATTAATTTTTTAATTAATAAATACCTAAAATTACATAACTAACCTTCCGAGGTCCATAACTCTAAATTAGACCCAACTACAACCAAAACGCTCGTATCGCCGAGTATAATACCAAAATAATATCTTCATTACCAAATAAAGACTATCTCATAAATCAACTCAAACACAAGTCTCTACAATAAACGTGGACATGGTAGAAAAAATTATAGAGGTAAAGGGAATCATACCAATAATTCTTATAAAATACCTACCCCATACCACCAGAAATGGAAGCGCACTAAATAAAAACAAAATAAAAACAAAGGATTACAATATAAACCTACAAAGAAATTTGAAGATAAATGTCATAGGTGTGGTATGAAAGGACACTAGTTGCATACCTGTCGTATGCCTAAACATCTAGTAGATCTATATCAAGCATATATAAAAGACAAAGAAAAGGGAATTGTAATGAATTTTGATGATTACAGTAACTCTAAAGATTCTCAAGTTTTTGTTGATACTAAAAATGAAGAGGGCAACACTCATTTTGATGTTTTTAATTTCTTTGCAGACCCTAACACTAATATTTTGATTAATGATGAATATGTTTACAATAATTAGTATGTTTTCATTATGTCACAATTTATATTTACATTATCAAAGTTGAATGTATTATGTAACTTTCTTCATTATCAATAAAATTGAATGTGTATTTGCTTGTATATGGAGGCATAGGTCATATTGATGAGAAGATTGACTCCAAGAGGATTGGTGAATATTTGTGTCAAGAAAACAGTTGTACAATTCACATAATTCTTAAAAATAAAAAATATTTTCATTATTTAGTATTAAACAAAGCTAGCATTAATACAATATCAGGTTCATCAGACCTAATTTAAGGCTCTGGAAGAGCAAACATCATATTACCTAAGAGAACAAAATTATGTATTAACAATGCCTTGTATTCTTCCAAATCTAGAAAATTTTTTTCTCAATTTTAAAGATATTCGTATAAACGATTTCATTTTAAAACTACTAATGAAGGCGATAAAGAATATCTTTATGTCACTTCAATAAATTCATGCCAAAAGCTTATCTTGGAAAAACTACATGCTTTCTATTGGACCCCCTTTTGTCCGGGTTGGACATACACATTCATTTTCCGCTTTAGACTTCTTTTTTGTTTGTTAACTATTTTATACAATTAAAGAGACGTGACCGTTGATTCAAAAGGCGCAATTTCAATGACTTCTTTAAAAAGGTTTTCAAATGTCGAAAATCTAGTCTCAAGTGATAGAGAATCAAATTTGAAGATCAACACCTTCGACCGCGCTCAATTTCGAGGTCAAACGAGGAAGTTATGGTCAGAACAGCATTTAGACCGCTAACGGCGAGCAAATGACACTCGACATTTAAAACGACACTCTATATCAGGTCACGAACCTCATTTTATTAATCCTCTCATCATTCTAAGAATTTCAACGTATATATTGCATATATTCACTCACAGAATTTATTTTTGAAAAAAATAAAAAAATGCTTTTTCGGTAATAAATCAATTTAGGGACGCGCAGTATAATTTTGGCACAAAAATAAACTCATTTTCAAGAAGAAAGGATACAGGGTTGCTCGTAGCGATGCCCCGAATCTAAAAATTATTTTTTTCACATTTTATTGGAAATCAAATTATTTTGCCAATCCCAAAAACTCAAAATATCAGTTAAAGATTACAAAATGAAGCAATAACAATTCATCTTTCTCTTTTCTCTTTTTTCCCGCCTAACCTAACCCACATGTCACCTCTTTATTAGTTTAAAAAAATAAAAAAATAAAAAAACAAAAAATAAATACAAAGCAATAAAAAAAATAAAAAAAATAAAAGAAAAATAAAAGGCGGTCAACTCTCTCTCTCTCTCTCTCTCCTCGATCCCGTCTCGTCTCTTTCGCGCAGGCTACAACGCAGAACGCAGAAGCCTTCTTCTTCCTCAGGCGCAGAGATGCAGCGATGCAGGCACACAGACCCTCCCGCAGTGGTATGGCTTTCTTCCTCTTTTCCCTTCCCATATTTCCCCTACCTTGCCGAAACAAGTTTTGTCTCTGCACGTCCAGCTGCGCCTCCCCATGCCCTGCCTGCCACAACCCAAATCACCCATCCAAGCCATGCCTAATCAAACCTAAAGCCTATAATCTCCTCTCTATATAAACCCCACGCACAATCAATCCAAAGGGGGGGCTCTCATAATTGAAAAAAAATCCTGTGTATAATACTGCAATCTTATCTCTCATCTCCTTCACCCTCCATCGAGACTCGAGAGTCCCCCGGTCGGCAAATCCACCTCCGGTCGCCGCTACCTCAAAGTCATTAGCCGCTGGATGCTTCCACTTTGAAACCAACCCCTCACGGGCAACCCAACAGAGCTCCTTCTCCGAAAATCCGATCCCAAAATCCACAAAACCCCCACACCTCTTCTCTCCCGATCAAAAAAAGACAGCCTCCTTTCTTCCTCCCCGAAAATCCAAACCCGATCGCCCTCTCCCTTTTCTCAGCTCCAAAAAAAAAACCCCAGTACTCTGAAGCAAAAATCGTCGTCCTCCCCTTTGTCCCAAAACCCAGTAATCGGGCTCTCTTCTCCTCCGGAAAATCAAAGGGAAATACATAGAAACCCTTCACTTCCCTCTGCCGAATTTGTACAGAGAGCCCCACTCCCCTTTGGCCGGAAACCTTTCCGCCGGCCGTTGTGGAGTTCACGACCACTCCACCTGTCGCCCGACTCGTCCAATTCCCTACGCACACCCTGCGCGATTCCAAGTTGTTGAAAAAGGAGGAAAGAAAGCTACCCAAGGACTCGCCGTTGTCCTTGTGCGACTCCAATCGGTCGAAGAAGGTGAATAGGAGAAGGCAATCCGGAGACTTGTTGCTGTCTCGGTGTAATTCCAAACCACAGAAGGGAGGTGGAAGAAGGTGAGCTAGAGCTCCTCAATAGCCGGCCAGTGCCAAGAGGAAGACGTCCATAGAAGATTCCTTGAGTGTGGTTGGTTTCTCCTATTTTGTTCTACTTTGCTCATTTCCTCGTCATGCTCCCTCGATCTCATGTTTGTTAAGCTCTGTCTGCTTGTTATGGATTGTTGGTCACGTCGTCCCCATGTCTCTGTGTGTTTTTTTTTTTGTTTTTTTTTTCATTTGTGTCCTAGGCATCGTAATCTGTTTTGCATTTCAAACCAAAAAAAAAATAACAAAAAAGAAAACACAACAACAACAAGAAACACGTTGGTGGGTTGGAAGTTCTTGCCTTGGAAGAATTGTCTCACAGTTGTCAATCTTTTCTCTGTCTTTTTTATGCGTTTTCCTCCCTATTTATTATCACTTGGTGGTTGAAGTTTTTCTTTAATGGGGTTTTGTGTTGGTTTATTTTACATATTCTCACTATATGTGTTGGCGGTGTTGGTGCTGTAATTTTTTTTTTCTAAAATAACGAAAAAAAAAAAAAACAAACAAACAAAGAAAAGAAAAGAGGTTCATGAGAGCAAAGCATCATTGGATTATTATTTTTATTATTTTTTTAGCTTTTACATTGCCTGGCTTTATGGTTTTCTTCCCTTCCATTACTTTGTTTTTTGGCTTCCCTTCTTTGGTTGCATATGAAGAGTGCGATATCAATTCAAGTCTGTTTTGGTTTACCTCTTTGTTTTATATGTATAAAGAAACGTCGTCTCTAGCCTTATAATTCTTGGCATGTGCTTTACCGGCATTTGGGTTCTCTCTTATTTTTCCTCCTCCCTCTTGGTTCTCGTCTTTGCCTATTCTTTGCTGGTTTTGTTTCAACGTGTTGGGTTGTTATTATTTGGTTTGGTTTGAAGTTTTTTTTGTTTTTTTGTTTTATTATCTTTCACTTCTGGATCTCTTCTCGGGTACACGTTTTGTGAATTGTATGGCTTATTCTTTTATTATTATTATTGTTCTCGTCCTGACATGTGTAAAGGAAAAATGTTAGTTTTGGCTTTCCCCGCTATTTATTTTTCTGGCCTTAGGTAAATGTGTTAGTTATGGGCCATTAGTCGTGATGTAACTATGGGTGATGTGCCCTTATCCATTGTAATTTGTAAATTGGATATAGTAAAGGAAAGGGGCCAAAAAAACAAGAAAAGAGAGAGAGAGAGAGAGAGAGAGAGAGAGAGAGAGAGAGAGAGAGAGAGAGAGAGAGAGAGAGAGAGAGAGAGAGAGAGAGAGAGAGAGAGAATGAGTTTGTTTTTATGTATATCACAATCACACACAATACACTTTTGTTTATTTGTTTTTAATTCGTATTTTTTTTAAAAAAAAAAAATTTTTTTAAAAAAAAAAAAAAAATTTTCAAAAAAAAAAATTTTTTAAAAAAAAAAAAAAAAAAAAAAAAAAAAAGTTTTCACACTCTTGGACTTTCAACATTTGGTTTTTTTAACACTTGAATTTTTTAACACTTAGGCAATTTGGGCTATTATTAATTTTTGCCTTTAACATCATTGTAAACATTAATTAAGGTAACAGTAAACAAATTAGAAATTTAGAATTAGTTTAACTTTGGGTTTCCTTTAGACTCTTAGATAACTTTGAATTAATTTTGAACTTTGAAAGAATATTATTAGAAGCTTAGAAAATTAAAAAGAGTAGAACTTAGGTCACAGGAAAATTTAACATCATTTTTTTAGATTAGTTAAAATTAAAGTTAGAAACCTCCTTCCTCCTAAGATAGGTATTAAAAGGGCGTCGCAGGGTAATCCTTCCCCGCGTAACAAACTCCCGAATCCAGCCGGGCGTAGGTGGATCATTTTAGGTGACCAACCGCCCCCCAAAAACAGTTGGTGGCGACTCTTCTTTTTCATCACCATTCGGGTAAGGGTGGGTTAATCGCACCCCAAAAGCGGGTTTCCCTGACGAAATCCGGTGATGACACTTTCTCATTTAGATTGTATTGGATACAACAAAGATAAGAATAATTGAATCATATCGTGATACACCGGAAATGTTTAATCCAAAGATGTTCATGCTTTGACATAATCATCTTGGACATCTAAGAACAATTAGATTTGTCAAATAATTGAAAACTCTCATAGGCATCCATTAAAGAACTAGAAAATTCTTTTACCATGTAATTATACTTGTTGCTTGGTCTCAGGGGTTTTTTTTTTTTTAAGGAAGGGTTGTTATCAAAGCTTCCCTTCTAAGGTGATTGTTGAATCTCCATCATTTTTACAAAGAATTCAAGGGGATATTGGAGCTAATTCATCTTCATGTGGACCATTTAAGTGTTTTATGGTTTTGATTGATACTTCAACTAGATAGTACAGTTTGTTTGCTTTCTACTCGTATATTGTATTTGTTAGACTTCTTGCTTAATAATTTGATTACGAGCTCAATTCCCTAATTATACAATTCAATATATTCAAATAAATAATGCAGGTGAATTCGCATCTTAGGAATTATATGTTTATTGCATATCAATTGGAATTAATATTGAACATCTTATTACCCATACTCATACTCAAAACGGGGGGGTCATTTTTAGCCGAATCATTTATTAAACAACTTCAATCAATGCTTGACTTTTGCTTATGAAATCAAAAGTACTGTGTTTGCTTGAGGATATGCAATATTACATGCTACATTATTAGTTCGGATTAGATCAACCACTAACCAAAAATATTCTCCTTTGCAACTTGCATCTAGTCAACCTCCAAATATATCTCATTTTCATATTTTTGGTTGTGCTGTGTATGTTCCAATTGTGCCTCCTCAACGTACTAAGATGGACCCCGAACGTAGACTTGGTATTTATGTTTCTCCTTCTATCATTCGATACCTTGAACCTTTCATTGGTGATATTTTTAAAGCACGTTTTGAGGATTGCCTTTTGATGAAAGTATATGTCATTCACAAAGGAAAGAAAAATAGTTGTCAAAAGCACGACAAGAAATTACTTGGAAAAATATGACGTTATCTCATTTTGATCCTTGTACAAATGAATGTGAACTAGAAGTTCAGAGGGTTATCTATTTGTAGAATATTGTGAATTAATTATCGAATGCATTTTTTAATAACAAGAAAATAGTTAAATCTCATATTCTTGTTGCTAATACTTCATCAAAAATAAAAGTCTCTACAGGACAATCAATGAATGCTGCAACACATGATTCTAAGGCACACCTGAAACATGGAAGACCTATTAGCGCAAATGATAAAATTCCCCTAAAGAGAAAAGTACAAGAAAATGAAAAATGTGCTCTTGAATAAGCTTTACCCACAAATCAAGCAATAAGAATGGATCCATCTAAACTCTCTATATAAAATTCTTCTAGACCTAAATCCCTTGAAGCTGAATTTCTTGAAAAGCAATCTCCTGAAGGCTTATCCCCTGAAGAGGAACATGTACCAAAAAATAATGATATCTTAGTAAATTATATAAGCACAGTAGATATATTAGATAGAAACAAAAATGTTATTGATAGCATATTTTCATTTAAGGTTGCACTGAAACAAAAATGTTATTGATAACATATTTCATTTATGGTTGCACTTAACATTACCAAAAGTAATAATAATATTGAACCACGAATTGTCAAAGAATGTTGACATAGAAATGATTGGTCAATGTGGAAAAAGGCAATTCAGGAAAAACTGGACTTGTAGTACAAACACCTGAAAGTGTATCGCCTATTGGATACAAATGGATATTTGTTAGAAAACGTAATGAGAAAAATGAAATTGTGAAAGCAAGACTTATTGTACAAGGTTTCTTACAGAAACCTGTATTGATTATGAAAAAACATATTCCCCTGTAGTGGATACAATTACATTCAAAATCTTAATTAGCTTAGTAGTTACACAGAAAGTTTGGATATGCATTTAATGGATGTGCTTATAACATATTTATATGGATCACTTGATAATGATATATACATAAAAATCCTTGAAGGATATAAAATGCATAAAACATGTAACTCTAAATCTAAGAGTATTCATTCTATCAAGCTAAAAAGATCTTTATATGGTTTAAAGCTGTCACGCCCCCGAATTCCAGGGAACCCGGAACCGGGTACATGACTTCCCCTTGCCCGCACCCGAAAGGTCAAGGGGTTGGTGACTAGCACCAATAGAGACTACACCGGGTGTTTGTCTCAAATATGCAACCCCGTATCATACATCAAGGGTAATCCCGTACTTTCCCATATATTATCATGCATACAAAGAGTCAAACATTCATACGGACATCACATCATACAGGATGCAAATACAACCGTCCACGGACTCATGTCCGGGATATCACATAAAACAATACGAGAATATAACCATATCATACATCGATAGTGGGCGTCCTCCTGGAAGAAAGTCCTCCACTAGTCTCGGTCACACCGAAAAGGGTAAACAACAAGTAGGGGTGAGCGACAAGCTCGGTAGGTGACCCTAACACTCCACATCATGCAACACATATAAGTCCATACTATATGCTCGTATACTCGTGCACCATGTAGTGTGCACAATCATCAGACTCGGCTGAACAAACATCGGACAACTTGTCCACGATCCTCCATGGATCCCGGCTCGGGCACTCGGCCCCTAGCTCTACGAGCTCAACGGCTTAACTCAGGCCTTACTCTCCAGTATCGGCGTAATATGCCCGGCCACGGTCGCCACACAGGCCGCCATCGGTGCGTATGCCTGTCGACCACATAGACCATCGGTCATCACGGTGAGAACCCAAACAAGTCACGGAGTCCATGCCCCAATACCTCACATCAACATGCTAACATTAGTATGGCATGTCATTCTCAACATTTCCTTTAAATTGTAGCCTTCTTACAAGTAAATCCTCAACCCTTGATTTATGAAGGAAGTACTTATAGCAGCTATTTTCTTGAAATTAAAAAGTCCCGGATTGGGTTCCCTTATCATAAATAAGATAATCTGATTTTTTGGGGATTTTTCAGATGTCTAACCCCACTTTCCAAAAACTCACCACTACGAACTTTTGGGTTTTTCCAGATTTTACACTAAATCCCAATTTTCACATTTTGAAATAGTGGGAATTAATTTTTCTAGTATTTTTCTTTAAATCCAAATGGGGGTATTTCGTTATTTACATTGTAACTTAAGTATATTACTTAGGCATAATGGTTTACAATGTAAATGTCCGGATGGGTGGCTTGTGTTCGTTGAACACTTGTTTCATCGCTACGGTTTGATGCTCCGACGATGCTATGATTGATGATGGCTACTAATCCGGACTAACTCCTCCTGGACTATCTGATCCGGCTAACTCCTCCGGACTGCGATCCGGACTAACTCCGGATCCGGATTGACTACTCCGGACTCACTGATCCGGACTAACTACTCCGGACTACGGATCCTGGACTAACTCCCCGGACTACTGATCCGGACTAACTAAGTTGTTGACTCCATAGTCGACTCCATAGACTGTCTTAAGTTCGTCGACTCCATTAACTCGCCAGTGGTACATCATCATCGTTTTTGGGGCGGTTCTTTTTGGAAGCAACCCGGTGACCCCAGACGCTCATAAACATATGTTTTACGCAATAAACTACAATATTTACCTCAAAACGCGTCCTAAACGCCTCTAATTCGCACGATAACATCATAAATACACACAAATCATATATTCATCTAGATCTAAATCTAGACCTCCATGGTTGACTTCTAACCCACATAAAATACACACTCATACATCCACAGATCACATATTCAGAGATAGGATCGAAATAAGACAGTTAAGGACACCTACCTGGAAGATTATTTGCGATCCACGAGCCCAATCGCCCCAAAATCACCAAGAAAGCTCTACGCTCTTCACCTTCTCTCTCTCTCTCTCTCTCTCTCTTGCTCAAACATGCACGTACCAATAATTGGCAATTAAAAGATATAAAGCGGTTCTTAATTATATATATACCGTTGCCAATAATTGGCCTCCAAGAATAATTGACCCGAACGATAATTGACCTCCGAGGTCACGAACTCCAAAATTGAGTCAAATTATCGCAAAACGCTCGAAATAACGAGCACAACACTGTTCGGATATTATCATACTCAAGTGACCGCTCCAAACGCAAAGTCAACCAATAAACCCCAAAAAGTCAACAATCGGGTCAAACGGGGCCCCGACTCGAATCGGGCCCAAGTACGATCAAAATGCTCACATCGACGGCTACACTACCGTCCGGATAGTTACATTCCCATAGAATGACTATCTCTCAAAACTAACCAAATACGAGTCTTTACACCCTCCTCACCTTAGGACTTTTCGTTCTCGAAAATAAAACACAAGCCCAAAAGACATAGCAAAATCCAAGCTCAAGCACCGCACAACAACAAGACACAAAAATATGATCATCAACATGATCACCAACCACACAGATGCAATGCAACTCACAACAAGCCAAAAAGGCTCACATGATGCCAAGATGCCGACCAATAACAAGCTAAACCACATCTCAAACAACATATGCAAAACAAATGCATAAAACATAACTCATACCTGGAAGGTCTCACATCCTCCCCACCTCAGGTGATCGTCCTCGAACAGCTCGGGATGAAGAACCCGTATCCGGCTCTCTTTCTCCCAAGTCTGCTCCTCCATGCCTCGGTGTCGCCATAACACCCGAACTATGGGATCGTCTTGCCTCGCAAGACCTGGTCCCGCCTGTCCAAAATCGTGCCGGCATCTCAACAACGGCACCATCATCGCCCAAGTCTATCTCGCGATAGTCCAACACATGGGAAGGATCGGGGTGATACCGCCTCAACTAGACACATGAAACACATCATGTACTCGGCCAACTACGGTGGCAAAGCCAATCGGTAAGCCACTGCGCCCACGGTGGCAACAATCTCAAACGGCCCCACAAAACGAGGGGAAAGTTTGGATCCACGTCCAAACCTCCGATGCCCTCGACGTGGTGAAACCCGCAAAAATACACGGTCCCCCACCTCAACCGCAAAGGTCGACGCCTGCGGTCCGCATGGGACTTCTGCTTTACATGCAACATGCGCCGCGAATCAGCCGCACTATCTTTGTGGTCTCTCGAACCATATCGGGACCGAGAACTGGCGTCTCCCCGTCTGTGCCCAACACAAGGGTGATCTACAAGGCCGCCCATACAACGCCTCATATGGAGCCATCCCAATCGTGGCTGATAACCGTTGTTGTAAGAGAACTCCACCAAAGGAAGGTGAGTCTCCCAAAAACCTCCAAAATCTAGGACACGGCACGCAACATATCCTCGAGTGTCCGAATCGTCCGCTCCGACCGACCATCCGTCAGGGGTGAAAGGCCAGCGAGGTTCACCCTAATACCCAAGGCTCGCCGTAACGTCTCCAAAACTCGGGATGTGAACCTCGCATCCCGATCAGATACAATAGATAATGGGACTCCATGCAACCGCACAATAACATCAATATACCCGTCCCAAAGTTCTCACTTGGTCTCTCTCGAATCGAATAAAATGTGCCGATTTGGTCAACCGGTCGACAACTACCCATATCGTGTCGTGTCCCCTGGAACGAGGAAGTCCAGTGACAAAATCCATGGTCACGTGGTCCCATTTCCACTATGGCACCGGCAATGATCGCAACTCACCACCTGATCTCGGGTGCTGCTTGACTCGCCGACGGGTCAAACACCTCCTCACAAAATCAGCAACGGCCTTCTTCGGGCCAGCCCTACGCGCTCCTCACGGCATGGTACATCTTGGTCCCACCAGGATGTACAGTAACCTCGACCGGTGAAATTCCCGAAGAACCTCCTCCCGAAGAGAAGTGGCAACTATCGGGCGACCCCTATACCTCAATATATGCTCAGGCATCCTCGGTCAATCGAAGATGCGCCCCTGCCGAATCCCGTCTCGATGACCTCACAATCAATGTCCCCCACTGATCCTCTATGATCCCGCGCCGCAACTCAGGGACTCGACAACAACACCTGAGGGTCCCTCGCCCCTCACTGGTCACCATTTGCAACCTCATCGCTGCCAACCGACCCATCATCTCCCATTCTTTAATGGCACAATGGGCCACCACGGCCCGCTCTTCCTACTCGAGCATCGCACCACATTACCCTTCCCAGGGGTGTACATCATATCAAACCGAAACCGTTGCAGGTACTCCACCCACCGTCTCGCCTAAGGTTCGGTCTCGCCGAGAGAAGATATACGCAAGCTCTTGTGGTCCGTATACACCACAAATTTCTCCCCAAGAAGATAATGCCGCCCTCTTTAAAGCAAAGATCACTCAGACCAACTCCAAATCATGCGTGGGATAGTTCGCTCATGTGGTCTCAACCGCCAGATCCATAAGCAATCACCCGCCAGTCCGCATCAACACACAACCAAGTCCCACCCTGGAAGCATCACAATACACCTCAAAAGGCACACCCTCGTGGGAGAATCAAGATAGGTCTGAGGTCAATCGTGCCTTCGACTCCATGAAAGCACTCTCACACGCATCGGACTAAATGAAAGGAACTCCTTCCTAGTCAAGTGTGTCATAGGAGCCGCCAACCGGGAAAAATCCTCCACGAACCTCCGATAATAACCTGCCAAACCAAGGAAGCTACGAATCTCAAACACATTCGTGGGCCTCTTCCACGACATGATCGCCTCAATCTTCTCGGGGTCCACGTGATACCCTCTAAGACACCACATGCCCCAAGAAGTGCACTGTTGCAACCTGAAGTCACATTTCGTGAACTTCGCTACAACCGATGCTCCCGAAGGTCTACAACACAACCTAAATGCTCCTCATGCTCCCTCTTGGTCGCAATAGACCAAGATATCGTCGATAAACACCACAACGAACATATCTAAATATGGAGCAAACACCGGTTCATCAATCCCATAAACACTGCTTGGAGCATTCGTGAGCCCAAACGGCATCACAAGCCACTCATAATGCCCATAGCGACAACCGAAGCGGTCTTTGGGATATCGCCTCCTAACCCTCAATCGATGGTATCCGGACCTCAAGTCTATCTTGGAAAACCATCTTGCACCTCGAAACCGATCAAACAGGTCATCGATCCTCGGCAATGGATACCGTTCTTCACGGTCACCGGGTTCGCTTCCGTGGTCTATACATAGCCAAGTGAACCATCCGCCTTCTTGCAACAACACCTGGAGCGCCCCACGGTGAGCTACTCCGCCTGATAAAGCCTCGTGCCAATAGATCATCTATCTGTCTTTTGAGCTCTCTAAGCTCGCGGTGTCGGCGCATCCGTAGGCCGCTAACCGATCGGTGTTGTCCCTGGCAACAACTCGATCGAAAACTCTACCTCCCTCACGGGTGGCAAACCGACCAAGTCCTCGGGAAACACATCCGGAACCGATCTACAATGGGTGGCAAAACAGCCTTCCCCTCTCTCCTCCCGTCGACCAACGTCAAGTTGGCTAACCGTGGGTCACATCACCCCACCCATGCCTCAAAGGTCCCAACCCGCATGCCTCCTCGGTCCACTCACCCACAAAGACACCCCCGCGTGCCCCGGTGTGAGGAACGTCACACGCCGTCGAAAACAATCAATCTTGGCCTCCACGGAGACCAACCAGTCCATACCCAGGGATAACATCAAAATCATCTAACTCCTGATATACAAATCACACAAAGGTTAACACCCCCAAGTGTTACCGACAAGCACGACGGATACTCTCAAGTATCACAATTCCACCCAAAGGTGAAGCAACCATCGAGACCGACTCACCGTCTCCTGGTCAACTCCAAGCCAACCACCGTAGCATACGAAATAAAAAGAATGGGTAGCACCAGTATCAATCAAAACCGAACAAATAGTATGAGAAATGATAATGGTACCTCTCACCACCGAAGGTCCTCTCCTACCTCGTCCACTTGGTGGAACCTCGCCTCTCTACTGGTAAGGGCAAAAGTCCTCCTCGTGGTCCACGCCACTGCTTGGCCCATTGGGGCCCTTGCCCCGCCGATCAACATGACCCTGTGCCTCCCGCCGAGGCCGCTTTACCGCAGTCGCGTCGCGTGCTCGTGCCGAGACCGACCTCGAGACGGAGCCCCACTCCTCGTCCGTGATCTCTCGGACGAGGGCCTACACCGCCTGGTTGAGCTAAGGGTAACACATTCCCTAGCTCCATGCCCCACTTTCCCGCATCGGAAATAGGTCATCTTTTCCTTGGGCGGTCTCTCGAGACATGCCCTGGTCAAACCACAACTCCAACAGTACCGGCCTCCGTCGGCTGAACTCTCACGGGGTCCCACCGCCCGGTCGGAAACCCTCGCACCCGCCTCCTCTCGGGCCGAGGAGCACCGCTCTCCCCACTCGTCTCTTCTTACTCGAACCTACCGAACCGCCCGGCCTCCGGGCTCTGCCGATCCGACCTCGCTCAATAATGAGCGCCTTGTCGACCGCCTCCCGGTAGGGCTGGTCAACCGCACTCGGTTCCAAAGTTTTTTAAAGATGGCCTCAAGCCCCGAATGAAGTCCGCGTCTTCGGCCTTCCTTTTCCCAAAACTCCGAGCAAACCGCCCCAAATCCGTGAAGGCCTGCACATACTCCCCCACGGTCATGCTTCGCACAAGCTCATAATACTCTCACATCGAGCATCCTGCAGGCCTTGGGGGAAAATACTCCCCAAAGAAGCGCTCAACAAACTCTCTCCGGCTCATCTGACGCCATGGACAGCTCTAATGGATTCCCACCACCTGCGTGGGATACCCAACAAATAGGCGTCGCCACGCGCACCCGCTCCTCATCCGGCACCCCAATCATCTCAAAGATGTCCTCTGTCCATCTAATCCGGTCCTCGGCTACCTCAGGGCGTGAACCATCCTCAAAAGTCCTGGGTGCATGTTTTAAAAATTGTGCAGCCCAATCCACTCCTCGTCGTGCCGGCTCATCACGACCTCCCGCCGGTGCACATCCCGCACCACCCTCGCCTCCGTGGGGGAGGTGGTGGCCGCCGAGGCGTTGTTGCCTCTTCGGCTCATCCACCTCTCATCCATATCTCTCATCGAGCCGCATACCCCGCATGGCCTCCTGCAATCGAATCAACACTGCGTCAAATCAGGTCCCACAACGGAGCCGACGACTTCGCTCGGGCTCGCTGCCCCGGTGCCCCGACTTATCGTGGGCTCTCTGCCGACCCTGGCCTCGGACAACCCTCCTCGGTGGTGCCATCACACCGGCCACAACAACAAACAACAAGCGATCAATACTAGCACTGCTAGACAAACAACCATCAAAGGCACAACCGACTTGTAGGTTCTCACCACACGGCCTGTAGGTCCATACCATGCATATAGCATCGTGTCCCCCATCGGGGTACACCACACGACCCGTAGGTTACAACCATGCATATAGGATCGTGTCACCCCCTCGGGTACATCACAATCAAGTCCTGGCTCTCACGGCCACGTGCCATCCTAGCACCACATACAAGCACATCACACACAAAGACAAGCTAGTGCCCTATATCACACAATCATACCACTAAGCAATGACCCCATCCCCATGTATGCTCCTAGGATGATCTAACCGACACCAAAATAACCTAGAATACATGTAAGGACCGCGTTGATCGGGCGCCCTCCCTACGCTTTTCCAAGTCACATGGAATCAATTAACCACCCCTCACTAACCTAGGTCCACGACCATGCTCGATACCAACTTGTCACGCCCCGAATCAGGGAACCCGGAACCGGGTACTGACTTCCCTTGCCCGCACCCGAAAGGTCAAGGGGTTGGTGACTAAGACCAATAGAGACTACACCGCGGGTCTTGTCTCAAATATGCAACCCCGTACGTCATACATCAAGGGTAATCCCGTACTTTCCCATATATCATCATGCATACAAAGAGTCAAACGATCATACAGACATCACATCATACAGTATGCAAATACAACCGTCCACGGACTCATGTCCAAGGGATATCACATAAAACAATACGAGAATATAATTGGATCATACATCGAGTAGTGGGCGTCCTCCTGGAAGAAAGTCCTCCACTAGTCTCGGGTCACACCTGAAAAGGGTAAACAACAAGTAGGGGTGAGCGACAAGCTCGCAGGTGACCCTAACACTCCACGTCATGCAACACATATAAGTCATACTATATGCTCGGATACTGTGCACCGTGTAGTGTGCACAATCATCGAGACTCGGCTGAACAAACATCGGACAACTTGTCCAAGATCCTCCATGGATCCCGGCTCAGGGCACTCAGGCCCTAGCTCTACGAGCTCAACGGCTCAACTCGGGCCTTACCTGTCCACGGCAATATGCCCGGCCACGGTCGCCACACAGCCTTCATCGGTGCATATGCCGCCACGTCAACCACATAAGCACCATCGGTGCATCACGGTGAGAACCCAAACAAGTCACGGAGTCCATGCCCCAATACCTCACATCAACATGCTAACATTAGTATGGCATGTCATTCTCAACATTTCCTTTAGAATTGTAGCGTCTTCACAAGTAAATCCTCGACCCTTGATTTATGAAGGAAGTACTCATAAACTATTTTCTTGAAATTAAAAGTCCCGGATTGGGTTCCCTTATCATAAATAAGATAATCGATTTTTGGGGATTTTTCTGAGATGTCTAACCCCACTTTCCAAAAACTCACCACTATGAACTTTTGGGTTTTTCAGATTTTACACTAAATCCCAATTTTCACATTTTGAAATAAGTGGAATTAATTTTTCTAGTATTTTCTTTGAATCCAAATGGGGGTATTTCGTTATTTACATTGTAACTTAAGTATATTACTTGAGGCATAATGGTTTACAATGTAAATGTCCAGTGCGGTTATTACATGGAACACTGTTTCATCACTGGATTTGATGCTCCGGATGGTGCTACGGTTTGATGCTCGGGTTGATGCTATGGATTGATCCTACACTACTAATCCTGGACTAACTCCTCCCGACTCCTGATCCGGACTAACTCCTCCTGACTTGGCTCTGATCCGGACTAACTACTCCGGACTGCGATCCGGACTAACTACTCCGGACACGATCCGGACTAACTCCTCGACTACGTACCGGACTAACTAAGTTGTTGACTCCATAGCTCTGTACGGTCCTGACCTCTATAGTCTGGTCGTCCGTCGACTCTAAAACTCGCCAGAGTCTGCTCATCATCGTTTTTGGCTGTTCTTTGTCCGGAAGCAACCCGGGGACCCCTTGACGCTCATAAACATATGTTTTACGCAATAAACTACAATATTTACCTCAAAACGCGTCCTAAACGCCTCTAATTCGCATCGATAACATCATAAATACACACAAATCATATATTCATCTAGATCTAAATCTAGACCTCCATGGTTGACTTCTCAACCCTCATAAAATACACACTCATACATCCACAGATCACATATTCAAGATAGGATCGAAATAAGACAATTAAGGACACCTACCTGGAAGATTATTTGCGATCCACGAGCTCCAATCGCCCCAAAATCACCAAGAAAGCTCTACGCTCTTCACCTCTCTCTCTCTCTCTCTCTCTCTCTCTCTCTCTCTCTCTCTTGCTCAAACATGCACGTACCAATAATTGGCAATTAAAGATATAAGGCGGTTCTTAATTATATATATACCGTTGCCAATAATTGGCCTCCCAAAAATAATTGACCCGAACGAATAATTGACCTCCCGAGGTCACGAACTCCAAATTGAGTCAAATTCCGTCACAAACGCTCAAAATAACGAGCACAACACTGTTCGGATATTATCACACTCAAATGACCGCTCAAACGCAAAGTCAACCAATAAACCCCAAAAAGTCAACAATCGGGTCAAATGGGGCCCCGACTCAAATCGGGCCCAAGTAAAAACGCTCACATCGACGGCACACTACCGTCCAGATAGTTACATTCTTATAGAATGACTATCTCTCAAAACTACCCAAATACGAGTCTTTACAAAAGCAATCCAGACGCATGTGGTACAATTGTCTCAGTAAATATCTATTGAAAGAAGGATTTGAGAATGTTTCAATTTTTCCATGTGTTTTCATTAAGAAATTAAAACTTGGATTTGTTATCATTGCAGTTTATGTGGATGATTTAAATCTTGTTGGGACTCCAGTAGAACTTATAAAAACTGCCACTTATTTAAAAAATGAGTTTGAGATGAAAGATCTTGAAGAAACAAGTTTTGTCTTGGTTTACAAATTGAACATTTTCCAAATGGAATTCTTGTTCATCAATCAAAATATACAGAAATGTCCTAAAGCATTTTTACATGGGAAAAGCTCATCCTTTGAGTACTCCAATGGTTGTTCGATCACTTAATATGAAAAAAAGACCTTTTTCGTCCTCAGGAAGATAATGAAGAAATTCTTGATCCCGAAGTACCATATCTTAGTGTAATTGGCGCTTTGATGTATCTTGCAAATTGCACACAACCTGATATAGCATTTTCAATTAATTTATTAGCAAGATATAGTTCTACTCCAATCCGAAGGCATAATAATAGGATCAAACATGTTTTATGTTATCTTCGTGAAACAACTAACATGGGATTATTTTACTCAAAAGGTTCAAATTCATAATTAATTGGATATGTAGATATAGGTTTTCTTTCTAACCCATATAAAGGTAAATCACAAACAATATATTTATTTACTTGTGGAAATACTGCTATTTTATGGAGGTCTGTCAAACAATCACTTGTTGCTACTTCTTCAAATCACTCAAAGATTATTGTCATTCATCAAGCTAGTCAAGAATGTATATGGCTAAGATCATTAATTAAACACATTCGAGAAAAGTGTAGTTTGTGCACAATCACAGATAGCCCAACAATTCTATATGAAGATAATATTGCATGTATCACATAGATCAGAGGAGATTATATTAAAGGTGATAGAATTAAATACATCTCACCAAAGTTCTTTTATACACTAAGCTCCAGAAGAATAGTGAAATTGATGTCAAACATATACGATCGAGTGATAATTTCTCAGATTTATTTACCAAGGCATTATCGACAGCAACATTCAAGAAATTGATAAATAACATCGGAATGCGCCAACTTAAGGATCTTTGATCATAAATTAAAAATCTTCATGCTAAAGATGGAAAGTAAAAGGTTTTAATGAGGCAATCTTAAAGTATACTATAACACACAAGAATATTTTACTATTTTTCCTTCGCTAAAGGTTTTTTCCCATTGGGTTTTCCTTGCAAGGTTTTAATGAGGCAAATTCTTAGTGTATATATGATCATCCAAGGAGAAGTGTTATGAATCCATTCATTTAGTGGAGACCATTGGTTTTTCATCCTTTGGAATTCTCTTTACATTATGTATAACCTTTCATGTATCACTCCTTCACATTCCTCCATTTAATACTCATGACCTTTGATATTACCCCATGCCTATAAAAGGTAATATATATTTGTTGCAATGGTAACGATGAGATAATACATATAATTCTTGAAGAACTAATTCCACCTACTCATGTTGCAATCTCTTTTATATCCTACTATTTCAATTGATTTTACAACAAAAATGCATTTATTTTCTAAACTTTTAAAATATATCTAAAATAGCACATGTTAAATTATCCATGCTTATACTCTAGTTGTTAAAGCTAAAATCAATTGTGCCATGGCAATCGTTTTCATTTTATTTTATTTCCTATGAAATTCTAGGAGGTTGAATGTTTTTTAAAATCTTTGTCATAAGAAATCTTTGGTCCTATATTCTCTTTTTCAAAAATATTTAAAAATCATTTCTTAAATTCAATTAAACCAAGCTCAAAACAAGCAAAGGTCTTACTCTTATTGTGGTGCGCCCAAGGTTTAAAAGTAATCCTTTAAAAATGAGATTGCATAGGCGTAATAAGTTGGGTTCGCGCAAACTACATTAACTCCGCTTAATGAAGGGTATAAAAGATGAATTTCAAATTTATTATATTAATTAGAAATTACATCAATTAGAATAAACTGTCAACTCTATGCAAATTATTAATTAAATCAATTAGAGGCAATTAGTTCTACATGTGTATCTGGTATATTGTTAGTCGTACATAATCTCTTATAAATACTTTTACATTTTTGAATTATATTATATGAAATGATAATTAGTCTTCTGAATGTATTCTTCAAATTTATTTATAGCCAATATTACAAATATTAATTCACAAGCCATTAAAAGTCAGCAATGTCATCCGCAATGAAAAACAACTCAAAATATAACACTTGAATGACCTAGCAAGCTGAAATTTGATAATTGACTCTTATAAATAAGGCTAAAAATGAATCAAACGTTCATGAATAAGTTCAAATTTGGTTCGATAAAAGATCGTTTATATTAGTTCATTAATAAATAGTGTTATTTGTGAACATCATTGTTATATTTGTGAACATGTTCACGAATGGTACATATTCGTAAAAATTATTTGTGAACGAGAAATTAATAAATTAATTAATATGTATAAAAATTATTTTATTAAATATAAATATATGTTTATTACATGTAATTTAATACACATATATTTTTATATTATTTTTAAATAAAAAATATATGTTTATTTATTTATTCGTTTATTATTATTATTATATTTTTATGAACTATATATAGTAATTGTTTAAACATGTTAAATAAAGATAATTAATTGTACTTTTTGATAATTTTACAATGTGAATTTTTTTTTTCCAGATTTTTATGATTTTATAACTGTGTTCGTAAATGTTTGTGAACTTGTTTATGAATATATGTTCATAAATAACATAGTAACATTCATGATAGTTCGTAAATATCATAGTTTAAGGTTCATGAATAAATAGTGATGAACATGTTCAAACACCCGAGTAATAATATTTTATTAATTTTAATTAATTTACATATGAGCCTGATAAAATTATTGTGCAAAAAAGTGACTTATATATAAAAATTTACTACTATAAATATCGTAGGCGTATGAATTTAAAAGGAAGTGAATTGCAACAAACAATTTTAGGCAGGGCTTAGTTCACCAATCCGGAACTACCATTTAGTTCACCAATCTGGAATCAGACCATTTTTTGGTCTAATTTTGGTACATAATTTTAGGGTGAAGATTCAAATTATGGGTTGAAAAAAGTATAACTCGTTGCTGTTTTTAAAACCATTTTCATAGGCTTTTTTTCAAATTTGGGCTATTTTTTTATTTGATTTATTTACTTTTATTCATTTTTCTATTTTTTCCAAAGAGCTTGCCATATTGTCAACTGTTTTTAAATTTTTATGAGATTTCTTTTTTTAAAAAAATACATTCCTTTTAAAATATAATTTTTATATATATAAAAAACCAACAATAAAACTTAAACTTTAATAAAGTAAAAGGTTAGAAATCAAAATACAAAAATAAAAACATGCATCACTAGACTTTAATGTTCGGTAAGTTAACGATAATGCTATAAAGTTAGATGACTTATTAAGTGTATTTTGAATAGTTAAATGACTAAGAATATTTGTACTTGATTACCTAAAGTTAAATTTTAATAATAAAAAAGCCACAATGACATTTTCATTGTTATATGTAGCAGTAATAGGTAGTAGAGTATCCCATCCCGCCCCACCCCCAGCTAATGTTAATAGATTTTATTTATTATTTTATAATATTTCAAATATTATTATCTAATTATTTTGTAATTATTGTTTATAATTTTTGATATTTTTGAATGATATTTATTATTATAAAATCAAATTATTTTGATTATTTTTTGGGTTAAAAATAATATAGAAATTTGATTTAATCTAAAATTATTAATATGGACAGATCCAATAAAGTGCGATAGCAAGATACGGGTGGATGAAACCTCATTCGCAGATCCATTAGAGAACAGGATATTCTGCCTCACCTATATATAGAACAGGATATAATTTTAAAATTTGATTTACCACTTAAGTAGGAGCAAGAGCGTTAATAGGTTATTTTTGCCCCTGAGAGAACCTGAATCACTGCTATCAACTGCTTTATGGAACCTCTAAAGGGCAAGCTTGTCTTAAGAGAGATTAATAGAAGCCGCTAGCGAAGAGCTGGTGGATGAAGCTTCCTTCCGCTAACCCTGTCATAGGATAGAGTATCCCGCCCCACCTACACATGGAACGAAATTTGATTTTAAAATTTCGCTACCCACCTAGACAAGAGCAAGATACAATAATAGGTAGACCTCACCCCCGCTAGGGCGGATAACACCCCTAGTTACAGGAAAAGTTTACTAACATTTAAATCTCACTATAAATTTACCCTCTGCTTGGTAAGCTATAGAAAAAAGGTAGAAAGAAAAGAGGTGAAAAAGAGGTAGAAAGGAAAATAGGTAGAAAAAAAAAAGATAGAAAATGAGTGTGATTGGTTGATATAGAAAAGAGGAGGAAACGTATTTTATATTATAATATTAAAATTTTTTATCATTATTACTTTGTCATTAAATAAAAAAGCTATACCCATCTAGCACTATTTGTTTTCAACCCAAATTCACGCCAATTTGATATGAAAATTATGCACAAATTTTGAAACACTTTTTAGGCACAATTTAAATTTTTCTACACCAACAAAGCAAGAAAAAATTACACTTCTATACTTTTTTTACCCTACTCTCTTTTTTCATATCTTTTCCGCATTAGCCAGAGGGTTAGCTAACCCATCATTAAATATTATTTTATTTTTTCATCACAAACAATCATTTTATCTCCTCGTCGCGGCGGAACTAGCTACTTCAAGGAGGGGGCCATGACACCACTCAAATAGGAAAAATTTGTGCTAGCAATTTTTATATCTAATCAAAAAAATTTGTATTCGGTAGTAAATAATTTATATATATATATATATATATATATAGAGAGAGAGAGAGAGAGAGAGAGAGAGAGAGAGAGAGAGACTCCTTCTGCATTTCTTTATTTCATATTTGAGCGGTTGTATTAAATAGAAAAGTTGTTAAAAAAATTAAAATTTAAAATAATAGAAATGAGGAATGAAGGATCAAATGTAATATAATGTAAAATATATATAATCTAAAAATAAATAAAATATAAAAATAATAAAATATAAATTTATAAAATTTGAATGGAGACTTTAAAATAATATTAATGGATATTGATGCAGTAATGCATGTCCGGCACTTTATAAGAAAATTTTAAAATACAACAGTGTTTTAGCGAGAAAAATATATATTTATGTAACAGTTATTTATTTATTATATTAAAAAGTAAGCCAATCCTAGTTTTTCCCATCGGTATAAATAATATATAATTATTATAATTATGTTTATAATTTTTTAACCTCGAAAACAACTCAATCTTTACAACGAAAAAGTATAACGTAATTTGAAGTTAAGAAAAGTGAAATATATTATTTTTTACTATAACAAAAAATGAAGTTGTAATAAATTTTATTAAACAAATTATGCCTCTCTCTTGGTGGCAAATTCTGGTCCCGCCACCACGTTATGTCAGCTGATTTTTAATTATTTTATTTAATTTTAAAGATTTAAATAATTTTTTATATAAATATATATATTACAATATATTTTCTTAATCATTACTGTTACTTGTTTTTAGTAATATTTTTTTATAATTTAATATAAAATAACAATAAAAGTTACACAAAATTTTAAAAAAAATAAAAAAATTAATATATAATTTTAAAATAATACTTTTAATATATTAAAATTATTATATAAAATTTCTGAAAATATTTTTATGAATTTTTTAATTTTTGTTAAGGGATGAATGCAGTAACAAGAGAGTACAAGAGAGTACCCATCCATTAACTCATTTTTTATTAAAAAGAGATATGAACACACTACTTTACCACCCAGGCATGCCACGGATGCCTACGTAGCATAGGCCCATTCACGTTGGGTTATCCATGTGGGTCATAAATGCGGTTTAATGTGACGCATTGAAGATGGTGCCAGCATCTAGCCCACTCTAGCCTATTCCAGGACCTAGCTAGCTGATCGCTGGTCATTGACTGCTGTTATGTTATGTGCTGCCGATATGCAATTTCAGTCCAATCACCCTACCCTAGGGGCAATAGCTTTAATTGGTGTGCAAAATTTAAATATATTTTTATTTTTATTTCTTGGTTGCTGTAGGGCAGTATCTCATCACATGTTGTGCTCTTCGAGACATTGAAAAATGAACAGAATCCTCCGTGCCTCGGGAAAATAAGGGTAATATTTTGCTTTTTCAGTTTTTAGTTATCCTTCTTATTACTTTAATCTTGAGTTTGGGATATGGCATGTTTTTAAAATTTCACATCTTATTCGTTTAATAATTTTTATTTTATTTTTTATTTAAATTGATAAATAATTTTTATTTTATAGAAAAAAAAATTTATATAAAAATTAGAAAAATAGTAAGTTTATATAATAAAATAGATGAAAATTTTAAAAATTTTAAAAATATTTAAATTCCATCTAAAATGTGAATTTAAATTTAAAAATAAAAATAATTAGATATAATATAAAAAAATTATGAAACCTAACTTTTTTTAAAATAAGATTCGAAAATTAAATAATTTTAAATTGACATGTGTGTCACGTTCTTAATTCCAAAAAACTCAAAACTGAAAATATGACTATTTCATGCTCGCACCCGAAAGGTTAATGGATTAGTAATAAGTATCAATAGACACTCACTGCAGGTGTTGTCTCAAGGTATCCCTGTATAAATATACTACGTGTATATCATGTACACTCCCAATGGAAGATATACAATAATAAATGTCCCAAATCAACAAGTCATTATTAATAATAATAAATAAAATTTCATATAAGGTTCACGGACACATGTCCGAAAAATAAACTAGAATCAAATATCAAAAAAAAATACAACTCAAGACTTTACATCAAAATGAAAATTGGGTACTCTCGAACTTCTCTTCATTAATCTTGATAAATACTTAAAAAATAGTTCAACAATGTAAGGCTGAGCACAATTGCTCAATAGATGAACTACAACTCCACACCAATCCTACAACCCAACCATACCTAGGATTTTACATGCTTGAAGTTTTCATGTGTCAAGGCTATAGCTCCCAAAGCCTATAGCCAACATAGGAGACATTTAGCCTTAACTAATATTTTCAATGGCACCGGATGCACAGACAAATCAACACAACCACAAAATACGTCAAATACAAACAAATATGATTTATAGCTAAATAGTAGCAGTCCAAACAAGATTCATAAGACAATTTATACCAAGTCAACATATATCATCAAATGTGGCTCAAAGCCCATTAAATTAGTCTAGGGAAACATACTAAAGATCCAACAAGTAACGAGAGCTCAAACAAATAGCAAAACAAGTAAATAACACAAGTAAAGACTAAATTTTCCTAGCCAGCCATAGCAGGCCCTGGATTGGTCGCAACTGATATTCTCAGATGACCAAAACACTCTTCGTTGGTCACGGAGGACCGAAAATCGATTGGA
Organism: Taxillus chinensis; assembly: GCA_023512835.1. Lineage (NCBI taxonomy): Eukaryota > Viridiplantae > Streptophyta > Magnoliopsida > Santalales > Loranthaceae > Taxillus > Taxillus chinensis. The sequence continues at coordinate 24,391,059 of CM042089.1, forward strand.
ACCAACCCCCATTGTTCAGCCAATTTTTTTCTTGTCATTCGTGACAGTTAAGATCCCAGCCAATGACTACTTCTAATCTTTGTGTCTGAAGGTTGCTCTTTGATTTGCAACGCAACCTTACAACTTCTAGCTCTCAAAATTCAACCTTTATGTTTTAAAACAATATGTTTAGACCTTAAACAAACATATTCACAAATATTTTAAGCATGAACAACCAAACATTAGACATAACACAGTTTCATCTTTGTTTTCTTAATTTCCATCTCAATTCCATGCAACAAATCTTCAGAAAGTGAAAACTCAGAAGAATATGTTTGTCATTTTTCATTTAACATACATGAAGAAGCCTAAACTTTGTTTGTTTAACTGTATTTATGATAATATGTTTCAATGTTTTGAATTGATAGTTGTAAATTTTAGCTTAATATTATTATAAATTTTAGTTAGGTTATGAAAAATTTAAAGTTAAATGACTAAAATTTTACAAAAAAAATTAGGGACACTTTTTAAGAAGCATGCCTGGCTAAGATATCCAATTCTTAGGACTAGCCTTAAGATTATGTCTCCCAATCTAGCCCAAATCTTAAACTCTACACGTAACATGTAAGCATATGCTCGTGTAGGGTATCATATGTAAACACAAACAAATGTAAATCATATAGCCTTCGAAGCTTAACCTCGGCTTTAAGAATAGTAGTCTTAGTCTTACAACCTTTGCCTCACAAGCTTCATATCAATTCGGGCCTCGCAGACACAATTCACAACTATCTCAATAAGCTTACACAAGAATTCAAGCACTCATGTCATCTCATGCACACAGTTTAAACATGTTAAAGTAATATAAAGCATGCATGCCTTGAAAGCAAAGATAGATATCTCAAGTTTCCAATTTAACAAGTTTACAGTTTGATAACCCTTACTCAAGGCCACCCTAGCGCACTACACACCTATCAAAAATAAAAGGAGATCAAATAGACCACAAAATAGAGCAAACAAACAAAATATGCTAGACTAGCAATGATAGACCCTTCTTCGGATGCAACGGGTCACTGTAGAGATATCGGGCAAAAGCCCTTGTTAGTCACAATGGATCCCATTTCGATCACTACTATCCGCGACGGATTCCAATCTGGACGCAGTGGATTTCACTAAATGGCATCCTACATCTCATGTTCTCTGTCAGCCGCAGTGGATCCAAAAATGGCCATGACTAATTTTATTGTGTGACACATTTTACATTTTGTTGGCCACGACCAAGTTCTTCAACTTGACAGGAACACCTATTGTCAATCATGGTAGACAAAAAGTGGCCACAGTCGACTACTATTGAAGTCCATATTCCATCCCAAAATGCCCATAAATTCATTATCTCACACATTAAAGGGGCCTAATTCACAACCAACATGCATCCAAAATGATAAAATCATGACAAATAAATGGTTAATCACTTCCTAACAGCAAAAAATAGGTTAGGAAAGGTCAAAATTATCAATTCCTTTTCCCCTTTGCTCTCTCCCCCCTTCTCTCTCTTTCTAGAATGCAAATGCCAAGAAAATGAGGGTTTAGGGTTTATATATTTTCTACACTTAATTAATTAAAATATCAAAAATAACTTCTTATGACTTCAACTCTAAATCAAACTCAATTACTATCAAAATGCTATGTTTGACGAGTATATTAACATCTGAATATTTTCATTATCAAATGATGACTCATATACAAACCCACCTGAAAATACCACAAAATTTTCATATATTAATAAAAATAGCGTTTTGGGGCCTTGACTCCAAATTGGATCTGCTCAAAGTCAACCTTAAACATTTATTTGATGGATACGTCCTCATACTGATATTGGTTTTCCTAAAGACTCATTCTATCATATGATTAACTTCCAAACCCTCAAATACAGGTTATTAGATTTTTCAACAAATTACTATCTTAAATAATGAGTTTTAATTGCCAAAACAATTACTAGGTAGTGTAGAAGTCAACGTTAGGGTTTAGGGCAACTAGAATTAGACAAATTGACTAAATTGATCACAAAACGAGACACGTCGAGCAAACATAAAAAGCGTGTCAACCATATAGGATGACAACGAATACAATTACATATGTTAACCAAATATGGCTGATACTGACCAAATAAATCGCATCAACAACAATTCTTGCTTCAATATTATTTTAGGGTTTAAAAAATGTCAACCTAGGTTGCACACACCAACCTGTCATTTCAACCTAATAAGTTGTGTTGACCACTCCTCATTGAGCAAAGGTATTCATCGCCTCTTCTTGATTATTTCTCCAGACCATGTAAATTATTATGTGATATTATTAAATAATTATAAATTTTGACAACTTCCGATGTTAGATTATACATCTTAGCAGATATATTATATATCTCAACGTACATATGAGAATGTATAGAAATACTCCTTCTATATGAATATATAGGTGACAGTTGAACAATATTTGTGTAGTTCTCAGTTGCTAGTCATTGATCGTTTCATCTTCTAGGTGCCAGCATGATCGGTTATTTACCTAGTTTGAAAATGATGACAACATGATTGATGAGAGATGTATAAATATTTCCCGAGCTTGAACCTAAGTATACACGAGTCAAAGCCAGTACATGTTACATGCATGTTCGCATGCAAGCTTCAATACAAACAAAGAAAAAAAAAAAAAAAAAAGGTCGGCCCTGGCAGGTTTCATACTGACTTCGACCAATTCCAAATAATTTGCGAATCGTTTGACTACCCCCTAAAAGTGCGTGTTTGCCTCTATATTTTTACCATATGCATGCATGCGCAGCATGCGACAGGATAAAAATATCGATATTTATTCATCTCTTTACTCTGACTATATCTTTCTCCTGTGAACGTATAAAGTAGACAGGATAAAAATAAAACGGTCAATTGCCCTCTAACACTCCCACGCTAAATAAATTTAAAAAATAAAAAAGGTGGCCGTACTTTTCAGCTTTTTTAGAAAAAAAACTGAGGATCAACATTAATGCTGCACGGTGCAGGAGGAACAGTCAACAGTTAGAATAAAAAGGTAAATAATAATCAAAATCATATAATTACGAAATTAAACCCTTTAGTTAAATAATATAATTACGGCGCAGCCTGTGTAAACAGATGTGCTTCTCGAGAAGCCCGACTGACCAGACCCTTCCCTTTATAAATAATACATTTCATTAGAGTTTAGGTTTTTTTTTTTAAAATGTATTTATATTTATTTAATTATATTCTTCTTCTTCTATCATAGAGAAGGGAAGGGAAGGGACCGAGTCCAGAGCGATACAGTGGTTGTGGGGCTGTCATACGATGATTGCGTGCACGTGTGACATACGTCGTCTCCACGTGCGCATGTTTTATTGATGGAATTGATTTGTTTTGCCTGTCAGAAAAAGAATACCCCACCACAGGGGCTGGGTGGGGGTTGCTCACACCATTTTTCCACGCCATACCAAAATCCATGCTCTTCTGGTTCATTCATACGGCTAGGAATAAGATCACTAACAATATTTTTTTTAATTATCTTTATTAATTTTATACATTTAAATTTTTTTTTCTTATATAAATATATATCATAATAAAAATTTTAAATTATTCTGTATATTATTAAAATAATATTTTATATTATTTTTTAATAATAATTTTATTATTATTTAATATAAAATAAAAATAAATATTATGAAAACGTAAAAGAGATGAGTAGAAGAAATTTTTATATATAATTTAATAATTATAGAGAGTAAATATTACTTTTCAATACATTAGAAAATGCTATAAAAAAAGTTAAATATTTGATATATATTGTGGGAATGATTTTATAATTTTTATTTTTTTTAAATATAAACAAATGAATTTTTATAAAAAATTTAATACTTGTGCTCTGTATTTTCAATAGTTTGTTAGTAAGAGGTGGGTGTGTTTTGGGCTCCCCGCAATTTTTCTTTTTGGTTTAAATATGGGTGCCATATCCTTTAATTTTTATCTTTAGAAAAGGTTAATCATGCCGAAATGAATGCCAAACACATGCCTTCTAAGTGTTAACCCAATAAAGGATAGGGGACATGCCTCGTAGCATTTTTTTCAATGCATCATGTCACCCGCACAGCATATCCGTTATTACCTTCATATTTATACCATATATATACCATTCAACAATTGAATCCAAATGTCATTTCATTTTTACATTATGTAATTTACTTTGGAGCTGCCAAGTTTAGTGGATAATTCATGTTGGTGGTTAACGTACTTTCAAAGTTGTACCTTGCCAAAATTTTTTCATCTAAATCAATAAATTTTAAATTTTGTTCCTCAGAGATATTAAAAGTGTTAAAAACCTTTACTTTGCTGAGTTGATATTTTTAAATAATATAATAATCTAATATTATATGAATGTGGCACTATAAGAGGTTAATGAGCAGCAAAAAATGGATTGGATAAATAAGACAATGAAAATCCGTCAATAAAATTGAGATAAACCCTCCTATAACTAATCTATGGCTGATCGAACTCTTTGAAGTTTGACATATTTCCCCAAAAGAGTCATCTGTCAAAACATGAATTTATAAGGGCGCGGACTGGTATTTTTATTTTTGGTGTTCAAAAGGTTGCCTAAAACCGAAAAATGAAAAATGACACTTGTTAGATTTCCCACCAAGCAAATTATAGAGTGCAGTTGAAATATTCACTAAACTAGAAACAAATGATTTGCGTTGCAAAGTCTAAGTTCATGAGTACGGTTACCAGTGTAAACGAATTAACACCTTCACTATGGTTAAAATTGTTACATTTTGAAATATTAATTAGAGGTTTCATGTGTTATTATTAAAATATAATAGGATATCCCTATATTAATGGTTTGTGGAAGTTTGAAATAAGATTTGATTTTTTTTTAAAATCCAAAACAAAATAAAAAAAAGTTTTTTGAAACCCAAACACTTGCCAAAATTAATTTTAAATTCAAATAATAATTAATTATTATTATACATTTATTTGTAAATAATACAATTTTAAATAATTATTTGGATAAAAAATGTTTTTGCTTCATTAATTTTTTTTCGTTATGTATAGTATACGTGTTAGTGAATAAGTTTAAATAGCAACTTGATGTTTTTTTCACACCTTTCACTAGACTCGGGTTTGAGTCTTCTAAATTATATTCTCTTGCTCATTATTTTTATTTATATATTTAAAAATATATGCGAGTTTTTTTTATGGTGTTCACTTTTGAGGAATAAAAATAAAAGTTCAATAATTCAGATAAGAGCAAAAAGTTCAATGACCAGCGAGGTACAATGTTCAAAGTTTGGTGAGTATCGACATGAATTATCCAAGTCTAATCCATGAAAGATTGGCGATTCCAATGCAGATGAGGACACCTCCTTCTAATAAGCATTCTAATTATTCATTTTTCGTAGTTGAGTCTTTTTAGTAGGAGAATGTTTTGAAGTATGAGGTTCTCGAATGCCTTGAAATTTCATAAGTTTCAAGTTATCGAACACTTAATTATATCTCAATGGCTTAGATTTTCATAAGTGATTTTTCATAGGTTTTTCTTGTAAGCTAGCGGCAATGAAAATTCTATATATTTAATGATTATAGCCTGCCCCTTAATTTACCTTTACTATCGCCCTGCTTGGTTGATAGGGAAAATACATAGAAAAGCAATGGCTGTATGGAAAAGAGGTGAATAATTTAAATTCTGTTGCTTGGCTGAGGTGAATTTTACACTAAACAAGGAAAATGGTATTGAAAACTATGCATTATTTTCCATATCAATTTGCTGGGAAAACGGGTGGAAAACGCACAGAGCACTGAAGACTAATGAGAAACTATCATGTGTCAAAATCACATAATAAAATTAATACAAAATATTAATAAAAAAAACTATTACTTTTCCATACATTTTCTATCCCAACCAAACACCCTATACAAAAATAAAATTCCACCCCTTTTCTTTCTACCTATTTTCTTTCCATATCTTTTCCATCTATTTTTTTTCCACCCAAAATCCATCTTTTGCCAAGCACAGCCTATAGGTTAGGGAAAAGTAAAGAGTGGGCCTAGTTTTTGATTTTAATTAAATCAATGATTAATTATATATTTCCAATGTATTCTTCTTCATATCTAGTCTATGTGATATTAAAATTCACCTAGGATGAAAATCACTATCTTCATGTCAAATCATCGAGAACTAATTAATTGAAAGCGAACTTGATTCAACCATATCAAATAGATTATACTAGTACCTGCGGTTGATCTTCCAAGCCTGTACGTATTCAATTTTGGAGGATGATCCTCTCTCTCAAAATTTAGAGATGGGATGCAGGCTGAGCAACTTTCAATGCGTACTATTTGGGGATGTAAATGCATATATAAAAGTTAATTTTTAATTAATTTTATTGTATTTCTAATTTGACCCATCAACAAATCGAAAATTATACATTGCTCTTTTTATATGAGTACTCAAATATTCATACTTTTTGTTGATGTATTTAAGTCCAAAATATCAAAAATCATATCAATTCACTTTAATTGGACTTTTAAATATGATAGTCGTTATGAATGCTCAAAATCACTCATGTTAGCCCATTTATTGGGTTAAACTCCAACAATCTCCCACTTATGCTATATCTATCACCTTATAATTATGTAATAATATAACTTTACAAGTACTCTTAAAATTTTTGTTATCACTACTATATACATTCTGAAATAATCCGGTCTATCAATTATATCAACATAGAATCAAAGCAGGTTTTACTATATTTAGCTAGTTAAATCCATCAATGGTCACACATATCATTATAATTGAATGACATGGATTAAACAAGGATGTACAACATGAAAAATTACATGCAAAGTAAACTAATTATGCAATTCCAACTGTTTCAACCTTAAACCTTAATAAATTTAATTTTAACAAGTTCAAGGATATATTAAATCCAAAACTTTATAACTCATGTATCCATAAACCAAAGTTTTCCATAACACATATTTTTCAACTGAATAGCACTAAAGTAAAACTCTCACTAAAACTTTATATCTTAAAGAGACACAATACCTATATATATATATATATAAGCAATAAACATATTAAAGACCTTGGGTGGTAATCCATTAGTTAGTGAATCCACAACCGTAACATTTGTATCAATGTGCTCAATAGATATCTGTTCATTTTGAACCTTTTCCTTAACGACCAAGAACTTAAGGTCTATATGCTTTGACTTTGTTGAGTACTTGTTATCATTTGAATATAGAATTATTGACATGTTGTCACAAAATAACTTGTGTGGTTTTTTATCCCATCCATAATGCACAACCTAGTGGGATGGTTTCACAACTATATTCCACGATTTGATATATCATAACTTTCTATGAATTTCACAAAAGGAACTATGAGTGTCTATTTAATACTTCTATGAAACTATTTCACTAAGAAGTAGAGAAATATCACCCAAAGTGGATCTTTTATTATCTTGGCATCCAATGAAATCAGAATCAAAATACTCAATGATCTCTAACTAATTTGATTTCTTATATATGAACATATAATCTTTGATTCACTATAAGTATTGCATGACCCATTTGGTTGTTTCTAATGATCCAATCATAGATTACTCAAATATTTCCCTAGTATCCCAACAATGTATGCACTATCAAACTCCCTTTTTATTTTCAAAGTTATTTTTGGGGCATTGACTTAAACCGAATTTATCTCTCTTAGCCATATGGCTCTCATCTTGTTTACAATCCTGAATGCTAAACCTTTTAAGTGCCTTTTCGATATAACTCTTTTTTGATAACCTATAAATACCCTGAGAATGATCCTGATATATTTAAATCTCTAATATAAAAGAGGCCTCATAAAGATCTTTCATCTTAAAATTCATTGCCAAAATCTTTTCATTTCATGCAATAAATCAATATCATTGTTGACAAGTAATATGTTATAGACATATAAAACCAAAAAATGCTACTTTCATTGAACTTATGGTATATATAATCATCTACTAAGTTTATCTCAAAGCGAATAAGATAATCACTTGATAAAATTCATGATACTATTGATGAAATGCCTACTTGAGCTCACTGATGAATTTTATTAATTTATAAATCATTTTCTTCGAGTCACCTAAAACTAAGTTGTTCGGTTACACCATATATATTATTTTATCAACGTTGCTATTAATTAATGCCATTTTTATATCTATCTGATTTAACTCAAGATCAAAATGTGTCATTAATGCCATTATTATCTTAAAATAATCTTTCAAAGAAACTATAGAGAAAATTTATGAATAATCAATGTGTTTGTCACGTTTCTAGATTCTAGAAATCTTGAAATCGAGTAAATGATTCTCTATATCTAGACTTAAAGGTGACTAGTACTTATTGAGACTATACAACGAGTGTTCTCTCAAACATATAAACTATACAGTCATATGATAGAGGTAATTATGTACTTTATCAAATCATTAAAGAAATCCAATAGAATGCATCTCAATTAATTACTAAATAAACATAAATTATTACACGATGTCGTTTCATAAATGATACAACTTCTCCTATTGATCTATGGCTGGGACAAATAAATAGGTAAACAAACATAATATCCTAAAATATCACATTAAGTACATCTCACTTGTCTAGAAGTGACTCCAATAGTCTTTGGTAGCATTTGAAAAACAAACAATAATATATGGTGAGTAAAAAACTCAGTAGGTGATCTACAACTCCGCAGAACCTTAATACCTAAATTCAATATGTTTAGTATATACATGTGTCAATTTAGTGTACACCACTCATGTATCACCATTCAGTACTCTATGATGAGGTTGTAGCCTACATACTTTTGTTGTTTAACTAATTTCTTGTCAAAATATTCCTCCAATGCTCCAACATTGGTCGTAGGTTGTCAATTGTAGAGTCTGAAGACTTTATAAGTCCCACATCGATTGGGGAGGAGAACGAAGCATGCCTCTTAAGAGGGCGTAGAGACTTCTCCTAGCACGAGGCTTTTTAGGGTGCGTGTGGCACTACTAAGAACAAAACCGGGGATTGACATTGGGCTTTGAACCGGACAATATCATGCTATGGGGGACTTGAGCTGTTACATCAACACATCCCTATAATATTTCAGTATTATAAGCCTTAAACATCATATATCCAAAGCAGTCCACCACACATATCTCAAGCTCAATAGTCAACCATAATCATCAACACAAATACATATGGATATAACCATCAACTCAGGTCAAACATGAAATATAAACACAACATATCATTATAATGCATGATTGGATTCCTCACAGGAATTACATATCAACCTCATATTAAACCAAAATATCATCAGATAATATAACAGTGTTACTATATTATCATAATAACCAAAAACATAGACGGAGCCAAGTTGGGACGAAAGGGGGCCATGGCCCCCCCTTTTGTCCGAAATTTTAGCCGTGTATACAGTTTTTTTTTAAGTTAGCTGCCCCCTCGCATCCCAAATTCACGTGATGATGTGATGTGTCTCATCCAGCTGTTTCTTACTCTTAATTTGGCAACTCAGTTCGGCAATTTTAATTTATAACTAATTCATCAATTTGGAAAGACAGGAAGCAAAGTCGTTGACGCGATGACGCCGTCCTCCCTCGCCCCTCCCCTGGGCCTAGAACCCCAAGCTGCCAAGTGGCAGAGATGTAGTCACGTAGACGCATGCAGCGACGCCGCAGATGCCGTTATACACGTTGATATCGTCCTCTAGGACCAGGCTCCAACCGGGTTCAGCCTCTGTGCGTGGCAGTGGCACTGCAGTAGCGCCTCCATGCTCCAATCGGCAGCTGGCCAGCCCTCCTCTCTCCTCCTCACGGCGGGGCAGTGTGAGTTTGAGTCGTGACATCATCTCCAAGTCCATGTAGCCCTCCTCTGTCACTTGTCGATTGAAAGGTAAAACCCCTTTATTCCTTATTATAATTTATTCTTATAACAAATTATATAATTATAGTAAATTAATAATCGTAGTCTGAGGCTTTATTGATTTTTAACAAACATAGTCTACTTGTTAGATTTGTTTAAATGACATAGTGTAAATATAATTTTTATTTTATTTATAGATTATTATAGGTAGGTCAACTGTAACAATACATTTTTTTCAAAAGAATTTGAATGATTCAAAAACTACGACTAATGATGCAACATTGCCAACTACTAATGCTAACATTCCAATTCTGGAGAGTATTGAAATTTCAATTACAGAAAATGTTGATATCTCAATTATAGAAAATCCTCAAAAAAATTTCAAAAAGTCGATACTAGTTTGTTGGAGCAAAATCCTATATTACGTCAACCAATATGGAATTATCATATAAATCAACGTGATAAAATCTGAAGAGCTTATTGTAACTATGACCCTTTGCAACCCAAATTGTCTTTGAAGAAAAAATCAGACCAGCAAATCATCATTGGAGTTTCATGAAAGTTGGTACAATCTCTTTCTAAAATGGCTTGAATATTCTCCTGTGAAATATACAACATTTTGTCTTCCATGTTTTTTATTTCATGAACCAACTGGGAATCCTGGAAAACATGCGTTCATAGTTAATGGATTTAGAAGTTGGAAGAAAGTAAGAAATGAAATAAGATGTACTTTTTTTATCTATTGTTAGGAAGGATTTTAATTCATCTCACCGAGTTTCTGAGTAAAAAATGAATGATTTGATGAACCAACCTCAGCATATAAACAAGGTATTCAACAAATAATGTCATACTAAAATTGCAAATAATCATCTACGCTTGAAGGTCTTAGTTGATATTGTTCGATTGTTTATATTTCAAGGTATTGCTTTTAGAGGTCGGGATGAAAGTTCTACTTTAGCTAATCGTGGAAACTTTCTTGAAATATTAGATGTGGTAGCTTCATATGATAAAAATGTTGTTGAACTGATAGCAACAGCTCCAAAAAATGCAACTTACATATTATTACAAATTTAGAAAGAAATTTTACATATTTTTTCAATTAAAGTGACAAATGCAATTCATGAAGAAATTGGTGATGCATAATTTTGGATAATTGTTAATGAAACTCGTGATGAGTCAATGAGAGAACAAATCACTATTATTTTAAGATTTTTTAACAAGGATAGCTTTGTGCGAAAATGCTTTTTTAAGGTTGTTCATGTTTCTGACATTGTAGCATTAACCCTAAAGCAAGAGATATATTCTTTGTTATCTCGTTATAATCTAGATATTCAAAATATTCGGGGACAAAGATATGACGGTGCAAGTAATATGTGAGGTGAATTGATTGGATTACAAGCTTTGATTTCACATGATTGTCCATATGCTTATTATATCCATTGTTTTGCACATCGTTTACGATTGACATTGACTTTTATTATCAATAGCAACATCGAAAGCAGTTATTCATGTTGGTAAAATTTTTGATTGATTGGCTTTCATTATCAATATTGTTGGTGCTTCACGTAAGCGTAATGAACAATTAAAGCTTGCCCAAGATATTGAATTTGCATATTTGATTGATATTGGTGAGCTTGAGACTAAAAGGGGTCTTAATCAGAAGTGCACATTGCAACGAGTTTTTTTCTCGTTGGATTTCTCACTTTAGATCAATTTTTATCTTGATAAAGATTTTTAGTCCAACATGTGATGTTTTGCTCAAAATCATCAAGGAATGATCTACTTTTTCGTGACAGGTAGAAGCAGACACAACTTATGAAACACTAACTTCATTTCAATTTGTCTTTATCTTGTATCTTATGAAAAGAACTACGGAACTCAGTGATAAACTTTGTCAAGTTTTACAGTGTCAGACCCAAGATATTTTAACTACAATGAGTCTTGTTTCATATACTAAAACACTTATTCAAGCATTTAGGGATGATAAATAGATTATTTACTCACCAATGTGAGTTAAGATCTATAGATATGCTAGATTTAACTTCTCCTTATGTTGGTAAGCGAGATTTAGCTCGCCATCTGCAAGAGATAGCGATTATTATCAAGTAGATATTTTTTATGCCGCAATAGATTCTTAATTACAAGAACTAAATCATTGATTTAATGAACAAACAATAAAGTTACTTGTGCTCATTTCAGCTTTAGATCCTTATCAAGCACGTCAATCTTTTAGAATCAATTATATTTGTTTGTTGGTAATGAAGTTTCATCTACAAGACTTCACAGAGCATGAAAAAGAGGCTTTGGAAATAGAACTCTGTCATTTTAAGCATAATGTAGTTCGACATTCAGAGTTCGAAGGTTTGTCAAGCATTTTTGAATTTGTCAATGGTTAGTGAGGACGCAAAAATCAATTGCCTACAAACTTGTTTTTAAAGTGATTATCCTTGTACTTACTCTTCCTATCTCTACTGCTATTACAAGACAAGCATTTTCAACTATAAATATCGTCAAAATAAGACTTCACAAAAAATGGAAGATGATTTTATAACAAACTTCATGCTTTTGTACATTGAAAGAGAGATTACTTAGTCATTTAGTACATATTCAATTATATATGATTTTAATAATGTAAAAACACGCAAGCTTTTATTTTATTTGAAAAATGTATTGTAATAAATTAAGGATAATTATTTTATAAATTTTATTTTAATGAAATGTTTTATGTCTTCCTAATTGTTAATGTTTTTAATATAATTAATATTATATAAATAATATTATGAAATTTTATGGAAAAAATAGATAGATATATTGCACCTCCCCCCCACTCCTGAATCTTAACCCTATGCTTGGCAATACCTGGAAAAAGAATGGAAAGAAAATATATGGAAAAGAGGTTGAAAGAAAAAATATAAAAAGAAAAAGGGTGGAAAAAAAGAGTGATTGGTAAGAGATAGAAAAAAGGTGAAAAGAAAACTTTATGATATGTTTTATCAATTTTATCTCTAGTTTTTAAAAATAAATTTTAAATCAATAAGGATATTTTTGGAAAACGTTGGCACTATTCGTTTTTCATGGGTTTTCATATCATTTTGGGTGTGAAAACGTTGCACAAGTTTCTATGTTAATTTATTGCTTTTTCATGAGTTTTCTATGTCTACCAAACAATGAAAATTAAATTTTTCATACACTTTCCTTATTTCCACTCTTTTTCCATATCTACCTAGCAAAGGTACTCCGTCCCTGATCAAAGACACTTCAAAGGGAGTCAAAACTGTGAGGATTAGCTAACCTAACATTAGCAGAAGGCGAAACAAATTCCTAAAGTCCCACATCAACAATGGAGAAAAAGGAAGCACGCAACATAAGTAGGTATAGAGACCTAACTATTGTGATGCGTTTTGAGGGCTTCAGGCCTAAAAAAACTAATTCATGCGAGCTAAGATCCAAAACGGACAATGTCAAACTATATAACAGACATAAGGTCCTAGCACACCTCCTATATCAAGCACCAACAATAATTAACAAAAAAAAAAAAATAATTCCATCACCTTATTTTTGGTATTTTTCTTGCCAACTCAACCACAGTATAAAAGTATATACGGCCTCTTTTTTTTTTTTAAGTCCTTTATATATATATATATATTAAATAATAATAATAATAATAACCAAAAATCATAAAAACACCCGAACTCCAAACCAATTACCCCATTTGCAGCCAAAAAGCTCGACTGAATAGTTATCTCACACAAGTCCCAAAAAAACATACTTTACACAGAAAAAATAAGGGCTAAATTGGCCCAAGCAATCAAGTACACGTTTTATGTATTTATTATTCTCTTGCCTAATAAAGTTCAAGTTATTATTTTAAATACAAACAGTTAACTGTGTATTTAAATTACATAGTATATTATAAAAATACTGCTTAATAATAATAATAATTTGTATAATTTCAAAAAATTTAAACTATAAATTTTAATTTCAAATATTAATAATTTATTATTATTATTATACGGTAGCCCTCGTGAAAATTTATCTTGTGTTCGCCCAAGGAAAGGGACGTGTGGAAAGGAAAGAGGTGGGAGAGAGGTGCACGGAGCTGCAAAAAGAATCCATCGCGTAGGCAGGAAAAGGCAACTTATAATAATAATAATAATAATAATAATAACATCGGAGTCGGATTTGAAAAGAGAATTTCAACGCACACGCGCGCACACATGCACGCAGGCTGGCTGCTGTCTGCGGTTCTTGCTTCCCTTCCTTCCTTCCTTCCTTCCTGTGTGTGTGTGGGGCTGATAAAGTTGTGATGGACATTGGCAGCAAAACTCTCTCTTTCACACGGGCAGTTGCACGAGCGCCCCTGTTTTGTCGTTTTCTGTCCCCCCCTCCTCTTTTTTTTTTTTTTTTTTTTTTCCCCATCCCCTCCCCTCCCCTCGCCTGGCCTATCATTTTCCCTTCGCCTCCAATTATTGTCATCCAATATATTCACAAAAAATCTCCCACCCTCCCCCTCCTCCCCCCATTTCTTAGCCAGATCTAGCGGTGACAACTGGAAGGATGCTCGTGAAATTTGTCATTTCGTTTTGTGTCTCTTTATAATTAAACGCCACAAAACATTAATTGATCTACCTGTTTAGATGCATAAAAAAATTGGGTGCGTGTGCTTTGAAAAATGGTGCCCATACCGAAATTTCTGTTATATTTTACTCCAAAAGCGATACATATTAAAATTTAAGCATCACGTTGCTAGCTATAAGTACTTTATATGCTTGTTAAAAGCGCTTTGTTTTCCTGTTCGTCCACGGGTATTAAAATAACAATAACGCAATACGTTCCGACACCAGCCAACGTACAGCCATAAACGTTGAGCTGGTCATTATATATATATATATATATACACATATATCATAATGTCACAGGATTAAAATTTGATCGTTTTGTGTGAGGAGGTAAATTAAAGTAAGTTTTACTGTTTAGGCATGACTAGTTTTATTTTACTTTTAGAATGATAACTCTAGTGTTATATAAGAATAACCAAACCTTTTCTTCACCATCAAGTTTATGACTAACGTGTGCTCATTGTATCTAATTTGATTGACTCATTTGAACTCTGAAAAGATTTCATCGTATCTCCTAAACGAATGTTAAACTATCTCATAATCTTCTGTTGTGCATCAATTACGCTTTTCATATTATCTCTTCTACACGTAACACGACTGCCAATTTGAATCACGCTACCATAAGACGTCTCAAAACTCAAGAGGAATCAAAATCGATTTCGTAACGCCTTCTTTGTGTTGCTTGAGCTATGAGGAATCAAAATCGTCCAATTCTTGTTGCCAACTCTATCACACCTTTAATACTCCAATGAATATGATATGATTGCATGCAAGACTATTAATCGACCTACATTCGTTGTGGGGAGCCATCCTACTACTAATTGTAATAGTGAGTTCCAGGATACAAACAAGATTACTGTAATACCATTTATCATGGGATTAAAATTAACTTATGCAATACTTAGAGAAAAGATTAATCTAAATAAACCCTATCATAACATTTAAAATATTTTCGTAATTTTTTTAACTTACCATAACATATGTTATCAAACATCATATAATATAATATTTTTTATTACAAAAAATAACAAACAAACCTAACACAAAAAAAAATACTATAACAGTGACACGGTTAAATAAAATTGCGAATGCAATATGAACGGTTAAATTATATCTGAACGGCCACGATCACACTGTTCTTAAAATATGGTGCCCACTCTGCTATTTTGTTATATATATAAATTACATCAATCTCTCTCGAAGTCGCTATGGTTTCTGTGCATAAACTGATAGATTATAAACTAGTAACTCTAATGTGTAACCCTTTCGGTGCTTCAACTCTTGGAAATCTCAAAAGCGTATTTCCCCCAATCTCTTCCCACCTGCAAATATTGAACAAACCAGAAAAATAATCATATATAGAATGAAGTTCGTAACATAAGATGTTTGGCTGCTGATAGGATGGAAGTATGTAGGTTTGTAGTTACCTGTACATGGTCACGAAATAGTGAAGGAATGTAGAAATTTCGGCTACTCCCAACTCTTTTCCAGGGCACTGCCTGGTGCCACCTCCAAAAATCAAGGAAGAGTTTTGGGACTCTAGCCTCTTATCCTGCATTCAAAGGGTTTAAATACAATGAGTACATGGTTACAATGAGGTCTGCCTCTTTTTTTTTTTTTTTTTTTCCCTTTTCTTTAATTGAATGCAATTACAGACCAGCCATCTCCATGGATTGAACACGAAAGGATCCGGATACTGATACGCGTCGTAGTTGATTTCTCTCGTGTAAACATATATCCTCCATCCTTGTGGAATCACGTATCCTAAGAAAAAAAAAACAAATAACATTTAAAAAAAAGGATCAATCAACAACCTCTTTCGTTTGATTCACAATCCAAGCAAGATATGT
Source organism: Taxillus chinensis (assembly GCA_023512835.1). NCBI lineage: Eukaryota > Viridiplantae > Streptophyta > Magnoliopsida > Santalales > Loranthaceae > Taxillus > Taxillus chinensis. The sequence continues at coordinate 24,407,463 of CM042089.1, forward strand.
ATACATTCAGTACTACGAGAAGGACAAAGCGTAGGGTCTGAGAACCGTGCAAGCTAAAATCTGCATCTCTAACCAATAAAATCCACACCCATCAAAGAAAGCTGTGTGGGAACCACAATGAAGAATATTGGGTCCCCTGTGCGCATGAATAAAAATTTGACATTATGCGGCGTTGGATTATTGGCTGAAAAAAGTTAAGGACAGGAATTTTGCCAGGAATCAGAATGGGTTGCCGTGATTGGTAGGGGATTTTCACGATAGAAGCGGGGCCACTTAAAATTGATGGACATATCCTAAACATGTATTTCAATGGGATGGTAAATAATGCATAAATAGCAATATGCAGCAAACCCATAGCTAGTAGTGCAGTTATATGATGGAGGACTACAACGAGAGCTACAATTTTAGTTCTGTGAGTGTACAACTAACCATTTAGTTCCATTTCCCGAGTGGTTTTCCTCAATACCCCATTCACTATGGTGGCTAATCGCGAGGTTTCAAAAATGACCTGCATGTTCGCAAATAGAACCATAGAGTAATAAGAAGGTTTCTAATTTCCTCAGAACCGTGGCAATGAACAAAGCAAGAACAGTCCAAGATTTCTTGAGCCTTTACCGCACGGGTGAACGACATGGACTTGTAATCACTCCAATTAATTGGATCCTCTGGTCTCTTCCCCTCCCTTATTGTCAAATGTTCTCTCTGGTGGATGGAAAATAAATAACCAAATATAAGGTGGAAAACAAGAAAAAGTAAAAGGTAGCGACATAAAAAGTGAACGTTAACGTTTCTCACTCTGAGTTCCTCAAGAGCTTTGGGATGATCACTGAGGTACTTAATAGCCATCATTGAAGTAGTAGAAACAGTCTCGTAACCCGAGTACAAAATTGTGATCACTTGGTCAATTATCTCCTCATCGGTTAATTTGTACTTGTTATCATCTGTCTTCATAAGGGAACTAAGCATGTCAACACGAACGTCCTGCGAAGCTCTCCTGTCTTCTATGATTCCTTTCAAGATGTCTACAATGTTCTTTCTTGCCTGCGTATACACACAAACAAACAAATAATAAACACACCAGAGGTAGAATAATTAAAAAAAAGAAGAAAGAAGAAAAATTAACAAAACACAAAAGTTGAGGCAATGTACTTGGAACCCACGGCGGTAGTCAGTGCCCGGAAGATTGATAGGAAGAGAGAGGGTCCCTAGGACTAGTTTAAAGAACTCTAGCATGAATCTTCGCGATATCGAGCCAGTTTCAATGCCGGCTATCTGCTTGAGTGAGGAGAGAAGCGCCATCTGAACAGAAAACACTACAAACCCATATTAACTTTTTGCATTGAACAACTCAATCTGTGGTGTGATTTTAGTTTGGGTTGTCCGGATTGGGCCAACAAACCTCTTTGGTTTTCTGATGAATATCAACGACTTTATTGTCCCATTTTCTGAGATGAGACCTCATGAAGTCATCAATCTTGGGGAGGATTTGGTCCCTGATCGTGGAAGCGCTGACAAGGGAAAGCAGAGCTCCTCTCATGTTCTTGTGGGCAGAGCCGTGGACAGCTGCAATATTGCACTTACCCAGTATGTCCAACATGGATTTCGGGTACCCAGGGACTAGACCTTTTGCCTCACTCATGAGGATGTGCCTGTTCAGCTCTGGATCCATGGACACTATTGTTGGGCACCCATATATGTGGGATTTGAAAAAACTGCCATACCTGTCAAAAAATAATAACAGATTGCCAAAATTGTCAGCAAAACTGCAAGAATGATTAATGAAAATTTGAAAACGTACAAAAAAAAAGGGCAAAATCCTCATGTAATTTCTCTCACTAGTTCACCTCTAGAGAAATTTTGGGACAAAATAAAGGAACCCAGATACTACTAGGTGGAGAGTGGATAGAAGAAAATTGAGGTAAAGCAGCACAAGTCGTAAATTTGGTATTTCTAATTTAGAAACTATTTCTACACCAAAAAGGAAATCAGGGGAGCCTCAAAAAAAAAAAGATCTTAGTAAAACCCAACAAATGGGTAACGCAAGCTCACTTTGCTCTTTGATTCTTCATGAAGCTAGGACCATGCTTAAGAAATTCGAAGGTCTCCCCAAAAAAGGGCCACCCCATTGTTCCTGGAGGCAGACCCTTCTTCCTGTACCTCACCCCATTCCATCTAAGCACAACACTACAAGAAAAGAGCCCCAAAAGTGCCACCACGGAAATCAATAAGAAAAAGGCCATTGATGCTCTTCACTGCCTTCAGACAGAACTCCGTTTGATGGTGTATGGCCTTCCAGGGAGAAGGGAAAGGGTGCACTTATATAGGCCCCCAAGCCATGCACTAGGGAGGGGAGAGAGAGAGTACCCCTACTGCCTATAGCCGATAGACTGTAGTGTGGTGGCTGAGTGAAGCAATAAAAGCAGACCCAGAAAAGTGAACGACCTTTTCCTTCTGGCTTGTGTGCATTTTATTTATTTGATTTCACCTTCACCACCCAATTTAACATATTCGTATTCCACCTTAATAATTCACGCTATTTTGGGTTCAAGAACGAAGAGTAGACCTCGCAAACAACGATCGATGTTTGTTTATTTATGGAGCGTCAAAGTCATTCATAAATTTAATATTTATGTAACTCCAATTTCTTGATCGTGTCATTGGGTGCAGGGTGGGCATGCTTTATTCACTCATACGTTAAATTGATCCGGCGTAAGAGAAGCAGATAAATAAATTAACTAATTGAAGGCATTGCTTTTGCTTCTTCTTCTTTTTTTTTTTTTTTAACCTTGTGAAAATGTTATATTTAATATATATTTTTAGTGACAACTATCCTGTACTCCTAAGATGAGAGATAAGCCAATCCGGCAATCAAAGGAGACTAATCTTTTCAAGGTGCGTGAAACATGTGATCCCCAAAATTTGTTTAGACAATTTCAAATGTTGGTGCTTTGTTACTATTAGAACTCAAAAAGATTTAAACAAACCCTTAGTAGATTAAAGCTGAATTAAAGACAAAACAAAATTAAAACTCATCAAACAACTTCATAAAGCAACTCGTCAGAAAAAGTTATTTAGTCTTATAATGATTTACAAGTGAAAATAATAAGTTATTTAGTGAAGCCAATGATGACTTGGATATAAAGTAACTAGTGGGTAAATGATAGATACTTTTTTTAAAATAAAATTATTTAAAAAAATAACACATCTAATAAATTTAAAATTATTTATGAGTATTTATAAATTTATTTGAATTTATATTTTTAAAAAACAATCATAATTTTAAAAATAATCATACTGAATCAAATGTAACATTACATCAAAAAGCTTTCTAGAGATTGTAAAAACTCGAAAGCCACTTGTATAATATTTTTTCAAAATTAAATTAATGACTACATTTTATCCCTCTAAAATTTCTGCATGACATTAGTAAATCAAAAACACAGACTCATTTAGTAAAATGTTACCGTTTGATACCTAGAAGCCAAGGTAGAAAACTTTGAATAATGTTAGTGATATTCCTAAGATTCAGGATAAGTCATAGAAACACAAGTCCTCACGTATAATAGAGAGGGGGGTTGAATATGTTATACTTACAAATATCTCTTTTCAATCACAAAACTAGATTTAGCCTCCTTTTATATTTGGAATTCAAGTCTATAACAGCAATTCCAAAACGACAAAGGTATAGAAATCGTTATCTACTAATCACGAACCAACCTATCGTCGCCTTTTGGATAGCTTACCTATTCACATTGAATAACAAGTTCTTTTTAAAGCCATATAGAGATTAAGGTTTATGTTGTTTAGATGATATATGATACTTCAACAGATCAACCAAATCGTAGATGTAAAGTGGATGAAAGATAAAAGACACAATATAAGTGGTTCAGTTAAAGTAACCTATTTCATGGTGATAAGGTATTACCTATACCGAGTCAAATCCACTATAATATAGTATACAAGGACATTGCCTCTATTATAATGGATCAATTCTATTTTTCTTTCGATTACAGTTTACAAAAACTTATATCGATACTAAGAATTTAGCCACTGTGAAATTTCTTTTTTAACTTGATCAACTTTCATGTGTTTTGTAATCGTTTGCTTTAACTTGTCTGAAATCAATCATAATAAACTCTTTATCATTTCTCTAAAGAAACTGGAATCTGATTGTGTGAGCTCCTCTCTAATGTTTTTGTATAAATTAGAATACTCTCAACAAACACAAACAATCAGAATCGACTATTATGAATAGAATCGATACCCCGAATTGAATGCTTTATAGGAATATGTGTCTAGGTTTGTATACATTTAGGGTTAACATGAGAAAAACTTTTGAGAGCCATCAAATCATCACAGGAACCTCCAAGATCTTGCCACATTGAAATAGACACTAGACACTAGACAATCTTGATGACATGTTGACATGTCATCAACATTGAATTGTGATAAGTTCCCGATCGTCTAATGATTAGTTCTAATCACAAGATGAATGCCCAATGGGCTAAAAACTCAACTCGATTATCTTACAATTCATCAATCAACTATCAATTCAACTTGTTCATCATACGAGTCATCAATAATGATTCAACTTAATCGCGAGATAATTATACTCAATCGTGAGACAATTACATTTAATCGTGAGATGTTTTTAATCACGAGATAAAAATGTTTTTACTATTTTTCTTTGACATGCTAAATTTAAATAGATGATGTATTTTTACTAAATCAGTATATATCCATAAACTAATCTATTTAAAATAATTAATCAATACTATTTAACATAAATTTCGTCGCATATAGTAGCCGTTTCGGGTTGTATGTTTGCGCTATGGCTAGATCCTATATTCTCTCTACTTTCTATATTTATAATCCTCTTCCTTTATATAAACTTCATCACAACATTCATTTGATATTTATCTCATGGAACTATTTCAACAGCTATTTCTTCTTAACGGCTAGTTACTATTTTATCGGCTAGCTAACTGTTTTCTCTTATTTATTTATTTATAAGGTTCTTCACAATCATAGTAACTATTATTAAAATTAGCGGGTTTTACAAAAACATTGTATCACGTTGCTAGGTCGAATTGATCTGCAGCATCAGTGACCCGGGGTAGCGGAGGTCGATACGAGGTCAACGTGTGTTCTGGGCCACGTCGACCTAGTGTAGTGTGTCTTCTTTGTTATATATATATATACATATAAGTATATGTATATATATATATATATACTTATATAAGTATATGTATATATATATACTTATACATATAAGTATATATACATATAAGTATATATATATATATAAGTATATGTATATAGAGATTCGGTATTTTTCGAGAGGGAGAAACCCTAGTCGTCGTCACACTTTTGGATGAGAGAGAGAGAGAGAACCTCAATCATTACAGGTATATTCGTGTGGGTGGATGATATCTAGCGCAGAGGAGCAAGAGCAAGGAGGACCTTCCAATTTGAAAACCTAACGTAATTGGATTCGAGGTAGGTGGTTCTATCTTCTAAAGTCCATTCCTATGAGTGTGAAAAGTTATAATATTGGAATTTCAAACCCTGTTTGATATCACGGTTTTGGGGAGATTGTATTGTGACTGCAACATCGAGATATATATATGTGTGTGTGTGTGTGTATTGTGTTGTGATATATGTATATAAAACGGAGATGCTATGGGAAACCATATTGAGATATATTGTGTTTTTGGGGTGAATGTGTGAGAATTGTTATTTTGTAATAGTGATGTGTGATGAGGTGCTTGTGTATTGTGCTGTTTTGCTTGAATGTGTGAAATTAAGGTTCCAATGAGGGAACAGTCCATGGGATGGACATGAGTTATTGAGGTCTCATTGAGAGGACAATCCTAGATTGGATATGAGATATTAAGGTTCCATTGAGGGAACAGCCCATGGGATGGACATGAGTTATTGAGGTCCCATGGAGGGGACGGTTCAAGAATGAACCCGAGTATTGAGATTCCATTGAGGGAACCACGTGTACTGTTATTTATTATTGTAACTATACTACGTAGCACACACATTCACACTGTGCATATTATGGAGGAGATGTTGGGTTGGTCCAGTGAGGCATAACCCCTATTGAGCTATAGTTTGCTCACTCACCTTTAATGTCTTTTCTGCATGACCTAGCAGGCATTAGGAGGTTTCACCGTTATGGAAGCATGTGTATTTGATTTGTCATTTTATTTGATACATTGTAATTAATGAGACTGAGACTCATGTATTTACTTAAGATTGGTGTATTTATTAGAGACATCGTGTTTTGGGGCTGGTGACTCTATTTATTATGTGACAATTTTATTACACGAGTGGTTTTTCTTGTATAGTTTGTGCATGCCATGTATGAAATTGTAGCAGGTTTTGGGTAGCACCCTTGTAGGAGCCCTATTAGGTGACCATTCACCAACCCCTTGTCCTCCTGGGTGCAAGGCATGGGGCATCATTAATCGGTTTCTCAGTGTTGAAGAATCCGGGGCATGACAAATAGAGGATCATGCTCAAGTTAAGGTAAAAACCAATATAAGAAATATTATAGACCAAGCTTTGGATAACAAAAGAACATGATTTAATGACTTATATAAAGGAAAAACAAAGATTAGTGAAAATACGTTAGACTTAACTCTAGCTAAATATGAAGCATTTTGATAAGAAGCAAGAGAGTTAATCATTGAATCCTACGAAAGGTTTATAGGTTCTATAGATTGGCCTAGAAGTGGGTGAATAGATAATATCAAGATCTTCTTCACTACCTGCAACACTTTTCTTTTGAAATAAGAGGTGCATATGAAAAGAAAAACATGCAGAGATAGAGTTAAAATGAATTTTGTATTTAACTCATGAATTTATAAATACAACACTAGATTTATGGATTTACAATGATAATAACTTTAACACATCAATATATCTTATCAAGACATTTGAAAGAATAAAATATTATAATTAAGAAGACCTTTAGCACACAATCTTATGTTAGTATCACAAAGCCATTCAAAGCCACAAGGCTCTCACATGAATATACATGCTATATTTTATCTCCAAAAACTCTATTACACAAATCAAATATTTACAATATATATGGTCTTCTCATTTTGTGCCACATGCCTCCTTAGAAACATAAGGAGATCGCACTTTAATTCTTTAATCATTTTGATTTGATAAAATAATCCATTTGTTACATATCATTGAATTTAATTAAAATATATTGATATATGTTAGAAATCAGTTCAGACATGTCACATCATTCTATTTTTATATTTAGGTGTCAACATAAGCATTAGTCTCGGATTATGTCATCAAAGCTTTAAAATAACCATCATTGACTCCTTTATTTGTATAATGTGACACCATCAAGCCCCAAGGAAAAATAAATCATTTCAGACTTCAGAAATTACCCTAATAATCTATTTAATTTATTCATTTCATGCCATAATTTGTGTTCTCACTTAATATTAATGAATTTTCATAAACCCACCACAAGTAAATAGAGAAAAACTTGGATTAACATGGAATATAATAACAATATTTATAGATTAACCAAAATTCCAAGGCAAGCTCCCTTACAATAATCCTTTCTCCTACAAAAAAATAATAAGAAACATAATTTTTCCTCACTTCTTCAAGCTTGTTGCATGCCACCAATAGATTAGATGATGAGTAAAGACAATAACCTCCCCCCTTTTACTCAAACCAGAAGTGGGACACTATATGTCATACCCCGAATTCTCTATTCTGAAGGAACCAATTTGTTACTCTTCATACTTGCACCCGAAGGCTCAAGGAATTATTAACAAGCACCTAAATAGGATAATAGCATGAGTACTGTACAAACTTGCATAATAGTCTGTATACAATAGGGTATACATCTATTCCCACATTCATGCCCAAAACTAGCAAAACAAACCACAATAAACAAAACCTTAACAAAACCAAGGCCTTATGCCCATTATAGTATCTAGAAAACCTCAATAACATAAACAAGGTCTTTTACAAGGGTTTACATTCCAAAACCCGTACATTCATTACAAATCTTTCAAAGAGAAAAATAAAAACAATAAGTTAATAGTCCACTTGCTAAGGAAGCCTCTCGCTTTTGGGTGGTCTACCTAACGCATGTAGGTACCTAAAAAAGAATATGAATAATAAGAGAGATGAGCAACCACAAGAATCCCCAAATGTAATAGCTCCTCTTAATTGGAATATAATTAATCACGCATATTTAAATTTGATTTCCCAAGAATCCCCCTTTAGCCCTTTTATATTGCTCCTCAATCAATTTAATTAATATTAAAAAACTCAAATTCTCAAAAATACCCCATCAAGCCCCTAAAGTTCTGATTAGATTTAAAATTTTTCGTTTGATGAGTACATCACTCCACTAATATCTATTTCCAAAATAGTTACTCTATCATTTGGATGATTCTTAAACCTCCCAACATGGGTCTTTACCAAAAAATTGGGTGGATTAGGAAAGAGATAAGACTATGGAAGTTTAGGATGAGCTTGGTAGAGGGAATAGTAGTGATAAATTTGGTTGGATTAATGGAATGCGATTTAAAGGCTATATATAAGGTTTGGGGTTAATGTAATGGTGGTTTCTGGATGAAAGCGAATGTGAAGAGATTGGTATGGGAAAGGAGTTAGAGAGATTGGGTTGAATTTGTTTTTATATTTTGAGTAGGGATAAAGAGGTCACAAAGTATTATAAAGGTTAGGATATAAGGGATCATTGTAGGAGGCTCGAAGCTGATATAAAAGGGTGGAGGAGGCTATTACTGGAGATTTATGTGTCACCAACTGTGGCTGGTATGTTACAGGCTACAGTGCGTGGTGGTCGAGTTTGGTGGAGTAAGGTAATGGGAGAAATACATGTAGGATTGAATGTAGGTTTCTCTCTTCTTTTTTGACTATAAATTTGTAACGCCCCCAAATTTGAAACCTCCAAACCGGGCGTAGCGGAAAAATAAATATACAAATTTTATATCAATTTTAAACTATTACTTATTTAATCAAACAAATCATTCATTATTACAAATTTCAATCCAAGATCTTTAAGGCTTAGGGGTTTAGAGACTAAGTGTCCATAACCCATTATTACATAACAAAGCACACGAGCAAACAACTTAATAAATCTTTAAAATTTCACACAACTTTATTTCCAAGCACTTCTGACTCCTTATCTAGTTTCTCCATCCCTTAATTTCCTGGGGTTGGAAAAGAAATCATAAAAAGGGTGAGCTCAAATAGCCCAGTAAGGGGTAAACATAAGTGGGTAAGGAAAATCATGAAGATATCGAACATAGGAAATACCATATAATATTTGCACATCATACATGATCAACATTTCACAAGGAAATCATAACATGGAAGATTATGTTTAGACATCGTATCATAACATCATGACCTAGGTTAACCACCCGATACCGTATCATAACATAACATATTATCAACTGGATTGACACTCTCCAGTGATGTTCTTTACCCAAGCATTGGAGGTCTTTCTGAACCACCCATCATAAACTTACTTTGTCCAAACATAAGAGGTTATAACAACTTTAACATATATAACATGAGCCATATCATAGAATTCCAATAAAACATTCAAGGTTAACAAGGATAACCACGAATATCAAAATGGTTATCTACCCCAATCAATAGCATAGATTATCAAGAGAGAGATTAAAAAGAAACTAATATTTTCAACAATAAATTGAAAATAGAAGAATAAGAAACATAAAAACTCTTACAATAATAATTCCAAATAAAACAAGTTAAAAGAGGAAGAGAAAAGAGAGAAAAGGAAAAGAAAAACCCTTACAATCCGCTTGTCATTCTTCGGTTCTAAACCTTAAAAAAATATCAAAACACTAAATTAGCATTAATGCTTGAAAAGTTCAATATCACACATATCTCCTTTATATATATATATATAATATATATATCATACTTTACTTTAACTTATATCTTTTAATAGGCATCCGTGCTTGTGGGGTTGAATATTAATTTGGGTTCCCACTTCTATTGCTGTTCCATCTCCTATTTCGATCCCATGCATCGTAAGCCTTGAGTTGTGTACTAACTAGGTTATATGCTTTGAGGTTTTTGAATAAGATTTACTTCTGTATTGGGTAACGAAAAAGACGTTCGATAAGCTTATTTTTCCTACGTGTCTTCCACCTTAACCATGAGGGATATTAGACACGGGTCTAAAGGGAAGATCAGGAGGAGATAAGGATGGGGATAGCTGTAGGTTAAGCATTAACAATTGGGGTGGGTAGGGCGGAGGGATTCAGGTTTAATCGTTCCTTACGATCTTTCGTATCTAGAACCTTAAAAATAAAAATAAAAACATAAGTTAATATTCTCATCTTTTCACTTGAATTATAGAATGACAACGCTATGATAAAATACTATAATTTAAAATAATTACACGGGTATGTATATGAGGTGGCAAGGCCAATCACGTATGTATATACGAGGTGGTACGACCAATCATATAAATAACATATGTAAGGTGGTAAAACCAACAATGAATATAGTATATATGAGGTGGTAAAACCAACCATATAGATATACATAATAAATAAGAAGCGACTTCAAAATTTCAAAATCTTAAGTATTACCTTTCGTAGAACTTGACGCTTGGTAAGTACCAAAAGCAAAAAGAGGATTTGAGTAGAGTATTTGGGGTGTTAAGAGGGCTTAAGGGAGTATTTTTAGAGGGAATTTCGTGGTGTGGCTTGAGGGATTTGTTCTTAAGAGGAGAGGCAAGACACTCCTTATATAGGCAAGGATGGTAGGTGTAATAGTGTGAAAAATAGTGTACGAATTTGACTTTGACCTTAAATTAAATTATTTAAAATATATATAATACTTTATTTTCTTCATATTATCTCTTATTAAAAACGTGGTTATCTCCTCCTACCATTAAAAGATGTTTTAAGACTTTTAAACCTAGAAGGTTCCTTTGGCATCAAAAAGTCCACATTGGTGTACTCCCTACTAATTCAATTATAACGTTTTTAATTTTGTAGTTTTTGACAAATGGCCAATTGTATTGCATTACTAACTCAAATATCTACAAATGGGTATCAATTTTATAATTTTTAAATATGTATAACAAAAAGTTATTGAATTTTAAAAGTCATACTAAAATGTTTACCCGTTCATACTGAACCTATGTGTAGTATTTTAAATTCTGGAATTGATTGGCTTCATATTAAATTCTGAAATTTCTACACGTTTTAGATAAGTCATAAATGAACAAATGGGTTTTGGTTTCATGTCAATTGGATCTGTATAATTCAAGTTATGGATTTTTTGAATGGGACCTCTAGAATCGCCTCATTCAAATTGTTGGGCCTTACCTATGTTTTATACTTTTGGTAAAGTTAAGGCTTGTAATACTTACTTACCCATAGTAATTTGGCTTAAGAAACTAAATGACATAATATATAGCATCTAAACTTTTTATGACATATAATAATTTATTTTATTTTTTATAACGTATTTAATATTTACGCGGATAAAATAATATAATGCATAATCAATAAACAATAAAAGTAAGATAACATTATAAAGCATAAAATATTATAAACCTAAATATAAACATTAATATCATATTCTATGGTCTTCGTAAAATTTCTTGAATTGTATTAGCATATGTGCGTAGGACGTGTTGTGCTTCGGCAGGGGACAACCCTTCGGCTAACATTGTCGTGGTTGTCGCACGAATAACCTCAAACTTCTCCCCGTGCCTCGTCGCATTATATTGCAGCCATTGGACACGAGCATTTAGCTCATCTAAAGCAAAGCATAGCTTTGTAACTTCAAGTCGTATTGTTTGCGATCTTCATCTCGTACACTATTCTCGATGGCGGTACTTGAGAACTTGATGCCATAACTCTTATTATTCTTCTTCTTACTTCTATACTCTCTTATAAATAAAATCTCATGCTCATACCTATTTATGGAAGTCCAAACGGATACTATTCATAACGGCTAGTTACTATTCTAACGACTACTTATTAGTCACATGCTATTTGAATGACTATATTGGGTGCTTATTTTTATCATGATAATATCCAAAATATCCTTTCTAACTATTGTTAACAATAACATTATTATTATTTTATTATTATTACTCTTTAAGTTAGAACTTAAATAGCTAAAAATTCTTGGGTTTTTTAAAAAAAGTTTTTTTTTTTTTTATAAAATGCTTTTGTCCTCCATGTATGAGCATGTTTATTCAACCTTTGTTCAAATGAAGGAGTAAGCATCCCTTATATAGGTAGAGAAAAGGGGACACACGATTTATAATGCAAGGCAGTTGGGGACATGAGTAAATGCATTATTTTGTCGCATAAGAACATTAATAGTGGAATAGTTAAACATTTCAATTAATATGGAGCAATAATGACCACACATTGTGCTTGAAATTTGTGTATTGGTTATAAACTTTGTTAAAATTTAGAACTTTAAATACTGACTAGCCAAATTTAACCAAGTTTGACTTGCAAGTGCTTCAAAGTTTAAAATTTTAACAAAACTTGTAATCAAGACACATATTTCGAGTATAATTTATGTCAAATATTGCTCTATGTAGACAAATTTATTGAAACATTTAGCTTTTCTACTACTAATGCTCTAAGGTAATTATTTGTGTAGTATTATAAAAGTTGGAGCATTGGTAGTGGACTAGCTAAAAATTTCAATAAATTTGTCTATATGGAGCAATATTGACTATAAATTGTACTCAAAATTTGTGTGTTGACTACAAACTTTATTAAAATTCAAATTTTGAGGTGCCAACTAACTAAATTTGGTTAAATTTAGTCAAATTTGTTGAGCCGATGCGTTAAAGTTTAAAATTTTAAAAAAGTTTGTAGCCAAAAATACAGATTTTTGAGTACAATTTGTGACTAATATTGTTCCTTATATACAAATTTATTAAAACATTTAGCTAGTCTATCGATGCTCTTAATCGTTTGTTAAGGTGATTTTCCAACTCCCAAAATATGGTGAGCTAAAAAGTGCAATGGGAGATTTAATATTGCAATTTTAATTCGATTTCCCTTGAAAATGAAATATTTGACCCTAATTAATTCATATAAAACCACAAATTTGGTTGAAAATGGATAATGGTGGCAACAAATGGATAAATTTTGGAGGGATTATGGTAATGAGGAAAAAATGCGGGTTTGTAAGTGGTCTATAGGTAGGATAATGGGATTAGGGAAAAGGAGGACTGCCATTAGGGGTGTAAAACAATTCGGTCTGGTCGATCATGAGCCTGCATTTTACACAGACTAGAAATTTATTGGTCCAGTCTGATCCATGAATGGACCGGACCAGTCAGCTTTTCTAATAAATAATATAAGAATGTTAGGTCCCTTGGAAGTCTAGAGGGGGGTAAATAGAATTCTTACAAGAAATCATTTATCAAAAGATGAGATTCAGAAAATAAATCTTATAAAGTATATGCGAAAGATAAACAAGATGTTCTCTTGATGTATCAATGGTGTATATTCAATATGAAACTTGATACAAAGATTGTAAAGTTGATATAAAATTAAAAGCATTTAGGATGTGTGTTGTGGTGTAAATCATAGTTTATTCAGTAAAACGTGGGTTCGTGAGCGTCTAGGGGTCACTGGGTTGATTACAGACAAAAAACAGGCAAAATCGATGATGAACAGTACCCTTGCGAAGTAAAAGCGTCGAAGGTTCCAAGGGTCAAAGGTCAGAGCTTCGAGTTAGTAGCTTTGAGTCTTCGAGTTAGAGCTTCGAGTTTTTGGGTCTGTAGTTCCGCAGTACAGTTCCAGTTTCAAAGGACTATTTTTATTACAAACCTTTACGTCTTTCCTCACTTATGTAATTTACTTAAGTTACAATGTAAATAAGGAAATACCCTACTTTCGGATTCAAAGAAAAATACTAAAAAAATCAAATTCTTAGTCCTTCAAAATGTGAAAAATGAAAATTAGTACTGAATCTAAAAAAATACAGTTTTTGGTTTAGGTGACTATTTGCGAAGTGGGGTTAGACCTCTTAGAAAAATTCACAAAAATCAAGTTATCTTAGTTATGATATGAGAAACCATTACTGGGAATTTTTATTGCAAGAAAATACCTTATATGAAAATTTTCTCTTTTAGGTCAAAATATGAGGATAGATTTGTGACTGGACTTTGTTACAGAGAGAGTGTTATGAAACCCTAATATCATGCTTGAGTTTATTTTTTTTATTTGATTGGCTAGTCAACTGAAGTCCCATATAGGGCTGGCTAAGAGCCGAGGTCCCCTACATGGCTAGTTGATAGCAGATGGTCCCACGAGTGGCAGTTTTTCATGTTATGTTCCCATTGTGGCGGGCGAGATGTAAGAGTTTTGCCCTGTGCTAATCAGCTGAGTTACAAAGTCATTGTGACTTGATTGTGTGGATCTTGTATGTTTATGCTTTCATTAGTATTGCATAGTACTTTGTTGTGTGGACGTTATTGTGTGTGTCTATGCTTTCATTGGTAATGCATACGATACTTTGTACATTATTATGTAGTTATGCATTCACTGGCACATGTGTACATGGGTAATGTGTTGTAAGTCACCTACTGAGCCCTTGTGCTTACCCTATGTTGTTAGCTTGACTTTCAAGTTCAAGTAAGAGGTAGCATTGAGGTTTGCAGTCGAGCAGATCGGGCAGACTAGACCTTGTTGATGTATGGGACTATGTTCATTTTGACTGTTTTGTATTATTACTGTATTTTCTTCTTGGACATAGGTCCGTGGCTGTTGTACTGTTTCCCATATGTATGCTATAATATGATGATATTTTATTTGATATTTCATTCGGTTGTATGGTTTTTAGAATGTACAGGAATACCCATGTTATATAATTGTACAAGTACATTTGGGCAATACCTACAGTGTGCTCCTTTTGGCGCTAGTCACCAACTCCTTGCCCTTAGGTGCGGGTAAAAGGTAATCATGTGTCCGATTTCGGATCTTCTGGAGTTGGGGGTGTGACAGTTTCTGTTATGCTGATGACTCAGTTAATAATTGAGTAAATAACTGTTAGATCAAGCCTAGAATTTGGATGATGTGGATAAAATCCTATGTAATTTGATTGGAGAAATCGTGTGTTTTATCTTAAGATTGTTACAGAAGATATGATCTTAATCCGGACCTTCACTCGTGAGAGCATAGCTAAGGATAAGATACATAATCCTGATCTGGACAAGAGTGAGTGTGGTCAAACACTTGGTAAATAACCAAGTCTACACTTCATGCGGAATAAAGATCATTCATGCGGACTAAACACTTAAAGCTACGGACTAAGGATTCTACGTCTTAGAGTTTAAACGCACTACGTCTAAATAGATGCAGAATAAGAATCCTAGTCTACAACTCGCACGGAGTAAGAGAAAATCTTCGCGGAATAAAAAGCTAAGTCTTCCACTCAAGCGGACTAAGGATAAGAAGACACGGAATAAGGATCCGAGTCTTTCATAGATGTGGAGTAAGGAAGTACTTGTGTGGAATAAGGACCCGAGTCCTTTGTTTGCACAGAGTAAGGAAACTAGATGCGGAGTAAGGAATCCAAACCAATTACTCATACGGAGTAAGGATATGCTGACACGGAGTAAGCCATCCGATCCTTTAACTCATGCGGAATAAGGAAGCGCTAATGCGGAGTAAGCTTTCCGACCTTCTCATTCATACGGAGTAAGGAAGCGCTAACACGAAATAAGGATTCCAGTACCAAACTAATACGGAGTAAGCAACCAATGATACGGAGTAAGGATCCGAGCTTCATTAACATGGAGTAAGGAACTTTACGACTGATTAAGAAGACGCTGCTTCAACTTATCTCTTCGCATTCAAAGTCACCAGCTCGCTGCGTCCTGATATAAGACAAACTCATTGATAAACTAAAGCATCTTACACGTGGATCACACGAATATGTGGATACAACTTTAACTGCACTTGGGTACTCACAAAGATACTTATATTTTACAAACCCTTGATCTTGAGCTCCACATCTACAGCAATCAAGGCAGAGAAGTTACCGAGGAATAATCAATGCTGCACGTTGCTCGGAAGAACAAGTTCCAAGATTGTCTCTCAGGGATGTCTCTCTATATAATAACACTTGTATATTTAAAAGATGTTGATGTTCGTGAGTTTGCAATAAGTGTGTATGTACAAGAGCTTATTGAGAACATAGAGGCTAGTGTGTGAGTCATTTATAAACTGAGTGTAAGAGAGTTTTAGAGTATATCAAAAAGCTTTACAAGCTTTAATCTGCTTCCATTTTGTTGTACTTATCATTTGATAATAAAACAAAATACTTCCATTATCTGGTTATCTTCCGCATTGATTATATCTTTTAACCAGATAAGTGTTGTGCCAAAGAGTAAGAAAAGAGTTTTGAGAAGAGCCTATTCACCCCCTCTAGGCTCCCAGGGACCAACAATAATGCTTTGTTCAAAGAATTTGAGGTTCATATGGATAAAAAACGCTCAATGATACAACTCTGGCAGCATTTTCATTTATTCTTCTGCGAAGTTTTAGGTAGAAGAATAAATTGCTCATTATTATTACATTTGATTTTGGGCAACCAATTGCTTATTATTATTACAACTGAAATTAATGTCGGGTAGAAAAGCTTAACAACATCCATTCTAATGGTGTTATCTAAATTATTATAAAAAACAATGTTATATCTAAACTCCCCATGTATATATAATATCTATTTATTATTTGTGCTCTGTCTCAATTCTTTATCCCCCTACAGTTTGCCCTAATGTTGGATAAATTGCAAGATTGATAAGAGAGGAGCATTTCAGAATTGTGCCCCGACTTTATATTACATATCCGCCAGCCCGTAGTTCAAATTCTGTGTATAATGCTGATATCAGTTCTAAAGGTGCCAGATGTTGAAGTGTTATGTATTTATAAGTGCTAGATGGTAACAGATACATGAATACTTTTCCCCCCATTAACAGCTTCCATCACGGTGATACAGTGAGAACTCTCAATATTTTGGGCCAGATCCTGCAAAGTAGTTATAAAATCAATAGAGACGATATTGTGAGGATCACATCAAAAGTGAAGTGTAGAGAGCAAAATGAAGAAAAGCACCCTAAATATGATGTTAATGTGTATTTCCCTCATTTTAAAAAGTGACAGAAACTAGACAAATGAATCCAGTAGTGATGGTTGCAGTGGTTTGAATGTATTGCCAATTGTTTGAACATGTACTTTTTGCCCTAGGGATTTGTCCCTAGTTTGGCCAAGGTATTTAGAGAATATACCATAATTGTTGGTTTTTTTGATCTTTTAATAAAATTTTCATGCATTGTGCTTGGAAACAAAGATTATACCTTTATTCAACATATCATTTGCCCAAGGCTAATATACAATTCAAACAAATGGCTTGTGAAATTCATATGCACTAAAATTAATTTCAATATCGCCATTTTCTGAAATTTATACAATTCATTAAACTACGAGCAAGTGTTAATGCCTTCTCCTTTTAAAATTGACATAACCCGCTGAGTTTAATTTCAATTCATATATGGATCCAGAGCTAGTCATCAGAAGGGTTTAATCAACACATATTCTTCAAGAAAAGCAGCAGTCACGTGAAGTATTCAACTAATTCAAGCAATGAGGTGGAAGAGTAGCCCTCTGCTTCGTATAATATGCCAAGATTGTACAGTTCTTGATTCATTAACAAAGATGACCTCTTTATTTAGCTAAAATACAACTCTGACCAAAGAAGAGTCCAAACTCTAGAACATTAACTAAAAACAAGATTGAAATTAGGAAAATCCCAAAAGTCTAGAAGATAAATACAATAATAAGAACACCATAAAATTCATGGGCATGTATACTTGGTCAGCTTTCCTGTTTTTAGTCTTGTTCTTAAAAAGCATCTTTAATTTATTAAAAGTACACACTTCACATTAGAGGTTTAACGGCAGATTAAGCTGCCCGGATGAGCTAATCGATGGAATCTTTTTAATTAGAATAAATAAATAAAATTACCATGTGGAGTATAGGTCGTAGATGTCACTGATTGAGAACACGGGTCAGTGGTTGAGTGGTCGGCGAAGCTCAATTTGGTGTGGTTTGTGCGTGTTGAAACGGGGGTCAGTGGCTGGAGAAGCTTGAGCTCAACCTAGTGTGGTTCGTGCGTGCTGGAACATAGGTCGAAGGCCAGTGCAGTCATTGAGAGCGGCAGCAACGACAGCGCAATCACAACTACAATGGCGGTAGGGATGGCAAGGGGTGGACTACTGCGGGTATTGTCATATCCGGAAATTTTATAGCCCAAAACCCGACCTGACTTGGTGGTTTTGGTGTTTCGGGTCGGATCGGGACGAACAGGTTATTTTACCTTAAATTTGTTTAAAATCCAAGTCGGGTTGAACAAGACTTAAGTTTGACCCAATAGCCTATTGCGATGGGACAAATTAGGTTAGGGCATCCCAGGTTGGGGCAGGGCAAGATTGCCACCCCTAGTGAGTCGGGAGCTAGTGATGGTGGAGTCATACGTAGGTTTTGTAGGTTGGGGGAGGAGAGCAATGAGGAGGGTAATTTGGGTTTGCTAGTATTTTATTTTAAATTTTTAGATAAAGTTAAGTAAGATCTAATGGCCATGAATAGAATTACATCCCTTAAGGAAGTTGCACTTCCTTTTGCTTTAGTATTATCGTGTGTGTGTGTGTGTGTATATATATATATATATATATATAGAGAGAGAGAGAGAGAGAGAGAGTCATGTTACATCGACGACATGAGATCAGCTTCTTATCATGAAAACCTTTAATTTGGATCATTAAATCAATATTGAATGGTCCAAATTAAATTTTTATTTAACTGTAGCTCAATCACTGTAGCAGAGCTACAATTAAATGAAAGTCTAATTTGATCGTTAATTGCAACATCAAACGATCCAAATTAAAATTCTCACGATAAGAAATTTATTTATTTTTTAATTAGAAAAAAGTCAATCATATACAGTAACTTTGAGTCAACCCATTAATTGTACATTCGAAACAACATATTCAAAATCCATAATGAATAGTAGATTCAATGTCAACCTGTGAACAATTCATTCGAAATCAACAATTGACGGTGCATTCAAAGTCAGCATATAAATAGTATATTTGAGTTAACATTTTACACAGTAAGATTATAATTTAAACATGACCTCAAATTTATCATACAAGAGGATTATTTAACCAACTCGATTAATTATGTTCGATTTCATTAAGAATTGAATAAGTTATGGGCAGAACATTTTCAGTTTGAAATTAGGGCTGGCCCTAGGGTTTTGCAGCCTAAGGCGTCCGATTGAGGCCCCCGATTTTTTGGGGCCCCAAAACTTCGCAGCCCTTTCTTTCTTTAGCCTTGACTTGAGGCTCTCGTCCGCGCAAAAGGAAATTCAACGCTGCAGCTCGCACGCCTCTAGCTCTCCATCTCGCCTAATCTCTTGCGTCGCGCGGCTCGTGCCTCTGCCAACCATCGCCGGCTTGCCTCGCGGCCTCCGAGCTCTTTGTTGGACAATCCGCCTCAACCACGACGGATTGACGCCACGCCGCGGTCCGCCTCTCCCTCAACCTCGACGAACGGATCGACCGTCGACGCCTCTCCCTCACCTCGACGCCAACGGATCCGTGACCGCCTCTCCCTCCCTCGCCTCGACGCCAGACGGACGGATCCACTATCCACGCGACGTTGCGAGCACACAGTCCATGCCTCGGCGCTCAGCACGTGGTCCACGCCTCAGCGCTCGCCAGTCGGCACTCGGCAGTCAGCTCTAAACGGCAACTCGGCAAGGTAATGCACGACTTTTTTTATGGCTCTAAATTTATTACGGCTCGTAATAAATTTTTCATAAGTATACTAAGGGGCCCCATTCTAAAAATTCACTTAGGGCCACCCAAATTCCAGAGTCGGCCCTGTTTGAAATAATACCTTTAATTCGAATTGGACTCTTTATTCAAACTAAACTCTTGTTTTAAGTTTGAAATAATACCTTTATTTTATGTATAATCTTATATATAGTAAGAAGACCCTTCTCTTAGTTTTTCAAGTTTAGTTTCATCTCTTGATTTATAAAGAATAGTTTCGTAAAAAACTTTTCAATTTATAATATTCTTTTATTAAAGACATATTGATAAAGCTTGCTATATGTTGAATAATCAACAAAGGCACCATTATAAGATTTTTGTTGAAATTTAGTCAAGTGACCTTTAACATTGTTCAATATATAACAAGCATACATAACATCCTTAGATGATTTATAATAGGTTTTCTTCCTTTTCATAGTTCACGGGGTATTTTCATTGTTTTTTTTTATTGATGAGAGTTTTATTTTACATATAGTTGGAAGTTGTTATACTTAATCATTATGGCTAAAGAACAGTTGGCACTATGGTTTGATTTATCTAAATTTACTATCATGTATGATAATGCTAATGCAATTGAAATCACTCATAATCTTATATTTCACTCTAGAACACAGCTTAAAGATATTCGTAAACAATTTTTTACATTTTTAGGTTTTTCATGAACACCCTTATATTGTGAAGTTTTTATTTTCTTATTCGCATCAAATCAATTATTAAATGTTTCATCATTTGTTATTTACTTTAAATTATAGTTATCAGAATTGAATTGACTTGGCCGGTTAAATTGATGAACTGGTTACTTGGACACTTAATCGATTCAAGTTACTAATCGGACTGCTTTTGTAAAAAAACTAGGAAAATCCGGATAACCCGACTAGTTTTTTATGATCTAGACGACCTAGTAAGATTTTACAAAACTGAATAGTTTTTTTTTAAATGGCAAAATGATATTTTACCTCTTTTATAATGCAATTTTAATTTAAAATTGATATTTTATTTCAGTATCCTTTCCAATTCTATTTAATTTCCCTTTATTATGAATTTATATCACTGAACTTTTAAATTTATTAAAAAATTATGTTAGAAATATATATTAAAAAAAAGTATTATATTAGAAAACTATTTTTAACGTGTTAGCTTAAAATATCTTTTTTTTCATTTATATATATATAATTATTAATTATATTGTTAACCAATAGTTGAATCAATGATCCAATCACCTGATGCCTTAGCCGGGTCAATGTTGGGTCCTAACTATGCTTAAAGCATGAAAAATCTAACTTTGATTTTTTTTTTTGTATAAGTTTTGGAATATTTTTCATTTATTTAGGGTTGTAATTAATCATTTTTATAGTTGATAGATACATTTGATTTTTTTAAGCTTTTGCGTTTTCTTTAAATTTTATAAAAAAAAATTGTATCTATATTTATTTATTAGGACTAGTTTTCATGAATTATGATTCAAAACTTTTTTTTTTCGAAACATATATATCGATTTTTTATTTTCTATTTGTTATTTTTATAACTTTATTACTTGTTGCTGATTTTTAACTATTTAAATTATTCAAACAATTCATCACATACAAAATTTATATCTGTGAAAAAAATAGTTGAAAAGGCGTCTTTTTAACTTAAAATACACAACAGTTATACATTGACATAAGATTAATGGATACCATGCCAGATCATCCAAACCAACCGTTATTTTGCATGTATTAGTTGAGCATAGATAATTGATTTAAAAAGATACCAAAATCAAAAACACACAACTATGCGCTTAGCCTAATTTTAAGTTAGTTCAAGTATTTGACTCAAGCCTGCACTAAGTAACTAAGCAAATCAAACGAACAAAATAAATTAAATTAAATTTATTAACTTATTATATTAATATATTAATATTAATTTAAGTTTGGTAAGTTTTATTAAATGTAGTAAAATTAGTTGAGTAAACCGAATGTCCTCTTATTTTGAAATGAAAGCTGACGCTCAAGTTTAATTAATTTGAAACAAACTCGAATAATAAGCCAAGCTCAAGCTGCTCAACCCAATTAGCCGCCGTATACACAACCAGCCAGCATGTTTTAACTCGGGTAGCTGATATATAATACATTGTAGTACAACTCTAGAGAATGGAGGTAGTACAACTCGAGTATACCTCCTGAGTGAGAACTGAGACGCGTGTTGAAATACATATTCACCGCTCCAGCATGTGGTTTCGTTATATGTATATACTAAAACTATACAGGCAGGCCACTCCAGTCCACATAAGAACTACTACTCAGCGACCGCCCAAAGAAGCTTGCTGTCCTTGTTCAGCTGCCGCATCTAAATCAGTAGTCTCCAGTCTCTGGAAGACCAGCTTCTGCTGGGGAAGCTGGCCGTTGGAAAACACGGTGACATCTGTATCAATTAGAATGGTGTCCTCTTCCTTAAAATCACCCCTCAAGATGCCCTTGGCAATATCATTCTCGATGTTCTGCTGGATTGTACGTTTCACAGGCCTGGCACCATAGTTAGGGTCGTAGCCTAGGCTTCCCAATAACTGAATTGCTTTTTCGCTCACCACAATTTTTATTTTCCGGTCTGCTATCCTCTGCTGGACTCGTTCCAGCTGGAATCAGGGGCAGGAGGTAATAACTGAATTAGTTATGATAAATGCTATGAGAAATGCTAGATACAGTTAGTCATCTTATCTTTACATTATCATGCTAACGTGTTACGTTATAATTGGTAAAAAATTAATGATGAGCTTTTATTTTTACCAATCACAGCGCAATAAGTCAACATGATATTGCAAAGATGACGCAACACCAACTCCTAAAAATATTTGTCATTAGTTACATTGACGTGAGAGGAGAGCACATAAATTTGTAAATTGAAGTTCATTTGAAGGAGAGCAGCTCCTTTCTTTTACAAAAGCATGATGCATGAAAATGAAGATTATTAATTAGCCCGCATAAATAACTAGATCTGTAATCAAAACAAAGATGAATTGAATTTAAGAGCGCAGAAATTACCTGAATCTTCACGATGCTGCATATCTGGTCACGATCCAAGGGCTGGAAAACTATGTACTCATCCACCCGGTTCATGAACTCTGGTCGGAAGATGGTTCTCGCTGAATCCATCACCCTCTGCTTAATCATGTCATACGTATCCTTGGGAGAACTCTCGTCGTCTTCCGTGTTTAGTATGTACTGTGAACCCACATTTGAAGTCATGATGATGACGGTGTTAGTGAACCTGACTGTGCGACCCTGAGAGTCGGTCACCCTTCCATCATCTAGCATCTGAAGTAACACATTGAACACGTCGGAATGCGCTTTTTCTATCTCATCAAACAAAATAACTGCATACGGCCTCCTACGAACAGTTTCTGTCAACTGTCCTCCTTCCTCGTACCCTACATAACCAGGGGGTGCCCCAATCAATCTCGAAACTGCATGCTTTTCCATGTACTCACTCATATCAATTCGCACAAGGGCCTCCTCCGTGTTGAACATATAGGAAGCAAGGGCCTTGGCCAGCTCTGTCTTCCCAACACCCGTTGGACCCATGAACATGAAACTAGCAATTGGGCGATGAGGATCTGAGAGACCAGCTCGAGATCTCTGGATAGCCTCAGCAACTGACTTCACCGCAGGGACTTGACCCACCACACGTTTATGTAACTCTTCCTCCAAGTGTAACAGCTTATCTCTGTCAGACTGCTGTAGCTTGAAGAGAGGAATACCAGTCCATTTACTGACAATCTCAGCAATATCATTCCCAGTAACTTCTTCTCTAAGCATGGATTTCCCAGATCTCACATATTCATCCAGCTCTTTTTCTGCACCTTTAAGTTGAAGCTGCAATGAATTCAGGGTCCCAAACTTCAATTCAGCGGCACGGTTAAGGTCATACTCTCGTTCAGTCTGTTGGATCTCAAGATTTACCCTGTCAATCTGCATGACAAGATACAATCAGTTACAGAGCCTATTGATTAACACTTCTACACCATATGCATAAAATTCAATCACAATACAACATACAAACCAATAAAATATCTGATCCCATACTTTGAGGGGGGCATAAGCTCTCACATTTTCTCATCAAAATATTATGCCTATGTTGGAAAGCAAAAGGAAATAAAGGGCTAAATCTGTCCTCTTCTTTATATCAATATGTCAAACTTGCATTCAAGTCTTCTTCCGCCAATCACTAACTTCTTAAAAACATCTCACAGTCGACCAATTTTAAATAATATTTTCAAAAATAATAGTAATAAAACTCTGATACAACATTAACAAATAAGGGTGCACCTCTTCTTTGATAGACTGGATGCGCATCATGGCAGATTTCTCATGCTCCCACCGTTCATTTAGCTGTTCTTGCTTCTTCTTTAAAAGAGACAGCTCAACCTCAAGGCGATTCAATCTGTCTTTTGAAGCCTTGTCTGTATCAGTTGTAAGAGAAAGCCTCTCCATTTCCAGCTTCAACACTGAACGGTTAATCTCATCAAGAGCAGTAGGCTTTGATGTAATTTCCATTTTGAGTTTTGCAGCTGCCTCATCAACTAGATCAATAGCTGAAAGCACAACAAAAACAATAATGTACAACGTATCCGCAAATTAGCCTGTATATTGGTATAAATAAGGCAGCTTGGATGTCAAATATATTCTCAGGTAAATGGACATTCTCCCGGAACAATAGCCAATAGCCAAAGACAAATTTTCAAGAAAGAAATATGGTTCAAGGAAATGTGCATTAATAACCACTATAAATTAGTCAATCCTAAATGGCACTATATGAGTCATCTAATCACATAAATTTGTCAATTTCCAATTTGAAAAGTCAAAACCAAATGATACTAATGTGACTATATATATATATATAGTGATGGGTCTAGACATTATGGACCCAATATCCATAAGATCCAACTTCCAAATAACCTATATGCAACGTGACACTCCCCCAAACTCGGCCAATATATATACTAAACTCCTTGACATGCACTATGTCCAGGTTATAATATTTTCTTAAAATAAATTATTTAAAGGAATTTATTCTCCCTATATAGGATAGATTTTATGGATAATTTTTTCCGCATTCTCCTGCCGTGGTTTTTTAGTTATTCTCGTTGCATTCTATTGCATATTTTCATTTATGGGCAGTTATTATTCTCGGTATATTTTCTTGCTGAGCATGAATAAATATAGTTATAGACGGATAATTTTGGAAAGGAAAACACTAACACCAAAAGTAGGTCCACGCATATGTGTATATATATGTTGGAGATGAGAATCACAAGCATAGATAATGTTCCAAGATAGAAACAGATTCAGACCCGAACAGCACCAATCTCAAATAGATCGAGTCTTGAACATACGACTTCTAGATAGGAGCACTTCCGAGAAGATCTAACTACTTCTAAACAAGAGATCCAAGCAGCAACAAATTTGAGCCAACATAGAAGATCCAAACAGCAGGGCATTGCGACAGGAGTCATTCGTGTGAAGAGTTTTCAGCTTTCTTTTTCTTTTATTTATTTAATTAAATATAAATTAGCTTTTTTCCTTTAATTTCTATTGTAACTCTGATAAAGGGAATATATACATAGATGTTAGGGTTTTGTGACAATTAACAATCAACATTATTAATATTGTTCTTTACAAATTTAATTGGAGCAAGGCTCTGTTTTGAGATCAGTGTTTTACGGGACTGGTTCTATTCCGATCTCCAAACATTCTCTCGGCTCACAACTCTGATCTCTATCATATATATATAAGAAACACAATCACGCCTAAGAGGAAAAGTGAAAATGTCCAGCTACTCACTATGGGCAATGAACGTACAAAACACAAAATGATACACAACATTTGTGCAAGACAAATGTAGCCATAGCATCACAAAATCGCCCAGTCCAAGTGTGGAAAGACTTAACAAATAAAACAAGAGTCTCTTTCACACTTATCATACCTTTTCCCCTAAGTTTCCATAGTTGTCTTGCCTAGAGCAAAAGAACAAATGTTTGCTCTGTAAAAACCACATCCTACAGATTATTATAAAAGAATGACTTCATATTCAACCGATGAAAACACAAAACCAAAAAAACAAACACAAGAATGAAAGCTCATTGGCCACTAGAAGGAATTTCATGCCATAATCAGTGCCAAAAGTTTGATTGTATACTTTTACAACAAGGTTCAATTGTTTCACTCTGTCATCAGAATAGTGATTGATCACAAAGACTCATCAACAACCCACTATATGCTTGAAAAAACATGATTCCACGTCTCATTGGCATTCAAAATGCCAATCTCCACCTTAATAACATGCGAAACACTAATCTCCACCTTAATAGAATGGACCTAGCTAGGCTAAGTTCAAGTTTCCAACACACTACTAGGCATAAACACAAAAGAAAGGTAAGATATAAAGGCAATCTTATTAGGAGAAAGGTTAGCATAGGAAATAAGGAGCAGATATCAACTACCTATACAGGACTGAGTACGGTGGTCAAAAGGACTCATACTAGACTCAATAGTGCATTAGGACTAAATACCTAATCCAGTGGCAATGGGTAGTTCTACTATGGAGGATCATCTCTAGGAACCACATCAGGTCATCATATACTATAAACTTGTCAAGGGATAAAGAAAATTCTTTAAGGGTGCCAATTCACCTATAATTAGCTTCAATAGAGCTGTCCCATAATTGGGTTGGTCCTCAAAAGCCACCTTAACATACACTACCACTTACACTTTATATGACTTCACGCAAGGAAAACTAAGGAATAATAAACATAACCCTTTTTAGTGTAGGAATAACAAATAAATACACGGTTTTTAACTCAAACTGATAACTTGTTAGAACGAGGACCTAGAGAGTATATGAAATAGACACACTTAAATACCCAAGGACAAGAAAATTATAGACAACAAACCAAAGTAATGTTTGTGTATGGAATATTACCATTTAACATAGATGAAGACAAACTATTGTTAATATAACACGATTTTAAGGAACACATAATCCCATATAACAAAAAAGGGTTTTTTTAAAATGACAAGTACTTGCCAATTATAGTCAGTAGATACTCTAATTGAACAATACTAGAATCAGGTAGCAGAATATTATAACTCTGGTAAACATTCAAGAATAAATTCATTAAAAACACCAAGGTTGTTGCAAATTGTGATGCAAAACAAGGAATAAGAAAGAGACCACAAATGAGTTGAGATGAAGATGGACAAATATCAAAAAATATGACGAACAAAATCCAACACACAACAGCAAAATCTGGTGACAAATGAAGTGTACATACTCATTACAACAAGATAATATAATGGACAATACTAAAATCAAGTAGCAGAATATCGCAACTCCAACAAAAAGTCAAGAATTATATGATTAGAAAAACCTTTTTTTTTTTGCAAATTGTGATGCAAAACAGGGATCATGGATTAAGAAATAGACCACAAATGAATCGATATGAAGATGAACAAATTGCAAAAAAAAATATGACAAACAAAATCAACAGTAAAATCCTATGAAAAATATGGCACTAGATGTGAACTTTCAATGAGTCTAATGATTTTTCATATTTGAAATTAGAAATGAAAGGAAACAGCTTTGAGAAATTCAATGCAATTTCTCAATTCTAGAGAAAGCCAAAGATCTGGGGACAATTCCAATGGAAAATCTAAACTTGTGGTGGAAAGAGCATTTCAATGGGTGTTGGCTAAAAACAATTCCGGCAATCAAAGCATTTCAGTGACTAAATTCTAGTGAATAATAGAATTGGAAAATATATTATGATGACATCATTTATATATATATAAAAAGGTTCTAGATATTTATGGGCCTTATAGATTCTAGGTCAAACTTGAAAATAATCTATATACAAAATGACTGATAATGACAAAATCCGTATACTATCCTACCGTGAACCGTGAATTGTGCCTGGCGACTTTATATAACTCTAAAAAATCACTGTATAAATCATATGTGAAATTTGTGTAGACAATAACCAAATTAAAACAAAACTCATACAAACTAACCAAACCAACAAGCCTTAATTCCAATAAAATGAAATCGGTTATATGAACCAGGACAAATACAAATTTTATATTTAATTCTATATATGAATATTTCTCTTTCAAATATTCCTATTGGTTACCATTTTTCTTCCAAACATGCTAAACAAAAATGCAACAATTTTGGTTCTAATTGATCAGATTAGCAACAAAACAAGTTAGCACCAAGTGACTAAGATTTGCTCTGTTGATGACCTCTATAATGTTTTTTCATATAAAATGTTTTACAATACCTTTGTCAGGGAGAAAGCGACCACTAACATAACGATCTGAAAGAATTGCTGCATCTACAAGAGCATTGTCAGAAATGCGGACTCCGTGATGAAGCTCATATCTTTCACGCAACCCACGAAGAATAGAGATTGTATCTTCCACAGATGGTTGATCAACATAAACTTGCTGAAAGCGACGCTCCAACGCCGGATCTTTTTCAATATATTTACGATATTCATCAAGTGTTGTAGCACCAATACACCTCAACTCACCACGACCAAGCATAGGTTTTAGTAGATTGCCTGCATCCATTGCACCATTGGTGGCACCTGAAAAAATGGTGCAGCATGTCACTCCTATTCAAATAAAGACCATGCGCATCTCAAAACTTTCCTCAAATTTTTAGGCATTCATAGTTTTCTGTACTCCTACAATCCATAGGATTGGAAGGAGCTAAATGAACTTCACTGGGTAGTGCTCACATAAATGGGGCTCACAATAAATTTTTCTATATATGGAGTGATCAGAGATGTAAATATGAAGCAGGATGACAAGACACAAGCTTTTTTCATGTTGCACACACAATTATAAGAAGAAGAAAAAAGTGATGAGGTCATCATTTCGAAAATGTTAAAACTTTTTTTTAAATGGCAGTCCTGTCCTTGGCACATCCTGTTTCCATGAGGGCATGATTATATATATATATATATATATATATATATATATATGTATAAAACTACGAATAATAATTTGTATCAGTGATCTCAAAAAACACTTTAAAACAACTACAAATAAAACAATAAAAAAAACCAATGAAACAGAAAAAGGAACAATCACTAATAACAGTAAAAGCAATCAAAAACTCAAACATACCTGCACCAACTACTGTGTGGATCTCATCAATGAACAGAATAATCTGCCCATCTGAATCTGTTACTTCCTTGAGGACAGCCTTCAGCCTATCTTCAAATTCTCCTCGAAATTTGGCCCCAGCAATGAGAGCACCCATATCAAGTGATATTAACTGCAAAGCACAAAAAACTATAATTTTAGTGGGTGGATGTTCTATGGAATAATAATAATATGGCAGCAGCAACAATTACGTCAGCAGCAACTAGTGTAGCATTGGTGGCAACATGAACAAAAATTGCCATTTGAATTTCCGGATGAGACACAGACCTTACGGTTCATGAGAGCTTGAGGAACATCCCCTTCCACAATTCTCTGAGCAAGCCTGTCAAAGAAATATACACAAAAACTCAACATCATAGTGTGTGATGTAAAAAATCAAAACAAGATGAAAATCTGCCTATTAATGGCCATTGATGTTGTAGGAGTCAGATGCAATGCTAAGGGAAACAGTTGCTCAGTTTAGGTAGCCAATTATTCTAAATTTGGTTTACAGCTTCTGCATATCAACATCTTGAACTGTTACAAGTAAAAATATAACTAGAAACTGTTTTAGGTAATTTGCAATGTATAAGGGGAGTACAACTGATATAGATGATCGGTGACTATCCAAGGCTTTTCTTTGATACATGACTCTCCAAGCTTTAAAACGGTGGAGAACGGTGGCCCAACTTGTATTTAAAAAATAAAATTAAAAAAAAAACATTTTTGAAATTAGATGATCAAAAACAGAAAAAAAAAATCATCGTTTAGCAAATTCTCACCTATCTATTTCCATTCCCAAATTCTCAATAACTAATTTCATCTTGCATCACAACCCTTTACTGGTGGGAGGGTATTTTAAAATAAAAAACTGGCTGCCTCTAGCTTTTGTCTGCAGCCAGCAAATACTTGTCATTTAAAAAAAAAATCTTTTTCTTGTCTGCAGCCAAGGCACTTAGAATTTTAAACAAATATATTTGAAACCCTAACTCTCTTGTCAGCAGAAACCAACAAGGTTTTAAAATCCTTGATCCCTATATATCTAATGGGCACTGAAAGTAAAAATAAATTGGCAACCCAATTTCCTTCTTCCATCTAACAGTCTAAATCCCTAATCTTCTTGGTCCACGTCTACTATATTTCTCTAGCTGCTCTATATTCCAGGCGGACAGCCAATATGATTTCAATTCACAGTTGCCAGCATCTAAAGCTCTATCTAATTATGGATTTGGAAATTATTTTGTATAATTGTGCTAGATTTAGCATGATTACATATATTTTTGGAATTTCTAATTATATTTTTAATGTTCTGTTATATGAAATTATAAACATATATAAAAATAATTAAAACTGCTTAAAACATCTAAAACAATTTTATGTTTGCTAAAGCAATTAATCACTAAACAGTCCTCAAATGTCTAGCACCGTCAAATGATTTTCAAAAAACGAAAAAAAAAAAAAAAAAAAAAAAAAGACAGGCGGCCACAAAATTCCTTTTCACAGCATTACAGCCATATTTTAAAACTACTATGCGAATCACAATTCAGAAAATTGTTCATAAATGATAACCTCCATGCATGTACTATGCAGTTAAATTCATGTGCAACTAGACATGCAGACCGGAAACACACATGAAGAAAAATCTCAGTAAAGTTTTAGGACATCAACAGTAATGACTAATGACAGCCTAGAAGCATTATGTTTTGAGCCAACATCTCAGTAATAATCAACCAGCCAGCAACGATTTATAGAAGACTAGAGATAATTTAGGCCAAAAAGGCAAACGTTTTAATATCGCGTCCATCCTCCTGCTACATATTTTCTTTAAAACAAAAAATGAAATTTTTACCCTTCAGAAATTGCAGTTTTTCCAACACCTGGTTCACCAATTAGCACAGGGTTGTTCTTTGTTCTCCTTGAGAGGATTTGGATGCATCTGCGTATTTCATCATCTCTTCCTATTACTGGATCAAGCTTTCCTGCCCTTGCCATAGCTGTCAAATCTTTTCCATATTTTTCCAAAACTTCATATTTACCCTCAGGATCTGTAGTACAGAGAAAACGTGATGATTGCTCATAAAAAAGTTGAAAACAAAAGGCAACAAGATGTGTATTTCCTACTAATTCTATAAAATAATAATAAATTTAAATGGAACATGAGAAACAAAATTAACAAAAGCACATCTTATAATATGCCCAGTAAAACAAGAAAAATCACTCAAAGCCAAAAAAAAACATATAAAGATAGAAAGCTAACTGTACAGTGCCCAATTTGCACCATAATCAAAATTTAAAACAATTTCCAAACTTTCAGCTCATCAGACACATTAAATTATTCAACCATTAAACAAAAATAGCATCATGAGATAGTGATGTAGCATTCAAGTTTGTTGGCAGAAATCAAACCTCACTTTATTTAAAGAGGGAACTACGTTTTATTATATAAAAAGAGAACCTCTACTCTACTATAGGTAAGGCCTAATAACATATTAAAAAAATTATAAATAAATGAATTTTATTAGAAAACCAAGTACACAAGAAGTGCACAAGAAAGAGAATACAAAAAGACCACAGGTAAAAAAAATCAGCTAAAAAAAATAGAGATAACATCAAAAAGACAAGAGGGACGAAAATGGCCCAGATCCAGCCAAACAATTTCAAAAGCACCGAAGAAAATAAAGTTTAAGCTCATCTAAGCGGCATTCACAGCCCTGAAAAAGATGAACATTCCGCTCCCACTAGAGACACCAGATGATGCAATGAGGAATAGCGCTCCAGACCACAAACTTCCTGCCCACCCGCCCCCTCCAGGAGGAGAAAAGCCAGTAAACACTATGAGATATCACCCAAGACAGACCAAAAAGCCCTAGAACGAAGTCCCAAAGAAGACGGGCAACGGGGCAATGAAGGATAAGGTAGTCCACTGACTCCCTGGCCGTCTTACACATGTAACACCAACTAGGAATCAACATCTCACGCCTACACAGGTTATCCGCAGTTAGAATCCGCCCCAAAACTATCGTCCAAGCAAAGAAAGCCAGCCACGGATAAATTGGAGCCTTCCAAACACTCTTCCATGGGAAGCCCCCTGAAAAAACAAGCAATCAAGCCGCATAAAAAGACCGCACACAAAAGCCCGGAGCCCGAGCAGGACACCAGCATAAATGGTACAGACAAGTGCAGCACAAGGGGGTAGAATATAACACCTCAAAAAAAGAAACAAAAGCCTCTAACTCCCAATCTTATGCGAGCCGAGAGAAGGTAACCTCCCACTACACCCCCGAACCATGATCCAAGTAGAAATCAGTCACAAAGCCCTCACAAGCAGTGGCAAAGCAGAACAACTCAGGATAAGTCAATTTCAAAAGCACCTCCAAGCACCAGGCATCCCCCTATAAGCCTAATAACATATAAAATAAACCGATATTAAATAATCTTGCTCTCTAACACTCCCCTCAAGTTGATTCAAAGATACCGGAGATGCCCAACTTGCATAGAATAAAATGAAAGATATGCCCACTTATGCCTTTAATAAAAACATCTACAAGATGATCCATAGAAGCAACACAATGAAGGCCTCCAATTTTGTATAGATAAAGTCGCAATCAATCTCCATTTGCTTCATACCATCATGTTGAACTTGATTATGGGCAATATTAATAACATATTCGTTGTCACAGTAAAGCCTCATAGGCTGTGAGACACCATCTCCGAGATCAATGAGAAGTCATCGACCAAAGTAACTCACATACCCACTGAGCCATAGCACAAAATTCAGCCTCAAAACTTGAGTGAGAGACCACTGCTTGGTTTTTACTACACCACATGACTACATTACAACTAACAACAATAGAGAAACCCATGGTAGACCTATAATCATCCAAGGATCTAGCCCGATCAACATGTGTATACTGTATAGAAAGACCATGAGGTACAAACCATGCACCAAGAGACTATTTCAAGCCAATTCAATGCCTTCATGAGCTTGCAGACAAGACCTTCAACTTCAGGCCCAAAAAGCCCAAGATATATACACATAATAACTTACTCTTCTAGTTCCCTATGAAGAAAAGCATTTTTTTATAGCTGATTGTAAGC
Source organism: Taxillus chinensis (assembly GCA_023512835.1). Classification (NCBI taxonomy): domain Eukaryota; kingdom Viridiplantae; phylum Streptophyta; class Magnoliopsida; order Santalales; family Loranthaceae; genus Taxillus; species Taxillus chinensis. Next base: position 24,440,691 of record CM042089.1, read on the forward strand.
TCCCATCCAATATTGGCAGCACAAGTAATGTTGACACGAGGAAGAATAAGGAGAGAAAGATGATATTATTCATTATGCTCTCCATACAATATATATTGTTTTCTTCCTTGGGAATCAAGGTAGGATCTCTCCACAATCAATCTAGGATCCCTTGCTTGGTAGTCAAGCTAGGATCTTACTAGTATCATAACACGCACATGTAATAATAACTTGTATCAATACAAGTCTCATAATAATCTAAATCATATGTTTAGTTGTAACCTTTCTTGACTAAACAAGCTTTGTAGCAAACAATAGTTCCATCAGGCTTTTCTTTGACAGTGAAGAAAATCTTACGCCCGATAGTGCATGTCTCTAGGAAGTTGAACCAACTCAAAATGTTTCATTTTTCTTAAGGGCTATCATCTTCTGTAACATATCATCCTAGCTTTGGACTAGCTAAGGCCTCTTGCCATGTTTTGAGAATAACTTTTTTTTTATAAGAAAATTTATTAATATGAGAAGAACGCACACAAATCGTGTGCGCTAAAAGAGCATACAATAACAAACTCAAAAAGAGCACTCAAGAATAAAATCAAAAATAGACAAGAGAGACTATGCCTAAAACAAAAAATCATTCCCTCAAATCCCAAAAAAAAAAAAGTGAACTCGGACGGAGAACACTCGCTGTCGTTAAACACGTGGACATTCCGCTCACGCTAAATACACCAAAGAAAATAATGAGGACATTCCGCCCCATGCTCCCGAGCAAGCACTCAAATAACCCACGAAGGGATGATGACATCACCCAAAGAAGGCCGAAAAAGCCCATAATTACGTTCCACAGCTCCAAACATATGAACAATGTAGAAATAAATGATCCACGGACTCCGCCGAAGCCTTACACATAAAACATTGATTACGCTCCCTATCGGGCCGCCAACAAAGCCTATCAGTCGTCAACCGCACAGGAGCAACTAAATACAACCGATTGAAAAAAGATGAGAAAGCCTCCAACTCCTAATCATGAGCAGCCCATGGAAATAACACCTCCCACTGCCTAACAATATCCCGTAGACAATGAACGTCAACCACAAAAACATTAGGGGGCAAGCAATCCAATATAACTCCAGATAATCGCACTTCAAGGGCGAGACACCACACCATACATCATCCCAAAAGCGAATAGAAGCACCGTCCCCCAGCTCAAACCCCACAAATTGAGAGAAGAAGTCCCATCGCGCGCGGATGAATTTCCATAAACTCAAACCATGCAGCCCACAAGGCATCAAAGAGGCCCAACCCTCCTTGGCAATGCCATATTTCTAATCACCGCCCGCCACAAGGCCACCCTCTCCACCCCAAACCACCACAACCACTTCTCCAACAGAGAGACATTAAACTGGCACAACTTCTGAATGCCCAAACCGCCCTGAGAGAGAGGGTGACACACACTGTCCCAGCGCGCCAAGTAAGGTTTGGACTTTCCCGCTACCATACCCCAAAGAAAATTCCTTTGGATCCTCTCGAGCCGAGAAAGATACAAAAGAAAACATTGTGAGGAGAAGGCAAACAAGCATATAGCGTAACATTAGATATGAGATATTGAGTACATGAAGCTTGCGCTTATAAATAGAAATGGATAAATCATCAGCTATTTCATCAATAGTTCATGTTGATAAGAGGATAATTAATCTTTTGTTTGGTGAAAAAACATAAATAAATAAACATGTCTTGACTACTAGAAGAAGTTGTTCTAAAGTGCTAAGTGGTGGATGTCCCATGTGATGGTGTCAAACATGTAACTTGGATAGGGAGCTTGATGGGCCTATGGTCTTCACTTGATTAGAAAATAGTTCATGGAACACTTACAAGGTCTCTTTTAATTTACCATGACCATTCTCCTAGTTCTTTCCAATTCTTGAACAAAATACGATGGAAAAAAAAAAAAGAATTTGACACTTAATCAGAAGTTAGAGAGTTCATGGAAATCAAATTTGTATAACAGTGTGAACATGCAGAACTGAGGACAATACAGTATCACTAGTAAGTCTTATAGAACCCTAGCGCTATAGCAACTAAAGACCCATTAGAAGCAGTAACATAGTTAGGTTTAGGAGGATGAAATAATTAGAGAATAACGTAATATAACCGCTCATATGATTCATGGCACTTGAACCAAGAATTCAAGCTGAGAATAGAGGTAAACAGCCTACCAAACATATCTGATTGAGCTAAAATGAGAACTACCATCACTTCATGCCAAGAGCATGCCCAAACTCTATGATTCTAAGGAAAGAGTACAACAAAAAAATAGGTGGTTAGCCGAAAGCCTCACTCAAGTGCACCTAAGGCTCATCCTTGGCCATAACTAGTATTGAGAGGATGGTCATGGAGCTTTTAACAAGTTTCAAAGATGAGACATAATTTCCTATAGTGATCACACTGCACAATAGGTCGAATAATATATGAGCACACATACGTACAGGCCCAAGAGGCGCATGCCCACTTGGGCCCAAGGATTACTGTAAGAACACCTATAGGACCGGGTTTTTTTAGTTGCATTTTTATCGCTGCAATATATGGTGTCTAATAGTGACAAAAAGTTATACGTTTTCTTGCATTATCCTTCAACTTGGAGGACACGTGCGATATAGAATAAATAATATCTATTTATTAGCATTTCCTTTTTATTTCAATAAAAATACATGAACAATTTATTATTATTAAATATATATATATACATAAACTAATAAGCTACTTAAATTATAAAAAAAAAAGACACAATCCTCTTATTTTTTTCATATTTTTCATACTGACTGAAAATTTTAAAATGTTCAATTAGTCACACCCTTACCTAACCCCTAGCACCGTTCACTTTGCCACTAGATTCATTAGTTCTGTCACCATCCCCTCCATCATGCTCCTTCCTTGACTTTTAAAATGTCCAATTAGTTACACTTTGATACCAACTAGTATTTAGTTTAGTAATCTGAAAAATGTGGTTTTCAAAGAAAAAAAAAGCATTATTGGATAAATATTCAAATCCGTTGTTCATGTTGTGTGACAGACATCAATATTAAATTCAATGACTTCTGTATACTTCAAATCTCCCGATCCTATTCATCCTCGACTTTAACCCAATCTACTCCTTTCTTGAGTCCTTCTACCCTTACCTAGCCCCAAGGACTGCTCACTTTGCCACTGGATTAATTGGCTCTGTCACCCTCCTCTCCATCATAGCCCCCTCCCCCACAAGATTGCTCTAATGTGGGAAAAGGGAGACAAAATAGAATCTGAGCCAAACCTGGTTGGACTCCATATTAAGCCTTACCAAGAAATCAATATCACAAACTCTGTCTACTAGTTTATGAAAGGCAGCAACATTAGCAGGGCTGGTAGGATGAAAGTCATGTAAAAATCCAGTTCATGCCATAGGCTTCGCAACTCAGAAAAATATTAGGAGTGATAACTCCCTCTGCTCAATCTCTACTTGGTGTCAAGAAATTTTGCTGAAGTTTGTAAGACTAGGCATCATTACCCACCTAAGAAAGTGTCCTTAGCAGCCACCCAAACCTGGGCAATCATATCCAAGAATAACTAGCTGCGGGCAATGGAGTCAGTTATGAAATTGACAACATAAGCAATAGCCAGAACATCATTAGAGCTCACTTGTGAATCACATATCTACAGATGTAAGTTTTATGTTCTGTCAAATAAGATAGGCAATACGGCTACCAAAAACAACAATAAGATAACCAAAGGGGACCATATCAACTAATTCAAATAAGTTTGAAGGAGAGTTGGCCGCAATTGTGGCTAGTCTAGGGCTATGGTTGAAGGTGAGTTGGTGGGAATCACAGCTGATTTAGGATCAGGGTTTGAATATGTGCAGAAGATTTGGTTGTGGTAGGTTGATTAGGGTTTGAGGGAGCTGGTGACAGGTCGAAAGATGCAGAGAAAGCAAAAAGAAAAGGTAATGGCTGGTGGAGAGGAAGGAAGAGCTACTACCATGGAGAGAAATCTGTTAACTCAGATATCATGTTGAAAGAAATTAAATCTCACTTTTATCAATACAAAGAACTAAATTTTTTTATTGAAAAAAGGGAAATTTTATTACAGCCACTAACAAAGTAAAGAAAAGTTTCAAGACTTCGCCTCTATTAGGCCCAAGACATAAAATAAACAAACATCAAATATAAAATATATAATATTAAATAATATTTCTCTCCGACATATAACAAAGCTAATATACTTCAAACTTCACCAACCAGGGAAAAAAACTGAAGAAAAACAAAACACCTATACAACAGAGAAACGGAGGAAACCATTTAAGATATCAAAATCACCTTCATGGAATTCCCACATTACAAGTCCTACCTTTTGCTAATTGTTTATTTATACTAATTAACAGACCCACAACTGTACATTTATAATTAACAGACCCACAACTGTAAGCTGGATAAAAGCATAAAATTCATAATCACCTTGGTCAAATACTGTTTGGTTACCCCTAATGGCCTGAATTACAGATTTTAATGTTTTCTCTGAGATTTGAAAATCCTTGAATAATTGCCTTCCAAATCTCTGATCTTGCAAATAGCCAAGCACTAAATGCTCAACAGACACGAATGAATCTCCATAGTCTTTTTTATATTCTCGGGCTCGCTGGAATAGTGCTTCTAAGTCTCGCCCTAACATTGAACCAGATGATTCACTGATAACCTGATACAATTGAACAAATACATAAACAAAGTAATTAACATAAATGTACTTCATCACATGACTTATAATCAGATGATTCACCCATAACCAGATCATTCAGAAATAGATCTTCCAAGTTCTGTCCTAACATCCGTAAGCCATATGCAGGATACAACATAACACATGAAATAATGCATTATAGCTGAGGTTTACCATGATAATGCCAGTTGATAGGGATAGATCCATGAGATTAAGTCAAAATCAATGATCCAAGAACTATTTATCTACTCAACCTATTTGAAGGAACTATTTATCATAGAGCATTCCTATTTTGTCTTTTCTTCATTGTGTTTATTCCCTTGCATGTTATTGTTGATAGAATACAAAGAATTTTACCAATTTCTCTTTTTTCTTCCAAATACAAGAGGAAGTGACGCTCTCATATAGATAGTGTCCTAACAATAATAGTCTACTAGACTTGCAATCAATCAGACCTAACTAATTCTAATTAATAGCTAACTAATGATACTTAAAGAATAAAAATATTTATTCAAAATAGAATATTCTCCAACACACCCCCTCAAGAAAATATCCTCCATAGCTAGCTTGCCTACTAGATTATCAAATAGCTTCTTATACAACCCTAAAAATATCAACCACTTGATCTCCAGTTGGAATATAGGGCATGCAACTAATTCCACATTTAGGCCAGCAAGAAACTTAAAATTACAGTTAGTATCCACATGTTTCTTACAGATGCTACTATCATCAGTACATTTCCAACCATACAAAGTGCAAAGATCCAAAACTTGCCAAATATGTTTGAGAGCATTAATAAATTTGGTAATAGAGACATCACATTGCTAGATTTCTCCAAGTTTATGAGTGAGTTCATACATCTGGAGACTAATTACCCAAATATGAGTACATTTGATTGATATTGTCCCAAAGTTCCTTTGCAGTATGATAAATCATATAATTAGACCCAATCTCTTCTTCCATGAAATTAACCAACCAAGTCATAAACACAGAATTCTCGACATCCCACACATCATGGGTTTTATCCCTCAACGGAAGTTCCTTGGTCGTCCCTACGAGATAGCCCAACTTTCTCCAACTCCGAATATACATTTGAACAGATTAGGACTATTGCAGGAAATAATCAGGATTGAGATGATGCTCCATTGATGTAGATTGAGAAGGAGCAAAAGGGGTTAGCATAGAGCTATCACCATCGGAGATTCCATTTCCAAACATGGTAACAAGGAGTGAAGAGAGCAACTAGGGTCAACCGAAACTAGCAACAGCTATCTGACCAAGTCTCAGAGAGCAACAAGATTGCCAGGCAAGTTTAATCACCAATGACAACGTTGGCAACAGATGACAGCTAATGGCAAGCCACGAGTGATGGTGGTCAATCAAGTGGAGGCATGACTTAGGCAGAGCCGTGAACTCATCATGGGGGATCTATCCATCATGGAGCACTCTTATCGTCTTTTCTTCATATCATTTTCCCTTATGATATTCATTATGTATTTCCCCTTTTAGCTATTCATTTCTTGTCCTACAATGAGGCATAATGGCTTTTTCATTAGTTATCAATATTTCACACAATGAAAATCCTGTATACAAGGGTGAGACCTCACTTGTAAAATTTACATATATTAAATATACTTTATAAAATAGTTGCGATCAATATTTTTTCCCTTTTGCATTTTGGAAGCTCTGAGGGTAATGGTCCTTCAATGGTTGAATCACCTTAGTATTTTCAATTTTCCATTATTAATGTATCATTTTCTATGGGTAATTGTCCATCTAAAATTTATCCTAAATACTAGTAGGGCTTGCACATGGGCCGTATAAAGCTACACGAATAATATCATCAAACAAACAAGCTTCAGGATATATGACAAGTTGGAAACAATCATACTATACAAATCCATTTAGGATTCCAGGAATGTTATGAGATTGCATCTGCCACTCAGTCAACTTCAGCACAACTTCAGGATTTAACTTAAAATATTTTTTGGATCAGAAATAAATTGGTCCTCAACCCATTTTATGAATGAATTTATAATGAGCATCACTCTCACAAACATTGAACTTTAAACCAAAACATGTAAAGGATGATATTGTTTGTAAAGTAAACCCAAATATCACATCAGCCCATAAGCCTCCCTTGCATTAAATCTTCTTATAGTTCAATGAAGAAAAAGATGATCCGTGGACTCCAACGAAGCCTTACACATGAAATACCTACTGACAAGAACGAAACCTCGACGCCTCAAATGATCAGCAGTCTGAATCTTATCCAAGACCGTTGTCCAGGCAAAGAAAGCAACCCTGGACGGCACCCAAGCCTTCCAAATACTCCGCCAAGGAAAACTCACAATATGGGCAAGAGTGAGAAGGGAGTAAAAACTCTGGACCCGATAACCTCACTCCTAATTGGGGCGCCAACACAACCGATCTGCCTCAAACTTCGCCGGAGGAACTGAATACAACAAATCAAAAAAAGATAAAAAAGCTTCCAATTCCCAATCCTGCGCAGCAAGAAAAACAATACCTCCCACTGCAAGAAAGTACTTCGAGGATAATGAACATCGGCCAAAAAAGCATCAGGAAGGCATACTAGCTGATACAGCTCTGGATACATAAGTTTCAGAGGAAAATAACCACACCACACATCATGCCAGAAACGAATAAAAGCATCATCCCCAACTCAAACACCACAAACCGAGAGAAAGAATCCCACCCCACGCGAATAAATTTCCACAACCATGTGCCATGAGGACTGCAGAACACTAAGGAGATCCAACTCCCACCACCAACCCCATATCTTATGTTAATAACTTAAGATAATTGTGGCAGAAATCATACCAATGGAAACATTTTGCAATAAGAATCGTAGAAAACCAGTAAAAACATGATTAAGATTCCTAAATATAAAAGTTCAGATTATCCCAATCAAAGCAGCATATGAAAGTAAGAAGATAAAAATAAGGAGGAAAATTGCCTTTGGCTGACGTTGGATGAACTTATCGGTAGCTTCCAAAAGACGGGTGTTATCGACACCAGCTTTGGAGAAAATACGACGAGCAAGCCCACTTTTCTGCTCCAACAAGGCCTTCATCAAATGCTCAGTCTCCACAATCTGATTCTTGTGCTCTTTTGCCACTTCTGGAGAAGAAACAATCCCTTGCCATGCCATATCTGTAAACTCCTGTTGGGTAATCTGCTGCGATAAAAGAAACCCAAGTCAGAAAAACAATGGTGGCAACACCCGAACAATATTTTGATTATTTTCTATCCAAAATTGCAGTTTTCAAGCTAAGAAGATATATGAAATGGGAGTATCAAATCACCACACATCAATTACGTAAGCCTTCAAGGCATTAACGAGAGAAAAAAAACATTTCCTCAATACACGGAAAACAAATGTCTTTCCTAGTCCGACATTACGCACGAAACAAATTGCTTAATACGGATAGAAAACAAGATTACCCTTCCACTGGATGCGTCACATCGGACGACAAAGGGGCTCGACCTCCTCGCAAGCCTTGTCGCACCAAATGCATCGTTCTTCTTCAATTTCAACGATTTTGAAGCTCTGAGGGATCTGCAGTTGGCATGGAAGCCCAAGAAGAGCGGAGGCTGAGCGATGAGAACACTTCTGTGGCAACCGCTGCCTGGTAATAATCTGAGGCCGGCACCAGCAAACGAGGCAGAGGTGGCCATGGGCGGATTCCGGCGACTTTTGAGGGTACTGACCGAGTGGAGTTTGGAGGCTGGATTTTGGGAGCTTGCGTGTTGGTGGAACAGTGATGATATACAAAAAAGCTTTTAGATGTTTCTGGGAACTTCCAAGATGGCAAAAGATTCGTTCGGACACTGTAGATATGCCTTGTTATCTTGTTATATATACATGGTACATGGCCATGTAAATAGGTAATGCCGCCGCATGAATTACTCTCGGCAGCGCTTGGGTTCCTCTGTGCTCCAACGAGAGTGACAGCTTTGCTTAATTATTTCGGCTAACGGGGGGAATAAAATATATGTCTAAAAGCAAATTGGAATAGTTCTCATTTAAAGCATTTACAGTACTCACCAAAATTAAATTATAATTTAATTAAATATTATTAATTTTCTAACATAAAATGATAAGCTTTTCAAACTTTTATTATTTAAATTAAAATATTAATTTATTAAAATTTTATTAAGAGAAAAAAAAAAGAAAAATATTATTACATGTTTCAAATATTATTAAAAGAGAAGAGAGAGACTCGGAGACTCGAAGGGTCAAAGAGTTGAAGTCACAAGCAGAATCTGTCAAATACCAAACTTTATGAGACTCGAAGGTCGAAGAGTCTAGGCTATCACGCCCCCAAATCCTAGAAACAACAGAACTAGGAACGCAACTTCCCACGCCCACTCTAGGGGTCGAGGGGTTGTGACTGATCCAATCTTGTACAATGCTACAACGGGGGTAGAATTGTACCCCAATGAATTAAATTTAAAATTTTATTAAAGGAGGATGACAATGCATTCAATTTTTATAAATATCCAACACAAAAGTTTCATCATTATGGTTCATACAACTGTCACGGACCCAAATCCGGGAAATAAATAATAAAATAGTAAATATGTCCACATAATAAATCCTACACCTAAGATGTCCCGTCCTGCTCCGCTATGGCTCCACCAGCTACTCCCTACAACCTGTAGGAAATAGAAATAAAGTACGGTGAGCACGAATGCCCAGTAGGTGATCTTCATCCCCTCACCATCCTATAACATAAAATTCTAAGTCTACATGATCGATGTATGCTTTTGCCAGTGTAGTATTATACTATATCACAATCAGATCACATTACATCATAAGATAAGACAGCACATCACAATACAGTCATAATGGTTCACACCGGTAATTCATCCATCTACGGGACTCTTGCCACTATCTCCAAGTTTCTCAGTCACCTCTTTGATAGCCATACGTGGGACCTGCGGTGTCCCTGATGACAACCAGCCACATATGGGACTGGGGTTACCTGCCACGTTGGGGACCTGCGGCCTCTTGCCAGCCCTACGTGGGACCCATGGTTAACCCAACCAATTCCACCACCAATTCCACATACAACCAACAAATAATAATTCCAATAACCAATATTATATCATGCAGTTTGTTTAAATCGTTAAACCAATAATAACATGCCATAATTAGTAAACAAATCACTAATCTGGTAATGAAAAATCCAATGATATTAATTAATTAGATTAATCAATTCAAATCCAGAGAATATTTAAAGTAACAAACAATATCAAGCCAAAGCATTATTCATTTAATCAAACTAACTAAAAACAAGCCCGAGTGATATTTAAACTGTAAACAATCAATATTAGTCCCAATAGTATATATTTTGTGAATTTGATAGATATAAAAGCATAAATTATGTCTTAGAAATAATCGTACTCAAACAGTTCCAAAGGACCAGGGCTAGCTACCAGCTCGCTAAGGCTGGCGTTGTCACACACGTGGGGGCAGCAACAGCCGTGCAACCCGCACAGACCAGGCGGTCGCGCTACTTTGCGCGGAAGGACCGATTTGGTCGACAGCCTATGGTGATAACAATAATAAGATGAATTAAATGGAATCTGAAAGAGGATCACTAGGTCAGCGTGTGCAACCCGCACAAGCCTTGCACGCCCAAGGACAGGCCACACCCCTCAACGCATGAAAATTCTACCGCATGCAAGGAGACCCAGCTGAATGACCTTACAACAAAGAATAATCGGTAGAGGGGGGGAAAAGAAAAACAAGAAGAATTAATTAGGTAGTCAAAAGGAAGATGCTGAACGAATTTTCGCAAAGGCAAAAGGTGCAGGGAAGTCCTTTGTTGATATACATAAATATATATATATATATAAACATCACTATATATATATATATATACTCGTATACAGTACCAAAATCGACTTGTATTTCTCTAATAGTTCATGTTCATGCTATAGGATAAAGAGAAATCAAGACCACATACATGGATCCAAACTTGAGAGATCGGAAGAACGCAACTGCTTCAAACCCTGTGCTCCTCCCTCACTAGGCTCTGCGTAGACACACAACGCGCGTAGGGTTTCTACCCTAAATTTCACCTCTATTTATACTCTCTTTTATTATTAGATTTAATAATAATAATAATAATAATAATAATAATAATAAAATAAGATTATAATTAACCCAAAGTAATGTAATTATATTAATAATAATAACATTACAATATTAACAACGACTAATTATTAAAATACTTATATGAATAATAAACCCAATAATTGCATCAACAATAATAATTAATAATTATAACATTAATTGTTATTATAATAATAATAACTTAATTACTTAAATGATTATATTAATAATATTAACATCATAATAATTGTAAACTTAAAATATTAAAATAATAATAATGACATATGATAATAAATAAAATAATAATAATAATAATAACTTAAAATGCTCACACCAAGGCCACGCTATTGAATAGATATTTCTCCCTTAATTCAGGGCCAACTTAAAATTCACCCAGGTACGGGTCTTTACATAGGCTATTAAACTAAATGAACTGGCAGATGAAGTTACAATTGAGACTCAAAAACTCGAAGAGTTATAAACTCGGAGAGTAAAAGAGTTTAAGACAGTTAATCAAAAGAAACTGTCAATCCATACATGATACCAAGACTCACAGACTTGAAAGGCAAGAGTCGAAGCTGAAGAGTCGGAGCCGTAGAGTTGAAGACTCGCAGAAACTAAGACTCAATTTGTAACTAACTATGATAGGCTAAGAAGTACACTCAAAGAGTCAAAGACTCATCACATGTTCGTAGGCCCACAGAACATAAGGGTCGAAGAACATCTTAGCCACCTGAAGCATACTAAGCGACTCGGAGAAATAGAGTCGAAAACTCACAGCTAAGACAACATGCAGAGGCCAAGTAAACTCTACGCGAAGGTCACTCTAAGAGTCGTATCAAAGAACTCTAAGAGTCGTAGCAACGAGTCGCAGACTCACTTAGCATAGAGTGAACTACCCGACTTAGACTAACCTGTAAATTGCCATCCTCGAAGACTCGAAGGAATAGAGTCGAAGACTCGTAGCTAGTAAAAGTTAAAACACCCTTCAAGAAACCACTCTAAGCATCGAAGCAAAGAGTCGCAGACTCGCAGAGTTGAAGTCCATATTATAGCATGAATCTTTCATAACCTAACAACTACTACACACGAAGACTCGAAGAAAACCAGAGTCGTAGACTCACAGAATCTAACGCAATCGAAACCAGAGGCATCTTTGTATACCACTATAGGTTCGACCCAAATCTTCGAGTCAATTCTTCAAAGTCAACAGACCTTCGAGGTATCCACCTTCGAGGCAAACTCATAACACAGCATTTGTACTTAGCGATATCTTCAGCTATGGTTTGTGTAGTTTGCATGTGCCGCTTTGAACAGTCAAGTACATTTATTGTCGCATTAATGACTATCGACTACCACCAACATATGAACGGCGTAGATCTAACCAGTATGGGCATGCACATGCAGTATGAGCAACAAATCTGCAGATCTGCAGCCCATCTACTGTACTTCCGCAAATTCGTGGCGGGAAATCAGATTGTTGGATGGACACCTAGGCATACATGCACTGTAACATTAAACTAATGTCTCTCACATGCTTTGATAGTAATATCTGTCAGCTCTCACGGAAAGCGAGGTAACGAACTTCAAAAATACAATATATAGAATTCTAACATATTAAAGACGTAACTTTTGAAGAATCAACTTGAGAGTTCCAACACTAAAGAGAAAGACTGAGAGAATTCTTCCAAGTGTTGTGTGCCATGACGAACTAAGAACAGGAACAATCTTATAACGATTCATCATACATTTATTGTTCAACAAGATCCAGCACAATCATCTTGTATACTCTTTACATTGTTCAGTCACAATCAATAATCTATCTTAGAATATTCCCTAACGGTGTCAATCTTTTTATATTGACACCTGTAAGAATATTCTTACTGAATATGAGATCTATCACATCAAAAGCATTTACTCATCTTAGATCCATTAGATAGCTCATAAACATTCTCACACCATATTGTCATCTTCTTTATTAATGTTACAAATTAGTCTTTACTTGTGTACTAACACCAGCTCTCGGTCACAAGCTTCTGTGAAACGAGTCTATTCACCCCCTCTAGACGCACTTTGGGGGACTTACACATCGTTGGCTAGAGACGTACTTGTGGAACTGATGAGATGCCACCATGTGAGCCGTCATGGGAGCTCCCCTTGAATGTATATTCTGATTGAGAGCAGACCGATTCGATCACCTAAAGACAAGGATTTGTATTCCAAACTAATACCGCCGCATATTACGGGACATGCCACCCAGCCACAGGCTACACCGAGAAGACTTTCGATATAATGAAACACCTGACGAGGACAACCAGGCTTTGGTACCAGTTTGTTAGGATAGGGCTAAGGCACGGGGCCACCCACATGTCATAATATTGTCCACTTTGGGCTTGCCACATCAGCTCGCATGGCTTTAAAACGCATTGTAACAATTTAGGCTTGCTTTACCATATAAGCTTATTGACTTCTCATTTTTCTTCCGATGTGGGATACAATTTCCCAACATCATGTTTTAAGTGTGTGGGAGAGAATATATAGTGAAAAAATGCACTTGTTTTACACTTTAACTGTTTGTGCTTATGTTAGTTCGAATTTGAGTTTATTTGATTATACATTATTTGAATAATAATTGAGAATCTTGAGTAATTAAAATTAAGCTGTCTAATATGGATACTCATATTGTTCACAACTAGAGTTTTTAACTCATATACTTGATTAATTTAGCTTAAATTTATGTTTTTATTTAAGAAATATAAATTGTTAGCTGTTTTTGAGCTACACTTAATCATTAATGTTTTATATTTTGATATACTTTAAATATCATTAAAGCATTCACATCAGCTTCTATATATACCTACTTTCCCTATAATTTATGATTTTTTTAGGGTTTTGATAAAAATGATGCTCTATCGGTTTCCCTGAAATATAACTTAAAGATAGAGAAAGAATAGTGTTTTTCTATATTTAGAGATTCACTATTCATTCCCTACAACTTTTTCCTATAATTTTTATACTATTTTTGACAAATGTTGATTTTTGAATAGTTATAATAAGTATAAGAAAAAATATATATAAGAAAATTATTTTAATATAATAGAAAAATTATAGGGGATGGGATGTAAAATGTTTTTTTTTTTTTTGCAAATGGATAAATTTTAGGATAAAATTTTAGAGAGTGTCATTTTTAGCTAAAATTTAGAGAAAAATATATGAAACCCAATGTGGATGCTTTTACATGTTACCCATGCATCTACTTAAAGTTTTTTTTTTACAAATAGGTACCAACTTAAACTAAACTTATGTGCTTAAAAGAAAAAAAGAGAAAATTATATACTGCAGGGATGCATAACTCATCAAAAGATGAAAAAACATAAAAAAGATACACCTCTTGTAAAGCATTACAATACACTTGCACCATTATTAGTTATTGCAAAAACGAAAGAAGGGGAAAAAAATATTTTCTGCATAATTTGAAAAAAAGAAGATAACAATTCATTTATTTTATATCTTGTTTAGTTTCCAATGCATATCACTGATTTGTTTTGTCTTTAAGCGTTGGTATGGTACATAACAAGATGTTTCAAGTGTAAAACAACTATGATATTAAAAATTTTAAACATGTTTTTCCAAGCTAGTTGATTGAGGACTACGTACTTGTGCTACTTGATTAAGTTTTATGAATAAAGGTTAAATTAAAATAGTATGGAGGTTGAAAAATTTTAATACACTTGATTCGTTATTTTTGAATTGTTCTCTTTATGTATATTTAAATTTGTATAATTAGATAATCTTTATTTTAGTGTTTAATCTTTGTTTTTGTTCGAGGATGAACAAGGTTTAAGTGTGAAGGAATTTGGTAATTGCAAAATTTGTCATTAAATATGCATTTAATTGATGAATTTTAATATAATATTTTATTAAATTAATATATTTTTATAATATTTTTCCTCATTTTAATTATTTATGATTTTTAATCACTCTTGTAGATTTAATATTAATTTTGGTGATTTTTACTGTCAAATTTAATTTTTCTAATTTTGATATTAATTCTTTGGGCTAACTTGAAGTTTTGCTATGAGTTTGATTTTTTTAAATTATGTAAGAAGAATTTAAAGGAGTTAAAGAAAAAAATTTATTTCAATGAGTCTCACTCCTTTTTAATGAAAAAAGAATAAGTATGCCATGTGAGAAACAAAATTGAAAAAAAAAACATTAAATGGTGTGGGATCACATGTTAATATAATGAGAAAAGAAAACTTAATTGAAGCTTTAAATTAAATCAATTACAAAAAAATTAACTCATAAAAAATAAAAAAATAAAAAGGAATAGACAAATAAAAAGTTTCCCGGTGTCCAGCTATTAACTTTACAACACTGCCTTTTATTTCTTGCATGCACTATAGTGATGGTAGAATGAAGACAATGCTAGGACATTGGAGATCTAGCCCCAAGCATAAAGTGTTGGCTTGGATGGGACTCTCATTTTCAATCCTTCTCTCGTGTAGTGTATATAGGCATCCTTTTCTCATAATATCAACACGTGGTCTCACACCATTTAATGTTTCTTTTAATTTTGCTTCTCATTATAACATATTTTTTTTTAATTAAAAAGGAATCAAACTCATTGAAATAATTTATTTTCTTTAACTCCTCTAAATTCTTCTTACAGAATTAAAAAAAATCAATCTCATAACAAAATTGCAAGTTAGAATAAAGAATTAATATCAAAATTAAAATAATTAAATTTGACAATAAAAACTACCAAAATTAATATTAAATATGCAAAAGTGATTAAAAACTATAAATAACTAAAATGGGAGAAAATAATTATAAAAATATATTAATTTAATAAAATATCATATTAAAACTCATAATTTAAATGCATAATTAATGATAAATTTTGTTGTTATCACTAAGACATTTCTAGGATTACTATTTTAGTGGAAGGTAATAAGAACTTAAGACCTAAGATATTAATAGAGGAAGACAACACAAATTATGATTTTATAGCTCAGGATCTTGGGATTCCATTTTGAAGTAATAAATTTCTCAAAGAAATAAAGAGCAAGCTTAGTTGAACAATTGATCAGAATTGAAATAGTTCGAACAAGAATCAAGAATCAACAAAGATTGATCTAGGATGAACAACAATGCACTAAAATTTCCTGTAAAATTAAATAGAAATCACAAAACAAATACGAATATATTGGAAAATATTAGGGATTTGTAAAGATTTAATGAAGAAACACAAATCTATTTGGAAATATGAACAATAGGCCAATGAACTCAAACAATGAATAATCAACGAGACCTATTTCATAAAAACCGATAGAAAATCATTTGCAAATAGATTAAGGAGATTCGACGATGACTACAACTCATTCCTTTTCAACTTTTGATTGATATTGTAAATGATGTATTTGAAGCTTGTTGCTGATGGTAACTTTGAAACTTTGAAACTTTAATAAGTTGTGTGAGATCACAGGTTGGATCTATTGCTCTAATAGCATGACAAATCCGATACAAGCTTCAACATGGTATGTAGAGAGAGAGAATTTTATCTAAAAAATGTATATCATGTGATCACAAAATGGGTGAAGACTTCCCTTTATACAACAAAGTGATACTCTCACTTCCCAATAGAAGATTAACAAATGCTAATTATTATCAATCTATTAACAAATTCAATTTAATCTACAATAACTATTCTAACAAGCCTATTGATGACTTTGACATATCCCTTCATCTTTTTAAAAAAAGGTGTATATATATATATAATGATATTATTTATCTTTTTTTTAAATGTGTTTTCTGTATTTAAACCCATAAAACACCTTGTTTGATTGGAGTTTTCACTTTTGGTTTTCAAAAACAGAAAAGCAAAAATATTTTTTTGGTGTTTTCAAAATTTTCTATTTTCCGGCCATCCCATTCCAATTTGGCGACCACCCCCTTGCGGTCCAGTAAATGCGGTGGGTTATGTGTTGCGACGACATCCCCTTCAGCCTATCGATGGTGTAGAGACTCGTATTTGGGTAGTATTGAGAGATAGTCATTCTATGGAAATGCAACTATCTAGACGGTAGTGTAGTCGTCGATGTGAGTATTTTGATAGTACTTGGGCCCGATTCCGGGTCGGGTCCCCGAGTGGCCCAATTATTGACTTTCTTGGGGTTTATTGGTTGACTTTATATTTGAGCGATCATTTGAGTGTGATAATATCTGAATAGTGTTTTGCTCGTCATTTCGAGTGTTTTGACTGTAATTGGGCTCAATTTGGAATTCGTGACCTTGGGAGGTCAATTATTGCTGGGGAGGCCAATTATTGGCAGTAGTATATAAATAATTAAGAAACTTCCTTATCCCTTTAATTGCTTGGTGCATGCGTGTTTGAGCGAGAGAGAGAGAGAGAGAGAGAGAGAGAGAGAGAGAAGTGAAAAGCTTCCTTTGGTGATTTGGGGCGATTGGAGTTCGTGGATCGTAAATAATCTTTCCAGGTAGGTGTTCTTGACCTTCTTATCTCAATCTTGTCTTCGAATATGTGTTATTGTGATCTGTGGTTATATAATTGTGTATTTCATGAGGGTTGAGAAGTCAACCATGGAAATCCAGATATAGATCTAGATTGATATATGATTTGTGTGTTTTTCTGTTGTTACTGTGCGATTTAGAGGCGTTTAGGACGCATTTTGAGGTAGATATTGTAGTCTATTGAGTAAAACAGGTGTTTGTGAGCGTCTGGGGGTCACTGGGTTGATTCCAGACGAAGAACAGGCTAAAAACGACGATGAACAGTACCCTGGACATAGGTAGCAGCAGTAGTCCGAATTAGTTAGTCCGGATCAGTAGTCCGGATTAGTTAGTTCGGATCAGTTAGTCTGGATGTGGCAACAACAATGGTCCATAGTTCCTCATGCGTATCACCGATTTGTTTTATCTTTAAGTATTGGTATGGTACATGGCATGATGTTTCAAGTGTATCTAAATTATGATATTAATTTTTAAGTATGCTTTTTCAAGTTGATTGATTGCTGACTGCATATTTATGTAACTTGATTAAGTGTCATTAATGAATGTTAAATTGAGATAGTATGGAGGTTAAATAATTTTTGTGCACACACTCACATCCATACTAGAACTTGATTCGTTATACTTGAGTTGTTCTCTTTGCATATTTGAATTTGCATGATTAGATAATCTTTGTTTGGTGCTTAATCTTTATTTTTGTTCGAGGACGACCAAAGTTCAAGTGTGGGGGAATTTGATAACTGCGAAATTTGTCATTAAATTTGCATGTAATTTATGGGCTTTAATTGAATATTTTGTTGAATTAATGCATTTTTATAATGGTTTTTTCCAATTTCAATTATTTACTATTTTATTTATTTTTATAGATTTAATATTAATTTTGGTGGTTTTTAATGTTAAATTGATTATTCTAATTTTAATATTAATTCTTTGAGCTTAATTTGTGATTTTACTAAGTGAATCATAATTATTTAATTAATAGAATTTTTCTCTCGATATATATTTGGGTTAATTGAATTGTGAGTTTTTATTAATTGTTAATATATGAAATTGGCATGCATTGAATGAGTTTTATTATTTTTGTGAAGGTGAGAGAAATAAGACAATTTAAAGAAGAAGAGTATGCTACGTATGGGAATGACACGATTTTTGGAGCTTTAAAATTAAAAAGTGGAAAGAATGGTTAAGTTGGTGGGGCCAAAAATAATTAAGAAATCTAGCATGCAATATTTCACGCTGGGTCTATAAAAAGCATGTTGTGCAGCCCTTCATCGCAGCCTCCAAGGCTCTCCATAACGCCACAACTCTCTCTCCACAGTCCCGTTTTCCATCCCATCACAAGCTGCGCGCGCCACACCATCCATCACGCAACCGACCCCCTCCACTCCAATCATCCCTCCAGCGCAGCATCTCCCTTCAGCGCAGCGCAGGCCTCCTATTTTCCATCCCGTGTGCATTCCACGCCTCCATCACGCCATCGTCCCTCCACATCAGCGCAGGACGTCTCCACCACCACGATCCCTTCATCTTGTTCCATCGCAGCACCTCTCAGGCTCTCACGCCCAGCGTTGCAGATATAGCAGGAATTAGAAAGAGATAGTGCGGCGAATATTGAAGATTCAGATCAAGTTTAAGACCGGATAATTAATTTTCTGCAGCCTATTTTTCTTAATTCTGTTTTAATTCTGTTGTGTTAATTTTTCTAAACAGATTTGTGATTTTTCAACTCATGGAGGGGTAAGTATTTTGTAATTGGTTTAGCGCAACACTTTGGATGCTTGTTTTGAATCCATGTTTTAATATTTAATTCGGTATTTTATGTGCTATGATTTAATTCTCTTCCTTTGATTTGTTAATTTAATATCTCGGTTGAGTGTTAATTTAGTAATTCATCGTGCGTTAATATTCTATTTGAGTGGGAAGATTTGCTTCATAGGGAACGGGCAGTCTTTCGAGAATTAATTCGTAATTATTCTGGTTGGAATAAATTCATAATTTGATTGTATTCATGGTGTCTTAATGTATTTGAATTATGAGGCCATAATTTATCTAATTTGTCTTTTGGGATAGTGATAAACATCATTCAGGTGTGAAGTTAAACCGGTTACATTTTTTAATTAATTGAATTTCGTAGTTAAAATTCTTTGCTTTATTTAGTTTTAATTTCGCACACCCCCTCCCCCCCAATTCTCTAACTTAGCTTTTCTTTATTTTTCTTGAAGAATGAGTTGAATTTAATTTTATAAGTCCTCCGGTTAGTAAACAATCTATGTTAGCCGTATGTTACTTATTGAAGGGGGGGTTGTATGGGAACCCAATGCTGAACTTTTTATTTCAAGAAAACAACTCCTATGGGTATCTCCTTCCTTGGTCAAGGAATGATGATCGGTTTGTGAAGACTGACTTCAGTTATGAAGGGAGTATGGTGAACCTTAATGTCATATTGGTGTTGGTATGTTGGTTTGAGGAATTGGGGCTTGGGCTCTATGACTTGTCGGGTTCTCACCGTGAGGCTAAGGTCTGTGTTGAGCCGTTGAGCTCGTGGAGCTAGGGCTGAGTGCCCTGAGCTGAGTTCCCGTTGAGGATTGTGTTGAGCCGTCGAGCTAGGGCTGAGTACCCTAAGCTGGGATCCCATGGAGGATCGTGGACAAGCTGTCCTATGTGGGCAGACTAGGTCCTGATGTTTGTTTGCAGGCTGGGTCCTGATGATTGTGCATACTACACAATGCACAAGTACATAGAGCATGTAGTATAGACTTGCATGTTTGCATGATATGGAGTATTAGGGTCACCTACTGAGCTCGTCGCTCACCCCTACTTGTTATTTCTCCTTTTCAGGTGTGACCCGAGACTAGTGGAGGACTTTCTTCCAGGAGGACGTGCTCACTACTCTGATGTATGAGTACTATATTTTGTATTGTATTATGCGTTGTATCCCGGACATGGGTCCGTAGACTTTGCATACTGTTTGTGATGTGATGTCTGTATGACTGTTTGACTTATTATATACATGATGATATATGAGAAAGTACAAGATTACCCTTGATGTATGATTGTACAGGGTTGCATGATTGAGAAAACACCCGTGGTGTAATCTCTATTGGTGCTAGTCACCAATCCCTTGACCTTTCGGGTGCGAACAAGGGAAAGTCATGTTTCTGGTTCCGGGTTCCCTGTGATTTGGGGGCGTGACAGATGGTACGACCCTCCTCCGGTGACCCCAGATCTACCTTACAATCCCCCCCCCCAAGTCCGACAATGGCGCGATGCCCCCTGCACAGTCCAGCAATGACGCCACCCTCCCTCAATGACCTCAGATTTGTTTTCAATTTTACAAAAAACTACTCTCAAACAAAAAAAAATTGTATTCAATTTACTAGAAAAAAGTTTTCAAATACATATATTTTAAAACACTTTTTGAAAACAGAAAACCAAAGCATACTCTTATTCTTATATTTTAAATGACATCATCCATTGCATAACCAATATCAGTTTTTTAACCAAGTTTTCATGTCAATATATGGGACAGGTGGGCAGCCTAATAGTTGATGTAACTCCATCTTTGAGAATCATGTGATAGGAATAAAGAGTTTTAAGATAGAGTAAGAGTGAATTATATTAAAAAAATCATGTATGCAGTTAAGCTAAGAGTAGAATTGTCCCATATGAAAAATATGATATTTAAATTAATTTAAAAGAAAATATTATAGCATAATTAATCCCAAGTACAAAGGCAAAATTTTAATTTCTTTGTAAAAAAATTAAAAAAAAAGAAGAAACCAATGCATTATTTAATTGTGAGCACCGATTTTTAGTCGAATCAATTAATCGGATTTGCAATGAAATGGGGACGTGACACATGTGGTTCTTTTTTTAAAATACATCACATGACACCACCCAACTAGAAATATTCATTTATTCAAAGCACTGGTACATGCACCTCCAAAATAATATTATTTATAGAAAATGGCGATTTGGGTTCGAGGAAAAAAAACGATTAAAAAAACGCATCAAGAGACCTTTTCATTCAAGGTGGTCGTGTGGCCGGAGCGACATAAACATGGCGGCGTACAGTCGGAGCCGCTGCTCGGCTCTACCGCCATCTCCATTCTCTGCCACAACGGGCACCACTGCGGTCCTTGTCCTTGCCCTGTACCGCCGCCACGCTAATTGGAGATTGACAGCAGCCCAGGTGCGCCAGTTGGAGGAGTGGTACCGGGCCGTGCGCTTGAGCTGGTCATTGGCGAACTTGTACCTGAAGTGATCGGTGATGTAGCGGAGGTGGTTGGCCTCGAGGCCGAATGCCTCGGTGGGCTCGGTGGTGACAAAAGTGGCGGCGGAGGCAGGCAGGCGGGGGAGGAAGGGGCGCCGGAGACACCAGGAGAGGAGCTCGTCGCCGAGAAAGCCGCCTGGGTTGAGGATGCTGGTGGCTACCATTCCTCGGCTTATGCTCTGTGTGCTTTTTATGCGCCCCCGGACGATGAACACCATGCGCTGCACCGGATCTCCTTCTCTTATTAACTGTTTGGTACACCGTTCAATGTGGAAATAATTACTAAAAAAAACAATTGTTAGCACTAAAAAAAGTGACGAAAAGAGTTGAAAAATGGCTCTATTGCAACCACCATTGAGTTTTGATTAAGTTCACCGTCATGATGATCTATGTTATTTCAGATCTCTTGATATTTATTTTAAAACTCAATTAGATTGAATATTTATATAATACGTTTCAATGCAATCTAACATTAAATTTTGTACAAATTCAATTAAAAACGTTTTATGAATTTTCATAAAAAGTAACATAAAATTTTACAATCATAACATATACTACATGAATATTTAATCTAACGGTTAATTTTTGAAACAAATATTAACAGAATGCGAAATAAGCCAAATTACCATGGTAGTGAGTTGATGATCTTGCTCCATGGAATCCAAACTCATTGCATTATCATTTTACATTTCATATTTTATGGTCTAAGTGCACATATTAATATCTCATATAATACTTTATAATATTTAATTTGTATCATTAATTTATCTTTAATGATTTAAATTAGATATTTATTTAATTATAACTATGTTAGAGCATTTACTATAATTTCTTTAAATTTAATTCTTCAAAATAATTATTTTTTATTTTAATAACTTAAACACACTTTTTAATTGCTATTTTAACTATTTATCAATTAAAATATTACTTTTAATTATTTATTTATTCTTTTAAATGAAAAAGTAAATGTAAAAACAGAAAAAGAAATAGAAAGTAAATATAGTGAGGAAAAATATGATATTTTAATAGATAGATAGGGAATAGTATTAGGTTAACTTTAAAAAATTATTATTTATTTTATTAAAATTTTGGTTATAATAGAGATTTTGAAAAGTATAGATTTTAAACATTTTTGTTAAACAAACTCTTTAAATTAATTAAAAAAATACAAATAGAGAGTCTATAGTGGATGCTCTTACTGTGATTGTTACAATATTTTTACTATTGTACTACTATAACTAAATAAAATCTAATATAAATAGTTAAAATAAAAATCTAATAGTTCAAATTATAAAGAGTAATGCTACTTGCAGTCCTTAAAATAAAGATTGCATTGTAGTCCCTTTGTATTTTTATCAAAACGAAGTCATTTTGATTAAAAATTTATTAATCAAAACGAAACCATTTTGATAAAAATACTAAGTAACTACAATGCAGTTCTCATTTAAGAACTGTATATAAATTTATTCAATTATAAATATAATATCTCTCAAAATAAATGAAATATTAATCCAACTTTCATTCTCTTATATCTTATACACTTTGGTACAATATATTTTACTTTTAGCTTGAAAGAAAAAATAAAACTTGCCATTATTTGATCATAATCACAGTTCTTTATCACTTCAATTAATTGAAGAAATTCTCACCTTTTCATCTTTTGAAAAAACCAGGGGCGTAACTCTGTCGCAAATATTATCGAGAATAAGTTCATCCATATTGTAAAAAAGCGGCACCTAATAATAAACAAGAAATAAAAATCATTAATTAAATGCAGTATTGGCCGATATTATATTAAATTGTGCAATGTGTCTTATCATTTATTGTATAGTGCGGTTGTTAGTCACTTTTTTAAAATATCACTTATTTTAGGAAAGCTATATAATAATGTTCCTCTCCTAATTAACCCAAACGGTCTATAGGTTAGACAAGTAAAAAAAACACATACAACGAGATGAGTGATTTTATGTGTAGAGATGATATGTAAATTTTCCCCTCATTTATCACTCACCATATCATTAATTCTGGTATATTAAACATAAGTTCATAGGCTACATTCAGTAGCATATTATTTTTAAAAATAAAATTATTTGTAAAAGCAGTAAAATATTGTTGGAGTTTGACATTAATTAGTACTTAACAACTAACTCCTCCATTTCAATAATTAGGGCTCCTTGTTAGCCATGTTATTGAATATTATTATTATTAACAATGTGACATACTAGAGTTTTCATAGGAAGCATAGGTAAATTTATAGTAATATAAAAGTCAAAAATAAAAAAGTCTAGATCTTTCAAAAAGTGAGTCCTATGACTATTTTAATATTTAAGCGTGATAAAAAGAAACAAAATTATAGAACATTAGTCACTAAACACACTATGTTGGTAATTTTTAATATCTCACAATACCTATTCTTTAGATCGGTTGTAGCTTTTAAAAGGTTTTTTTTCTGCTCCTTCCAAATACCCCCAACAGAAATCCTTTTCTTTCCATGCCACCCATTCTTCTAATAAAACCAATAGCATGTACATGGGCAAAAGGGCAGTAGAGGGAAATGTGCTCATTTGTTTCAACCTCTAAGTGGCAAAGACAACCCAACTAGCCAAGCTCCTTTGCAAATGATTTGCAATAAAGTATTTCTTTCTCAACACCTACTAACAATGAAATAATATAGTTGAAGGGGCCTTGATGCATTATAGCCTACAATTTAGGTCATTAGCATGGGTTTGGTGCTAATAAACAAAGAATGACACTTATAATAGGATTTTATCATGAAATGTCCACCAACTAAAAGGAGAGACTTAAGCAACAAATATGAGTGATGACAACTCTAATAGGCTTGGACAATGAAATGTCATCTTTCAACTATACCTTTATTAGAGCATTCACATTAAGTTTTATATATTTTTTCCTAAATTTTAGTTAAAAATGACACTCCTTAAAATTTATCTATTTGTAAAAAAAAACTTTCTACATCTCATTTCCTATAATTTTTCTATTCTATTAAAATAATATTTTTATATTCTTTTTTCTTCTTTCTTTTCTATTTTCTTCAACCATTTAAAAATGCAAATGTATTAAAACAAATTTAATAAATTATAGAAAAAGCTTTTGAGGAATAAATAATGACTCCCTAAATGGAAGGGTTTACTATTCATTCCTTCTCTGCAAATCCCATTTTAGGAAAGTCAATGAAGGACTATTTTTATTAAATTCCTAAAAACTCTCCTAGTTTATAGAAAAATTTTACATAGAAGCCAATGTGAATGTTCTTACTTGTTAAAATTGGTCTCTTGCACCCATTTACACAATATTATCTACATTTGAAATTCAAATTTATCAACTTTCAAATGAGTCAAACATTCTTATTCTATTATAGCATAAACATATTTAACTATAATGTTCTTATTGGATTTAATACCTTAAAGCTTTGAATATATTGTAATTTACGTGAAAATACTAATATGTAAACCTTATTATGATATCTCATTTATATTAGAGCATCTACACCGGCTCCATAATCTCTATATCTATTTTAAAGAATAAATAGTATACTATTGATACATTTTATTTATCCTCTACATCTCATTTTCCATCTCCATCTCTATTCTTTTAAATTATATTTTTTATTTTTTATTTTTTTTATCTATTCTATTTATTACAACAATTAAAAGTGTACATATGTTAAGAAACATAATAAAAAATATTTAAAGGATAAATAGTGATCCTCCAAATATAAAATTTTTCTCTCTACTTTTTATTTTCAATCTGTAAATTTTGTAGTTTAGAAGACCCAATGCAATATAGTTTTTATCCAAAAGTTTAATTTTTTTAAATTTAAAAAATATTTTGGAGGAACTAGTGTATATATATATATATATATAGGCAATGACTTAAAAAAGTATATTTTAAAGTATTGTTATAGGTGATAACTTGTCATAGTTTATGTGATGAAACTTTATTTTTATTAAATAAAAGTAGTCATTTAAGTTCTTATTTATTGTAGTAATATGTTGTGAAACCCAATCGATTAACATCCCATGTGTCAACACTAAGAAAATGTCTTTCAACACCCAAAAAAAACAAAGCCAGCATTTGCCTTGAGTTAATATCGAAACTCAACCGAGTTGAAAACATGTTACTAGACCCATTATAGTTATTCATAAGGGAAACAGTCAATAGGATGGCACAAAGGAAAATAGAGTTGAAATTCAAATAAAAGGACCCCTCATCACACCATGGATCCACGTAGAATGGAATTATGGTTCTATCTTTCGTTTAAAGCTTCACTCATTCCAAAATGATAGAAAAGAATTCTAATTTTTAACAAAATAGTTTTTGAAAAATTACTTTTTAAATGAAACTTATCTTTCACAATGAAAACAAATAATACAAAGAGACACTAAGGAAAGCAAAGAACAAAAGTAAGGTTTGGTAATTCATGAGATATTAGTGACGTTTGGTAATTAGATTTCTTTTTGTATTTGTATTATTAATTATTTTATATAGTAGATTTGGAATTTAGTAAACTAACGCAAATTTTGGTGAATCATATTAATTTAGTAAGTATCACATTAAAAGTATATAGTATTAACAATTGACTAATATATTTGAATGGACACCAAATCCACAAACTTATTCTTTAGGATTTATCCTTAACATATTTGTGGCCAACAAATGGGGGAAGATATTGAGATTATAGACAAACATATTTTTTCAGCACATGCCGATCACTATAAAATTTATCATTAAATTTATATGTAATTTATGAACTTTAATTTCATATTATATTAAATTAATGCATTTTTATAATATTTTCTCTAATTTTAATTATTTAATAGTTTTAATCACTTTTATAGATTTAGTATCAATTTTGGTGAATTTTATTTCACCAAATTTTTTTGGTGATTTAGTATTAATGTTTTGGTGATTTAGTATCAATTTTTTCAAAATAATTTCTCAAAAGCACATGTCTTATCATCAAACATATTTCTCAAAGAACTTTTATAGGTGATTTTTATTTGATTTAACTTCAAACTTTAATTGTTATTTTAAATTTTGGTTCTTTAATTTAATAATTTATTTATGTGCTATGATTTGTAATTCATTTCTTTTAAATTCTTTGTAATTAATTTATGATTATAATTAATTATATATTTTTAATTATGATTAATTCGAAGTTGCGAATAATTAAATTGAGATTATAGATAAACTTTTTTTTTTCAGCACATGCTTTATCATCAAACATATTTCTTAAAAGCATATGCCTTATCATCAAACATATTTCTCAAAATAATTTTTTTCAGCACATGCAATGATTGTTCATTTATGTTGACATTGATTTCTTAAACATAATTTTTCAGCACATGCTTTATCATTCAAACATATTTCTCATCATCAAACATATTTCTCAAAAGCACATCCCTTATTATCAAACATATTTCTCAAAATATTTTTTTCAGCACATGCAATGATTGTTCATTTATGTTGACATTGATTTCTTAAAGCTAGTCATTCAAACATTTTTCCGAAACATGCAAACTATTGTTCATTTATGCCAACATTGATTTTTCAAACTAGGTCATTCAATCGTTTTTCCACCGCATACAAACTATTATTCATCTATGACGACATTGATGTCTCAAAATTGGCCACGTTAGCATTTTCAAACACATGCCTTGTCATCCTAATGAGTTATTATTGCTACTTAACTAATGAAGTCCTATGATCGTGCCACAAGAGTGTTTGAAATAAAGAAAGTTTTTTAATTTCCTCAAACTCTTTTAATTTTCTCTGAAGTCTTTGGATTTTAACCTTTCTCGTCATTTAAAAGTCTTTTAGAGGAATCTTATGATTCTTCAAACCTATTTGATTTGACGACATTTTTTGAAAAGTCTACTGTTCCACGAAACTAAAGTCTTTTGAACAATTTAAAAAGCGAAACTTTATTCTTTAAAAACCTTCTAATTTTCCGTATGAGTTGTTTGACCTTGCTCAAGGTTATCTAATTTTCCTTCTATGTTCACTAACAGGCTCCAAAGTCATCACTTTGCCAAAAGTCCTCCTATTTTACTTTAACATTCTCTATAGACTCCAAAGCCGTTTGACTTCACCCAAAGTCCTCTAATTTTTCTTTAAAGTGCTCTAAGAGGCTCCAAGTCATCTGGCATCACTAAAAGTCCTATTTCCGTGTCAAAGGGCCCCGGATTTGGGGTAAAACTCCATTAGGCTCATTTAAAAGGTCCTTTTAGCCATTAGAATCCTTTGATTCTTATTAAAAAGTATTCTAAAGCTTTGTGAAGTCGTCTCACACCGCAAAGCCTTCTAATTTTTATTAAACATCTTTCAAGGCTTTGCAAGAGTTATCTGACATTCTTTTAAGTTCTTTGAAATTAATAACCAAAGTCCTGTTATGTTTTCTCAAAGTGTGCTAGGAAGTTAAGTTCATTGAAACTTTTAAAACCTCTCTAATATATATTGGCCACTACTATTCTGTTAACCCTTTTTATTATCAAAGGGTGTTTATATATATATATATATAAAATCTTGTACTTTATCTTATGGTTGAAAAAAAAAACCTTAAAATCTTACTAATATCCCAATTTGGAACTTACCTTTTTTACGAGTTCTACACAAATGAAGCGCTTGATGTCGCGGCGGAGTCCTTCAGGCAAGTCTTTGATGAGTTCCATCTCATCCTCTCCACCCATGGCAGCCCATTTGTGGCGTTCAAAGTGGCGGACTCGTTGTCTAAGACGAGATGGAAGCTGCCGCCGCCGCATCCACCACTCTGTGTCCCGACACTGCAACTGCATTTTCCTCCTCTTCGCCATCACCGCATGCAAAAACACCTTTGGATATGTATAAACACGTATTACCATATGTACTAGAGATCGATTTATCAATCCCGTTCCCAGGATTGCTGTGGAACATATATAGGGTTTGACGTACATGAAAAATGATTGCCGAGGAGAGATTAGTCAATAAGTTACCTGGATGTTCCCTATAAGAAGAGTGAAAAGCATTAAGCCACTGAGCACAATGCAAATGCTGAAAATCACTTCTAGCCAGTGACTTGTGGGTTCCAGATCATTGCCAAAAGTGCTGGAACAAATAAAAGTTATGTGAGAAACGACCAAGCTTACTCTAGAATATATCAAATGTTAATACAGGGAAATTGGAAAATCGTTATGGCTTGCCTCAAGGTCATCAAACCCCAAAAGATTGGGTAGAGGATCTTGACGGTTACGGAATTGCTGGAGATGACAGGAAGAGCCCACTTGTAGATCCCAAAAGGAAAGGGTCCATTAACATCTAAGCACAGTGGTTTCCTAGCCACTGTGGTGGAGTTGCTGCCGCAAGGGTTGCCGACAGTGCTCACCTGCAGCAGGTTCTGGTAGCAGACCTCCTCGGAGCACGCTACTGAGAAATTGCATTTGCCGCCTTCATCGTGGCAGTGCTGCCGGAGGCACGATGTTGCGCGCTGGATCGCCAAGACGTACCAGCACCCTCCTGCCACCTGAAATAATAATCGCGTGCACACATACATGAACATGAGACTTTATGGAACTCTCTTAAACTGCAACATATATATATATATATATCACACAAATATTGCATGCCCTGCATATATACATACATGAGAGGCAATGAAGTAGGCGATGAGGTTGAGGGCGAAACCCCACCAGATGGTGCCGAAGATGTAGCCAGTCACCTTCTGCATTCCTCGCATGAGGTAGATGCTGTGGTAAACCTTTGGGAGGAACTGAAACAGGAACATCACTAGAAGTGATGTCATTATCACCTTCACTTGCTCTTCCCTTATCAATTTTGGAACTAACAACCAAAACACAACCTGCAAGATCTCAATAATTGAAATGAGAGACTTGTATCATTTTACACATACAACACCCGACCACCAAAATATAATGATTTTCCACAC
This sequence comes from Taxillus chinensis, assembly GCA_023512835.1. NCBI lineage: Eukaryota > Viridiplantae > Streptophyta > Magnoliopsida > Santalales > Loranthaceae > Taxillus > Taxillus chinensis. Next base: position 24,470,304 of record CM042089.1, read on the forward strand.
ATTAATCAGAGTATATTATTGTTGTTGCCTAACTACTGGGTCCGATGCATCGTAATTAATTTGATATTTGATTATTCTCGATTATATTTTGAATAAACAGTTCCATCACTTCGTGGTATATATCAAAATTTCGGTATAGGAAAAGACATACTTTATATATCCTGCCCGACCGCCACCCGCAAAATGAAAGAGCAATAAAAAGCATCAATTTAGAAGAAGACAAACGATCATATATGCATGCGGCCACATGGCAACGTCACTATATGAGCCACTACTAAACACGACTCGAAGATAGAGGCGGAAACAGTGGAGCCCAGTAACGAAAACGTAGATTATTCGATGTTTATGCACATCCATCCACACAAAAGGACCCCTCATATGTCATCCCACTATATTGATTGATTAAACAGCTGTCCAAGCATATGGTACAAACCGTCTCTTAGCGGCTCATGTAATTGTGTACGGAGCCATTAGATTTAGACAAATCGTGGCTGAACTAGACAGAAAACATGCCAACCTTTTAAGTTTTTTTCTTTTTTTAAATTCAATAATTAAATTTAACCATAAATAAATATTTATGTAACGTGACATTTTTGCATATAAGATTGTATGATTATATTTTTTTTCTTGATAATGTCATTACCATTATCTAAAAATTACTTAATCCTAATTATACACTTTTAACCATATAACATAACCAACTGTATATACAATAATTTTTTCCAACACGCGGAAATTAATTTTACACGAAAATTATATTATCGAACAAACCATCACGTATGTTTGACTATACAATTCGATATTTATTTCATCCGGTCCAATATCTCATCGTCAGAACTTATTAACAGCATTCATCTATGAATCACCCAGGTACATGATACAATATTAATTATATAATATGTTTTAAAAAAATATGTAATTCGATTAATTCATCCAATAAATATCAATAATCTTATATTTACATAGATTACTTCAATATTATAAAAATTCAAAATTGTCACTTTCAGAATATTTTTACTGTCTGAAGTCTTTTAAGAGCTAGTGACGAGAGCACCGTTGCAAAAACAGCTTTAAGCTCCTGGCCTCCTTTTCAATGCAGTGTCTATACCCATAAAAAGTAACCTTTTTAATGTTGATGACGGGTAATTTGAAAATAAAATTGACAATAAACTTTAATTTAAAAAAAAAAAATACTATATATATTCAACATCAAGAAATAAAAGAAAAAATGGTCCAGTCTAGGAATGAGTGGCACATAGAGGAGGAGGAGATTATTAGATCATCTGACCTGAGGAACTGGGAGGATGACGAAGGCGTCGAACCAGAAGCCTTTGAGGGAGCGCAAGTAGTGGGAGGCGACCGAGCGTGGGTCCCACACCAGCTTCCCGCACCCGACCACCAGCGACTCCCTAGAAACGTAAGCCAGCCGCAGCTGCAGCCATATGTGGCATAGGTGGACCGCGTCCACGCACGTTCGAAGCACGGTCACCGCCGCCGTCAGCCCCCCGTCCATGTACAGGCACGGTTCGCCGCCTCGCCCGATGGACAGCGCGTAAAAGAACAGAGGGTCCACCGCCAGCGCCATCCCACGCGCCAGCAGGAACGCCCGGTTCCACCGCTGAACCAGCCGGCTCCGCGGGTCCAGTACCACCGAACTCTTCAGCAGCCGGCAGCTGGGGCTCGAATCACCGGGGGGCGAGGATGAGGCTTCCGAGGAGGAGCGACGGCGTGGGGGTGCCAAGGAGGAACCAGCAGAAGCCTCCCAGAGTGGTGGGTTGGCACGGTCGCAGCTGGTGGAGTGGAAGGCTGGGACTCCCACCTGCGTGCACGCGTAGCATTCGGCGTTAGCGGCGGAAACCACTGTGTTATTTTCCTCGGTGGGGTTCTTGGTTTCGACCGCCACCACGTCGGCGACGGCGTGTGTTCGGTTGTGGCGGAGAAGTTGATTCCACCTGCGTCGAGATATACACACACTTGTGCGTGAGCAAAGAATCATAAATGTGTTAATTGTTGTAATTCGAAAAGATTAAAAAAAAAAACCTTGTAATTAAAGGCCCGAGAAGTCTGAGGTGGAGGTCCTTGAGAAAAGCCATGTTGGAAACGAAAGCTGAAGAGCCGAGGGAGGGAGGCATCTATGTGGGAAGATGGTATATATGTCATGTGCGGTGCGGGATGATAGAGGAGAGATAAGAGAGAGAGAGAGAGAGAGAGAGAGAGAGAGAGAGAGGAGGGGTCCGATACTGGCATGTTGCACATGAAGGAGGGAGAGTTACGTACGTTATTAGTACGACTCTCTTGTATTCATCGAAGAAAAATGGGCCCACCCCTGTCTTTTGTTGCACCAAAGTGACAGCATAAATATTAGGATGCAGGTTTTATAATCCCTTATTAATTTTCATCCTCCATTTCTTCCGAGGGTTGAATTTTAATCTCAGTGAAATTTAATATCAACTGTACGTACGTTCGCCCGCACCTTTAAAATCAAACGCCGCAATTTAATTGCCAATTTGATGTAATGTAATTTTGGAGCGAAATACGCAAGCGACATTTCTTTCACACTAGTACTCCCTGCAGGTAGTAGTCAGTACTTAACATGATAGACTGACAAGCTGAACAGAGTATTTTCAATGATACATAAATGAGGATATTAAGCATGTTTACGATTGTGTTTATTTTCAAAAAGTAATATTTATTTTTAAATAAAAAAATTTAAAACTAAAAAATAACAATAATTTAATGAACATCTAAAATAAAAATATTATTCAATTATTTTTAATTTTTTTATTTTTTATACTTAAAACAGCTATTATATTTTAAAAATAAAAATAAAATACACACACACAAAAAAAAACCTAACCACAATATAAATTATTCAAATATTATATTTATATTATACTATTATTCTTATGATTTAAATTTCTTATTATATTTATTTAAAAATAAATATTCCAACATAAATATAATATTTAAATAATAATTTTTAATATTTATTTTATATTCAAATAAATTTCTTTTCTTCGAACATTATATTAGTTTCATATATAAAAGCCTTCAAACCAGCCCTGCGTTATCCCACTCCTTAATTCCCTAATGAACGAGGGGCAATGTTGCTCTTGCGTACTTTGGTCAACACAATACTTCAGCAGAAATATGCTGCATGCAAAATTCTATATTCAACACTTCCAATCCCAACCAGATTCACTCATCAAATGCGAAAGGTAAAAGACCAAAACTCAAATGAACAAATGAATTTTCAAATATACATCAAAAACTAAGTAGATAACAAAAGTGAAGCCTTCAAAGCTGTTGAGCTGCTTCGTCCATCATCTTTTCCATTTCTTTTCTTTTTCTATGACTGTCTTTCCTCCCCTTAACAATTCATAGTATGTATTTGACTCCATTGACAATCGAGAATCCACATTTACGCTAACAAGCAAGACAACCAAAAACTCTACATCAGAGCAGAATCTGTAGTAAAACCCAAAACGAAAATAAAATAAAATAAAAAAGCAGGAAGCACAATTACTAGCCTCTCTTAGGAACTCCAAGAACATCACAATATGAGAGTACCCGCTCAAACTCTGCCAAGCATCCAATGTAAACAGAGCCCGTCAGCCTTTTACTGATTCATTATTATTATCGCGATGATTATGTCCTTTGATAATATTCTCTTTTTCTTTTTTTCTTTTTTCATTTTGACAAAAGCCAAAAATAAAAATAAAAATAAAAATCCGCCAACTCACAAAGCTGTGCCAGTGGGAGATGGTTTATCTTGAAGAGACATGACTGTTTCAAAAGCACCCACCAAGGCCTTAACCTTACTCTTCCTAGTTTCTACAAGCTTGCTCGCTGTTTCTTCAATGACATAATTGAACAATCCCAGCGCATCTTTCTTTCCCTTGGCATCTTGATGCCTTAAAACAATTTTCTCAGAACCAAGATCACCAATTGTATGACCATCAACTATCTCTCTCTTCTTAAAACGTATCCACCTGGCCTCACATACTTCATTTTGATCCCCGCCCTCCCCCAGCATCCTAGCTGGCTTGAATCTTAGCCTCCTGGGACCATTGTTCTTGGACTGAAGATCAACCACTTTTCCCCTCCTGAACTTTAATTTTGTCGGCTCAGAATCCTTTCCTTCATATAGGAGCAACCTACCGTTTCCATGCATCCCCCTGTATCCAGATTTTGATGTTTCTACTGTGCTCAATTTTATAGCTTCATCTTCTGAACTGCAGTCAGATCCACTAATAGTATATTCAAAATCTAGCAAATACTCCTCTTCATTTGATGACAAAACTGGAGAGTTTAGGATAGATGACGACTTTGGGGATAGTGATGGAGACGGAGACAGAGCATGAGGGCTTCCATCTTGGGTGGTTGTATAGAGTTTATCCTCATTGAGAAGTAAAAGATTTTCCTCGCTGTTGGAATTCATAAGTTCCACAATATTGGCATTGCTGTATTGATGCATCGAAGGAAGCACAACTTCAGGGTTTGGGACCACAAGCGGGGTTTCCACATCCTTATCATTGTCAATTTGCTTGGAATCAGTTTCTCCCGTCACTTTCAGAGTGGAGTTCAGTATAGATGAAGAAATTGGTATCGATGATGGAGAAGATAACCGGGCATATAATTGAGCTAAAAAACCTCCACTTTGATCAGTTTTAAAAGCTTCATCCTCAGTTTCCTTTTTGCTGACATGTAAGAAATTTGCATCATGAATAGAATTCCCAGGCTTCTCACTGCTGTTTTTACTCTTCAAATGAGACATAATTTCTAGGTTCTTGACCATATGCGAGGTGTCCCTATCATTGCCTTGGTCAAATTGCTTGGATTCAGTTTCTCCCATCACTTTCTGATTAGGGTTTGGCATAGATGAAGACATTGGCTGTAAAGACGGAAAAGATAACTGAGAAGGACTTGCATTTTGAGCAATTAAAAAAGTTGCATCCTCAGTTTCTGTTCTGTTCTCGTACATGGAATTCATGGGTTCCATATTGCCGTTCCTGACCACGTGTGAAGTTCCAGGATCCTTGTTTATGTCCAACAGGTCAGATTCAACTTCTTCCACCACTTTCGGATGGGTGTTGGGGATAGATGAAGCATTTAATGGAGAAGATAACAAAGCAGGACATCCGTCCTGAGCAGTACTGAAGGTCTTATCATCAGCGTCCATTTCGATGAAGTGTAAGAGGTTTTCATCATTGTTGGAAATATAACTTCCAGGTTCAACATTGCAGCTCTGACTCATCAGGGGAAATACAACGTCCAGGTTCTTTAACACGGGTGAGGTTTCTTCATCCTTACATTTGTCAAACTCCTTAGATTCGGTTTCTCCCATCACTTTCTGATTCTTCAGAGGTGGTCCAACTTTCAGGCTTCTGTTTGTTCGGGAGTTTGCAGGTACATTTGGGAAAGGCTTAGCAGACTTAGCAGCCGACAAGGATGTTTTCTGTTCACTCTGGTCTTTGTTCAATTGTTTCACCTCGATTGTTCTGATATTTTTCTGGTTCTTCAAATGTGAATCAACTTTGGGGCTCCTGTGGTTTTTCATGCCAGTAAATCCAATTAGAGAAGAATTGTGGGGCACCGCAACCGTCAAAGGAGTAAAATCTTTCTTTACAGGTTGGAAGGCTCCCGTCTCTTTGCTCATTATGACAGCACCATATCTTCTGCTCTTCAAACTTTCTGTGGCATTTACTGGAGCTGCCACCAGCACAGGTTTTGGCATCGGAGAAACAGCATCCTTAGAATTTGAATTTGTTTTCCAAGGCTTCATTGGGGTAGCTGGTTCTGAAGAGGTTCCTATACGTTTTGACAGAGACAAAACCTCACGCCTGTTGATTGGAGGTTTAGCAGGAGAGGTAAATTTAGCATCAGATGAAGCCTTAGGTTTGGCCATAGTTTTCTTCTTCCTCTCTGCCACAGTAACACTCTCCACTGGACCTCGGCTTGCATTCGTTGATGAAGATGCCCTTCTCACTATGGGTTCCTTTGCCCCTGCTTCAAACTCATGCTTCCTTCCATACTTACAGAGATCATGGCATGAACCAGTAGAAGCTCTAAGGTAGTTTGGATTTTGGCCGACTCCAACTTTTGAAGAATTTGGTCTTCCAGTGGATTTTCTTCTCATCTTTGTTCCATCTTGTGTACTTAGTTTTGGACTCTCTTGTAATTCAACAATGTTATTTTCCATAACGGGTGCAACACAAAACGAGACAGAGACCACAGCACTGGAAATGAAAAGCATCAAAAAAACAAAAAAACCATTATGATACTCAACAAGTGATTCCATCAAGGCCCTAACCCTAAGTAATCAAGCTAATCTAGAATACTATAATCTCTACTAGTGTAGGAAGAATACTAAAGGTCCAATCTCGCTTTATCGTTAAAAATAACCATATCGTTTAAATGTGATTGTTATCTTCGGTTCTACTCTATTTCTATAAGGGTGTGTTTGGTTTGGAAATTAAAATATGGTTTAAAATCAAGTCTTGTAAAATCATGGTTTGGCGTTAAAACTATATTTTACAAAATTTAAGTTTTGTTTAGAGTGTGTTTGGTTTCTACGCACAAAACCATAGTTTGTTTGATACATTTTAAAGTGTTCAAAATTGTGGTTCGACAAAAGGCAGTCATCCCCCTACATTTGGAAAACTTGATTTTGCATAGTGCCATAATCAATGGATTTCAACCCAAAACATGCCCCAGGTAAGCAAAATTATGCAGAACCAAAATTTGAGATTCAAAACATGCACTAAACCATTTTTCTTTGGTTTTCTTAACGAGTGTAAACACCACCGCAACTTATGTCGAAAAACATACACCAATAATCAACTGCTGCCAAAAGGCCCGTAGTGAGTGAGTATAAATACATAAAAGAAAAACTTAATGCATATGGATGGTATACCCCTAACTCAATCATATCAACAATCAATCAACCAAATCAATTACATAACTCAGATCGATCGTATCGTATCACCCAGTTTCACCAAAAAAAAAAAAAACGCACCAAGTTGAATGAGGATCGAGATCAAATGAAACTCCAGTGCTTCTTCGGTCAGCTGCTCCCGGATTAAGCAGATTGATTGGGGTTGGATTCCAAATTACTTCAAAATTCACAAACCCTCTCGAGTCTCTCAACTCATGTCTCAACTCTCTCAACCTTTAAGAGGCCTCCGCCTCGTCTGTCCGTGCGGAAACAATGTGGGTAATATTATTAATGCCCAATGCGACTTCGATAACGGGTGTAAATTTGTTGGGTAAAATAGGGGTAACTCAAACTCGAATCGGTATGTAAATTTTGTTGGGTAATAATTTGGGTATATTTTGGTAATTTGGTTCCAATTTCCACCACTCAATTCCTAATTTAAAAAAAAAAACTCAATTAAAACTTTAATGGACTGTTGTGAGGTTTTAGTTTGGTTTTTTTCAATATAATAATATAAAATTTATATTTTATTTAAAAGATATTTTTAAAGTTATAATAGTCTAAATTTTAAATTTGGGGGTCTTTAAAATGCTAATCTTTAATAAACTAAGTATATTATATATTAATTTAAAATAAAATACTAAAGATAAAATTCAACCAAAATATTTAAACTTAATCGATTGGAAAATATATAACTCAAAATCTAAATTATTTTCAACAAAACAAAAGTTGTCGTATAAATAGTAGCTAGACAACTATAATGAAAATTAAATTCTATAATGATTTTTATTTTATCTGTATCGTGTGAATTTTTGATACTTCAATATCCGATCTATATTTATTTTAAAAAATAATTATTAAATTAAATATTCATGTATTGTATTTTATGCATGTAAAATTTTATAGTAATATAACAGTTAGTTTATGCACAAATTCATCTAAAAAAAAAAAAAAAATTAAAAAAGTGATATTATTAATATATTTATCTTTCAGCTTTTTTCATGTAAATTTGTACAAAAATCAATTGTCCAATCACTATGGATTTCTAAATGCATGACAAAAAATATATGAATATTTAATCTAATAGTTGCTTTTTGAAAAAAAAAATATCTATGGGATACTGAAATATCAAAAATCCACACAGTACAAATAATCCACACTAAATCCAAACTCCTACACAATACTTGTATATTTGGAAGGGAAAAATATAAAAATAATCAATTTATGATGGTATATCTTAAATCCTATTTTATCTTAGCTAAATATTATTTCATATTTTTATGGTTCTTAATAATTATATTTCACAAAAGGAAAAGAAATAAAAAAAATTATAATGAATGAATAAATAAATAAATAAATAAAAAGGAAAATTAGAAAATTAGAAAATGAAAATTCACAACAATTATAGTTAAATCGATTTTATATATAAAATGTAGAGGACAAAGTATGATGTTAATAAAAGATTTTATTAACAAAACGATTTTACTCAATATAATACATTACTTGATTTTGTTTTATTTATTAGTGATCAAGGATTGATCAAGAGAACAATATGAATATGAATATCAATGAAAATCCTAACTTTTGCATATATGAAATTTGTATACTAATCAATTGTAAGAGCAATAGCATTGGACTTATCAAATGTTTTTCTAATATCATTTGCAATAGATATAGAATGTGGAGGACAAAGTATTATGTTAATAGAAGATTTTATTAACAAAATGATTTTACTTAATATAAAACAATACTTGATTTTCTTTTATTTATAAGTGATCAAAGATTGATCAAGGGAACAAGATGAATATGAATATTAATGAAAACTTGACTTTTGTATATATGAAATTTGTATACTAATCAGTTGTAAGACCAATAGCATTGGACTCATCAAATGTTTTTTTAAGATTACACGTGTGTAAATATTAACCCTATAGGACTATAAAGTGTCCTCGATAATCACATTTTAGCTAAAAACTTTAGCAAATTATGGCTTTTATTCCATTGGTTCTCCAAATTTGAAAAATCAATAGAGTAAAATGTAAGAATTTAATTAACTGCGGGATCTTTATTTTCTTAGAGATTGTTTGATCTAAAATAATAAATCGGAAATGTACCTAAATATATTGTCGAAGTTTCACCAACAGGTTGTCATCTTCTAAATTAGCACGACCCTTATAAACCCCAGTTCTCAATAGCTCTGTTGATGGAGATACATACCTAATAAGCCGTTGTGTAACTTGAGACTATAACCCTATATATAGTGTTTACTATTTTCAATTTGGTCCCTCATCAAATTAAAAATAGCAGTTTGATATCTACACATTAATTTCATGACAATTATACCCCTTATGCCTTATTTTAAATTTTAATTAGATCACTTTAACCTAGGCTTTTCCAAAGATAGCACAAAACATTTAACATTTACATGTTTGGCCCTATATGATGGAATTTTTCCAACAATCTCCCACTGAGCCATATATATAACTTGCCACGCCCCGGATTTTCCAACACCGAGAAACCGGTTAGTGATGTCCCATGCCTCGCACCTAGGAGGACAAGGGATTGGTGAATGGTCACCTAATAGGACTCCCTCTTGGGTGTTGCCCAAAACCTGTCATAATCTCTCACATGACGTGCACAAACCACACAATATAATACTCCATGTAATGAAACTGTGTCACAAAATAAATAGGGTCACCAACCCCAAAACACGGTGTCTCAAATAAGTACACCAATCTCAAGCAAATATAAGAGTCTCAGTCTCCTCAATTACAATATATCAAAGAGAACAATAAAACAACACTCATGCATCCACGGTGTGACAATCTCCTAACGCCTGCTAGGTCCTGCAGAAAAAGACATTAAAGGTGGGTGAGCAAACAACAGCTCAATAGGGGTTATGTCTCCTTGGACCAACCCAACATCTCTTCCACAAAATGCTCTGTGCAGATATGTGTAGTGTAATGTAATTAAAGTACAATGAAATACACACAAGAAATTCACAGGAGGTTCCCTCAATGGAACCTCAATGTCTCATGTCCATCCTATGGATTGTCCCCTCACTGGGACCTCATATCTCATGTCCAATCCAGGACTGTCCCCTCACTGGGACCTCATATCTCATGTCCAACCTAGGATTGTCCCCTCACTGGGACCTCATATCTCAAACACAAGCATGATAATGAAATACACAATTTAACTCATGGAACATCTCTATTTAAGCATAACAAATCACACACATATGCTCAAACTCACATTACACCTTAACACAGCTCAAGGACATCTTTATCACATGTTTCTCAATGCAAAACATATATATATACACATATTCATGCATGTCTCACAATCACACATCATAATACAATCTCCCCGCAATCATCATCTCAAACAATTACAACTCATGAAACGGGTTCCAGGAGATAGAACCACCTACCTCAAACTCCTTTGCGTTAGGGTTTGGAAAACAAAGAATCGGTTGATCCTCCTTCCTCCTTGCTCCTCTTTAATGGAGCCTCCCACTGCCAAGAACGCGCACGCAACGATTGCACAGACGATAATCTCCCCCCTCACTCTCTCTCTCTCTGTGTGTGTGTGTGTGTGTGTGTGTGTGTGTGTGTGTGTGTGTGTGTGTGGAAGAAAAAGAACCTTAAAAATCAAAATACAGAAAAACATATCGATTTACGCTGTCGTAAGGGCGAAATCAACCAAAAACAGGTGAAATCGACCCACATCGACCACCCTTCTCGCATCGACCAGACATCCACGTCGACCAAAACTCACATCGCATCAGGTCGATCTTAGGCTGGGTCGACCACGTCGACCTCATATCGACCTAGGTCGATCACCTTTTCGCATCGACCAACTCACATGGAAAAGCTCTCGGGAATTTGCTCTTGGTCAACCTCAAACACACATCGACCCCACATCGATCTTCTTCTCGTATCGACCAACGCACCCACGACGCACGTCGACCGCTCACTCTACCAGGTCGACCACGTCGACCCTAGCCACACCGACCAAAGCCACATCGACCAGGTCTTCATGCGAAATTCCAACTTAGCTTCTGTCACGCCCCTAAATTCCGAAATGCACGGAATCAGGAACGCGACTTCCCTACGCCCACTCCAGGGGTCGAGGGGTAGGTGACCGTCCCAGCCACGTACAATACCACAACGGGGGTAGCATTGTACCACAAATGATCCAATACAACTCACAAGCAATCGATAATTATATCAGCACAATCAATATTTCCAAAATCAAACAACACCTATAAGCTTAAAATAATAAGGTTTTGCAGATCAAGTTTATACAACTGATATGGACCCAAGTCCAGAAAATACATAATTTAACCAATAAATAAGTCCATAAAAGAAAAAGATAAATCCTACATAAAGAGGTCCCGACCTGCTCCGCTATGGCTCCAACTCGCTATCCCCTACAACCTGTGGGAAATAGAAACAAAATAGGGTGAGCACGAATGCCCAGTAGGTGACTCCCATTCTCACCACCAACACACATAAAATCCCAAGTCTATATGAATAATGTATGCTTGTGCTTGTGTAGTGTCACGTCTATCACAATGAAATTTTCATAAAAACATACATAAGACATCACCACTTTTAAATCATCAATGGTTCACACCGGCAACCTTGCCATTCACGAAATTTCCCGCTACCATCTCCAGATATTCGAATCACTAACATTGGGACGCTGTGGTGTCCCAATGATAACCTCCTCATATGAGACCTGGGTTACCAGCACATATGTAATGACCGTGTGTACCGTGTGTAAGAGTTAACCACAAACACCTTGGATGTTGGTACACAAGTTTAAAGGTAAGAGATGAGCCCAAGAGGGGACTTTTGAGAGGTGCATGTGCAAGCGATAGCGTACATTTATGCCCTAGGAAGATGCTATGCGTTCTGAGGCGGTTTTAAGGGGTTTGGTGATCTTGGAGCTCACTTTGACCTAGTAGATGGCCTCAAACAATTGGCGTGAAGAACAAAAGTTTCTTAGAATAAGGTCCTCTATCTACCACGAAATTTCAGAGCATTTGGAGTGAACGTGAATTCACCCATTTCACGTGCAAGCATATTTTTGCTCCTCGGGCCTTACAAGATGCAAGGAGACTTGTGGTGAAGTTTGAGTGCATTTGGAGCTGCACGCCAATTGGGGAATTGGCGTGCAAATTGGCGTGCGGTGTATTTTTGCATGGTTCCCTTGGTTTTGTCATTCTAATGATCTTTCTCCAAAGGACCATGTTGAAATTCGAGTATTTTGGCCTATATGGGTGCGGAAAGGTGCTAACTTGTGTGATCAAAACTACGTCGTTTTGATCCTGGGTTTCTTAATCAAAACTACGTCGTTTTGATGTGGATGGTGTCTATATAAGGAGGGCTTGAGTTTGAGTTTAGGGTTCTTGTGTTCCTTTGCTTTCTTGCATGAGAGAGGAGAGCTAGAGAGAGAGAGGGAAGGGGAGTTGCCGGTTCTTTGCGGAGCATCTTGCGTGGGGAGGACGGCGTTTGGCGCGGGAGCAAGGAAGAGGCGCTTTAAGGTAGGGGTTCTGTTCTTCCTAATCCCTCCTCTGTCCTAGGGTCCTAGGCGGATCCCGTAGATTCGTTTATATATACATATGTAATCCATATAGGTGTGATCTCCTATATGGATGTTGGCCTCGGGGTATTGGTGTGATTTCGAGGTTGGGTGGTTTGTGCATGTTATGTGTTTGACATTATGCCCGTGAGAGGCGTGCATGTTATGTGTTTGACATTATGCCTGTGCAGGTGTTATGTGTTTGAGGTAAAGCCTGGCCAGGTGCTCATGTTATGTGTTTGAGGTAATGCCCGTGAGGCCACGCACGTCCGAGTGTGTTAGATTATGTTTGTGTGGTGAGTTTATGAGCTTGTGGATATATGCATGTAAGTGTTCGATGTTATTCCGTGTGGCTAAGCACACTAAGTGTTTGATGTTTGCCCGTATGGCCATGCGTCTGCGTGTTTGCTTGTACACCCGGTGGCCGTGGAAGCCCGGACTGTTTTGTGGAACCCGGTGGCGTGGAAGCCCGGGGCGTTTGTGGAACCCGGTGGTCTGTGAAGCCCTCTTTGTGGAACCCGGTGGGTGGAAGCCGGGGTCGTGTGGAACCCGGTGGGCGTGGAAGCCCGGACTGTTTTGTGGAACCGGTGGCGTGGAAGCCCGGGAGTGTTTATGTACCAGCCCTGTATGATTGTGGTCGCATAGCCCGTAACTATATCTCGGTGGAATAATTGTATCACGACACGGCACTTGTACACAAGGCATGTAGATATCGGGTGCATGGGATGGGTTGGGGAGACATGATCCCTTGGCCGTGTGGTTGCTCACCCCTCCTACCATGTTGTTTTCTTTACGGGAACCTACGGGCTTAGGTGGGAACACCAAGGTGGAAGACCTTATTTACTTTCTTGTTTATGTTATGTAATTTGTGTTATGTAATTTTGTTGAGGCCTTGTAACCCCGGGGGGAGATTCTGAATGAAGTTTGAAACATAATAAAGGCATGTGGTTTGAATTTAATAATTATGTGATTTTGGTCTCGAAAATAAAATGTGAAGTGTATGTTGTATCCTACCCCTTTGCCCTCCGTGTGGGTAAAGGGGAGTCACGTACCGGTTTCCTCGGGTTGGAAATCCGGGCGTGACAATATGGTATCGAGCATGGTCCAGTTGGCCTAGGGTAATGGGCGGATCTGGTTATCTTGAGTCCTTTGGAGGAACCTGGAGGGACGTGCCGTCAACACGGTCCTCTTTGAGCCTCTAAGGTGTACTTGGGGTAGTCCAGGATGCGGGGGGGGTTGATGCATTGGCATTAGGGCACTAGTTGCATTTGTTGTCTTTGTGTGATTGTGTGGGTAACTGAAGAGATAAAGCATGTGAGAGAAAATATGAAGAACATGTTTTAAATGTGCAACTCGATTAACTCGATTTTATGACAACTTGAGTGTGCTTGTGGAATTGCTGTTTGTGATGTGGTTTAATGAGAACCGAAATGTGTGCGGGTGTGTAATTGTATGGATAAATGGTTTGAACGTGATAAAGTTTCAATTGTGCAACTCGAAATTTTGTGATGATTCGAGCATGAAAGCAAGGAAAGGAAATTGTGGAATTGAAATCGTGTGTTGGGAACTTGTGGCTTGTGAACTGTTAACAAAATAAAATAATAATAATAAAGAAATAAATAAATAAATAAAGACATTAAATTAAACATGTAATAATGTTGGTGTTCGTGATGGAGCATGTGATTTGTTTGGTATGGTGTGCAATAAACAGGTTATGAGCAATGCAATGGAATGTAAAATTGGTATAGTCTGTTAAATGTGAACCTATAGACTTGTGTGGTAATAATGCGTGTTATAGCTTAAGTTGCTTAGTCGTGCCTTTTCGTGGAGCCAATGTCTCCGAAAATTGTGACCGGTACAACTATTGAGGTAGAAGAGCCCTGCCCCCCCAGGCCGGGCAAGTGGGAGAGGCGGGGCGGGTAAGTAATGATATAAACATGGCAAGGTTGGCATCTTAAGCCTGGTAATTTAAGAGTTGAAGGATGAGATTCGACAACCGATTAAGAGCGAGGTACGTCGAGAGCTATCAACCCACATCATCGGGGGATCTTGGGTGAAGATTAATTGAAGCATAGTTGTCCTGATCGGCGGGGGGTGGGGAAAAGGGGGGCCGGGGGTGGGGGCCGGTTTCCCAAAGGGGTTGTTCTTGCGGGGGACAACCGGGACATTGGAAGAGAGTATGGCAGGGAAGAAGTACTGTGTTGCGTCTATGGAAAAGTAGGACATCTCCGAGACGACTGTTTTGGTGAAGCAAGTCATGGTGCTGAAGGCGGCGGCTCAACGAGCTAGGGACAAAGCAAAATTCAAGTGAGGCTGGAGGAGAGCATGGCGAACTTTCCTTAGTCAAGGGTACGATTTTGATTCTCGCGTGTTAAGATTGTTGTTTAGTGGTGGTAGCATATTCCTTTAATGATAGTGATCGGCTAAGTCTCGTCTTGGATTAGGTGAGGTGGGTGAACCTTTGATTGTTGCGTTTTAGCCATTAATTTTACTGGGTGGGCTCTTGAGCCACTGTTTTGTGTTGGGTGAGGCTTAGAAGGTCGTTTGAGTTACCATTTTGGATAGACGTAGTTGGGGACCTACTAGAGAATAAATGAGTAAAATAAATAAAAATATATATATATGATACCAAAAGACTAATAAATTACTAATGGTTATAAACGAGTTGTTGGAAAGAGTTGGTGGTTTTAATATGGTCTAAAGTGTTAATCGTATCTTTGTGTAGTAGTCAATTTTGGGCGCCGTGTGTGAGGAAAGTAATAAATGTTCGTGTTACCCCTAATACTCTAGCGTAGGTGAGATTACCTCGCCTAGCTAGCCTAGGAGGCTGGAGGCATGAGTTAGTGGCTTGTGGGTAGTGTGTGACCCCGGTGGCAACCTTGAGTAATAGAATGTGTTTTCTTGTGAGTAGAGGTTTTTGTAGTGTCTACTTAAGAAGGATGTTCTTTTGGTAACCTTTCCAAGTGTCAAGGTTGAGGAGGAAATTGCCACTGTATAACCCACCCCTTGAGTCATTGAAATCTAAATTGATTGGCGAGAGTGGTATGTGGTTTTAAGATTCTTATGGGTGTCCTATGGAAATGGCGCAAATCCTTGGGCGGCCAAACATTGACCACGTGTCATGCTTGGTGGTGTGTGAAAGACCTTGGGTAATGTTCATAGGATATGTGGTGAAATGGGTTTGCGTATGTATAAAAATGTGATGAGTTCGAACTAGGTTATGAGTAAGTTTATAGGATCGTGCCCGTGAACCCAATCGGTCTGCGACAGCAAGCGAGTGAGATTGGGCGGGCCTTGTTTGGGTTTTTCCCCATAATTTGGAGACATCTTCCGAGGGGTTGGGGATGTATTCCTGGTGGTAGGACCATTCCGTTAATCCATGTCGTGTGGGTAATAGGCTTAAAAGAGGCAAGGAGGTGGGGACTAGTATGTCCTCTCTTACATGTGTTTACACGTAGTTTATTTCGTGTGTTGTGGTTGCTTTGTTTTGTTGTGTGTGTTACATATGTACTAAAGGAGTAGCAAAGTTCTTATGTGTGGGCCTCGTGGCATTCATATGCAGAGGAGTAAGAGGTGATGCATGCGCATATTATGTGCGGTGTGGGATGAAGAGGGGTGTTATGTGTAATGTTGATGTTATTCCTTGTCACATGTGAGGGCATGCTACGTTAAAGTGTGAAAGTATTGATGCGTTGTGATTCACTAAATGGAGTCGATGTGAGTTTTGCTTGTAAGGGGTATTAATGCTACCCCTTTGGGGAGACTTGTGTCCCGCGGTATCATGGGGTCCTCATGCTACATATGTTCTTCTTGAAAGTCTTTCGTGTGTGTTTTGATGCGGCAAGTGAGATGGTCCGCGCCATCAAAGTGTTGGTGTGTTTGGGAGCTACGTGAATGTCCCGAATAAGGAGTTTACATGTCTCGTTTCTTGGGCCTACCCGGAGGAATTGCGAGTCACCATATTAAGTCCGGCTAGAGCCCGAGTATTTCTTGGTCCATTTGAGTGTTTTGCTAGTGTGTCGAGATAAAACGTAATAGTTGATATAGTGGAGTTGGTGGGCCATGAGGTGGAGTATGTCTTGGAGGCAAGGGATTTTCTTGTGACGTGGTGGTGACATAGAGGATTCCATTGTGGTCGGGTTGCGAGATAGGAGAGTTTTCGGTGTGGGGAGGACTATGTTGTTCACGGTACTCGGCGCAAGGGATTCTATCGTGTGGTCCGTCTCCGCTTGGTAAGGCATCATCTCTTGGGGTGCGGTAAGCCTCGGTGTGAAGGCGATGTGGGACCTTGGCGGATCTCTTTTGGCCGTGATCAAGGAGGTCGCTTCTCAAAGTCGGTGATTAGTGATAGCCCGATAGTGGGTTTTGGTCTTACCATGGTTGTGTGTGTGGTGCCGCATTTTTGTTTTTAGGCATCCTTGGACTTCGTTGGGCGCCAGTTGGCCGCAACCGAGTGGTTAAGGGCACACTCCATTCTCGTGTTTCTATGTCTAGGCTTGTACTCCGTTCGCGTCACCATTGGCGTTGGTGGGGTTTCAATGTTCTCGCTTGAGTGAGGTGGTTTTCGAGATGATGATGGTGGCCTTGGTGAGCTCCCGTGTGGGAATGTGATTGTGGTTTGCATAATGCTATCCTATTTGTTTGTGTTTCATTGTGACCTCATTGTGCTTGTTGTTAGGGTGAGGTCTACCATGGGCGCGGGGCATTGACTAAATCCCAATTGTTGGGTATTTTACGTTGTGGAGTGTTGGTCCCATCGTGCCGCAGTTGGCATCTCCAACATTTGTGGTAATGAGCCTTATGTGTTGCTTTGATCTTATCGCGTTGTTTACTATTTGGTTTCCCTTTCGGGGACGAAAGGTCTAAAGGTGGGACGGGTGTGAGGAAACTCCCAACGGCGCGTTTGTATGGTATTGGCGTCGGGCGGTGGAACGTTAAACGGTAGTAGTGTTTTGTTTATGCCTTGTTCCTTGTAGTGGTGTTTATGATGTGAGTTGGTCCGTGACTTATGTGATTTGTTAAACGTACGTGTTGAGGGTGGGCGTATATGTCGTACACCGTCGTGACGTGAATACTTGTGACATGTGTTAGGTGAGGAGAACAAGGGTTGTTGGTGAGATTAGAATATGTGTTTCCTTATCATGGTGTTGTATTGGGTCCGTGGGTACGTGCCTTCATGTGTGTTATTGTGTGATATCTTCATTCGCGGGTATGTGAATGGTTGTGGATGTGTGCTCGGCATGTGCATTATGGAAAGTGTATTGTCTTTCGCGGACGACACGTCCTATGGAGGAAATATGGAAACGCGGAACCTTGTCGCGTAGAACCCCTGCCGTTGTTCGAGGACGAACAATCTTAAGGGTGGCGGGGTGGCTGTTGGCTGGTGTATTTGTATTTCCTTTCGACTTTGTGCTTGTGATGGATATTTGTGACATGTGGATGTGTTTCCATAGATTGTGATGCATGTGGTTATGGACTGTGGTGGCACTATGTTATGTGCTATTGTGTACAATGTGCGGTGTATGACCCATTTGGGTGTTGTAGCTCGCCGTGTGGCAAATGGGTAGCTTGTGTGTGTTTCCTCGTATGTCATTTCTTTTCGAGGACGAAAAGTCTTAAGGGGAGAGGATGTAATGACCCGTGTGTTACCGTGTGTAAGGAGTTAACCCAAACACCTTGGATGTTGGTACACAAGTTTAAGGTAAGAGATGAGCCCAAGAGGGGACTTTTGAGAGGTGCGTGGCCAAGCGATAGCGTACATTTATGCCCTAGGAAGATGCTATGCGTTCTGAGCGGTTTAAAGCGCTTGGCTGATCTTGGAGCTCACTTTTGACCTAGTAGATGGCCTCAAACAATTGGCGTGCAAGAACAAAAGTTTCTTAGAATGAGGTCCTCTATCTACCACGAAATTTCAGAGCATTTGGAGCTGAACGTGAATTCACCCATTTCACGTGCAAGCATATTTTGCTCCTCGGGCCTCTACAAGATGCAAGGAGACTTGTGGTGAAGTTTGAGTGCATTTGGAGCCGCACGCCAATTGGGGAATTGGCGTGCAAATGGCGTGCGTGTATTTTTGCATGGTTCCCTTGGTTTTGTCATTCTAATGATCTTTCTCCAAAGGACCATGTTGAAATTCTGAGTATTTTGGCCTATATGGGTGCGGAAAGGTGCTAACTTGTGTGATCAAAACTACGTCGTTTTGATCCTGGGTTTCTAATCAAAACTACGTCGTTTTGATGTGGATGGTGTCTATATAAGGAGGGCTTGAGTTTGAGTTTAGGGTTCTTGTGTTCCTTTGACTGCCCGAGAGAGAGGGAGCTAGAGAGAGAGAGGGAAGGGGAGTTCCGGTGCCGGAGCATCTTGCGTGGGGAGGACGGCGTTTGGCGCGGGAGCAAGGAAGAGTCGCTTTAAGGTAGGGGTTCTGTTCTTCCTAATCCCTCCTCTGTCCTAGGGTCCTAGGGCGGATCAGTCCGTTTATATATACATATGTAATCCATATAGGTGTGATCTCCTTATGGATGTTGGCCTTCAGGGGGCGTATTGGTGTGATTTCCGAGGTTGGGTGGTTTGTGCATGTTATGTGTTTGACATTATGCCCGTGAGGCGTGCATGTTATGTGTTTGACATTATGCCGTGAGGCCGTGCATGTTATGTGTTTGAGGTAAAGCCTGTGAGGCGTGCATGTTATGTGTTTGAGGTAATGCGGGCGGCGTGCGGCCACGCACGTCCGGTGTGTTAGATTATGTTTGTGTGGCAGTTTATGAGCTTGTGGATATAGCATGTAAGTGTTCGATGTTATTCCTGGGTGACTAAGCACACTAAGTGTTTGATGTTATGCCGTATGGCCATGCGTGCTGCGTGTTTGCTTGTACACCCGGTGGGGCCGGGAGCCCTGTTTGGAACCCGGTGTTGTGGAAGCCCTGGACCGTTTTGTGGAACCCGGTGGTGTGGAAGCCCGGACGTTTGTGGAACCCGGTGGGCATTGAGTCATGGAACCCGGTGGCCGTGGAAGCCCGGGATTGTTTGTGGAACCCGGTGGGCGTGGAAGCCCGGGAGTGTTTATGTACCAGCCCATGTATGATTGTGTTGCGTCATAGCCCGTAACTATATCTCGGTGGAATAATTGTATCACGACACAGCACTTGTACACAAGGCATGTAGATATCGGGTGCATGGGATGGGTTGGGGAGACATGATCCCTGCGAGTGTGGTTGCTCACCCCTCTACCATGTTGTTTTCTTTACAGGAACCTACGGGCGTTAGGTGGGAACACCAAGGTGGAAGACCTTATTTACTTTACTGTTTATGTTATGTAATTTGTGTTATGTAATTTTGTTGAGGCCTTGTAACCCCAATGGGAGATTCTGTAATGAAGTTTGAAACATAATAAAGGCATGTGGTTTGAATTTAATAATTATGTGATTTTGGTCTCGAAAATAAAATGTGAAGTGTATGTTGTATCTACCCTTGCCCTCGTGTGGGTAAAAGGGGAGTCACGTACCGGTTTCCTCGGGTTGGAAATCCGGGCGTGACAACATAGGAGACCTGCGGCCTCTTGCCAGCCCTCTGTGGGACCCGCGGTTACCCAACTAATTTTCATTACAAAATCCACACCCATAACTGATAAACACCAATTTATCCAATGTCCACACACACAATTAATAAACACCAATTTAATCACATGTCCACACATAATTAATAAACACCAAATTAATCACATCCACACATAACTAGTAAACAAAGTTTCCAATAGTCACAACTCGCTACTACGGCCTTTCGAGCACTAAGATTTCCGACCTAGCACTAACTTATCGCAAACAACAGTAATATATATATATATATATACATATATACTTATCCAACAATTAATATTAATTACAAGTATTCCCCCTCATTAAAACAATAATATTACCACAAATTATATATATATATATATATATATAACAAGTTAAATGGGGGTGGCATTGATGCCGCCCCCCTCCTTTCCACGTCAGCACGGCATTGACCGTGCTTCAGCCCACGAGCGGCACATGCCGCACTCTCCCCTTAGATCTACACTAGCGCACTGGGCGCAGGACACGAACCACGGGGGCGGCACTGATGCCGCCGCCCCCTTTCCTCCTTCCTTCACCACGACGGTGCGACGCATGGGGGCGGTTATTGACGCCACTGCGCCTGTCCCTCTCTTCACCTCCCTCTCGCGGCGCGCGCGCGACGGCTTCTCTGGGGGCTGCGCAGGGTGGCCGGAGACGTGCGAGGCTGGACCACGGGTAGCACCTGCCGCCGTTCTTCACCCCTCCTCTTCCCGCCGGTTCGCCCCACCACGCATGCACGACGGCGTATATATATATATATATACTTATAAATCTATATTTACGTGTAAAAGAATTTAACTACAGATTCTAGAACTTGCGATTATGCGATAGGTTAAACAAGAGCCATGAATCACCTACCTGAATTTAGTCTCGAAGAATTGATTGAACGGTCTGCTTCAAACCCTTCCTGCTCCTCTCTCACCAGGCTTCGCGCAGACACACAACTCACGTAGGGTTTCTACCCTAGTTTCTCTTATTTATACTACCTTTATAATAATAATAATAATAATAATAATAATAATAATAATAACTTATTAGTAATGATAATCCAATAATAATAAATATAATGATAGTAATAATAATAATATTACTAATAATAGGATTAGTAATAATATTAATAACAACGAATACATAATTAATCATATTAATAATATGAATATTAATAAAATAATATATATATATAATTATAATTATTCTAATAATCATAATTACATCAAATAATGAACTCATATCAACATTAATAATAATTTTCCCAAAATATCAAAACTAAGGCCACGCTATCGAATAGATATTTTCAAACTCTATTCGAGCCTAACTTCCAATTTCACACAGGTACGGGTCTTTACAGCTTCCCCCGCCGAGGCGCTGCACCCTCGGACTCCCGCTGGCTGTCGGGTCAAGGTGCTTGCCCAAACACAAAAATGACTAACTCATCTAAGCCCGAACACGTGTCGATACAAAATAAGACACCTAACTCCCTCTAACTTCCAGGACTAGGACATGGGTCCTCACATAACTATATAAATGTGAATAACCTTATGAGTTTTAAATGTTGCTGTAGAGACCTGTGTTTAGGTTGATTGTGAGATAGTCATTATTCGGTAGTGCAGATACCATTTTGGTATTGTGCTCGGCGATATGAGCATTTTGGTTGTAGTTGGGTCCAATTTGGAGTTCAGGACCCTAAAAAGGCAGTTGTATAATTTGGTTGTTTGGTAATTAAAGAATTATCATGAAGGTATAAATAGAGGAGAAAGAGGGAGAGATAGTAGCTAGGTCGTTTGTGTTGTTGTCTTTAGAGAGAGCATAGAGAGGGCGTAGAGCATGGAAGAAGAGGAGTTGCCGAAATTGGAGCTTGGAGCTTGGATTTTGGGTTGATTCCTTTGTGAATCCTTACCTGGTAGGTGTTCCTAACCTCTTGTCTTGATTGTGTTCTTGAATATGTGTGATTTGGACATGAATTGTGAGTTTTGGCATGAACCCTAGATTTTGGAGAAAACCCAACTTTGGGGTTGTAATTGGGATTTAGATATGTAATATGTGATTGAGAACTGCTATGCAGTTATGTAGATTTATGATCGGGGGGATTTATACCCCCTTTTTAGGGTCATTTTGGGTACATTTTCATACTTTTTTTACTTCATTTATTATCCAAAAGAGTTACAATATCACATTTTCATGCCCTAACCCGGAAAAGAGGATTTCTTGTAGTTTTTGTGGTATTTTTGCTATATTTTTACAGGAATCCAAAAATCAAGGAAGAATTCACCAAATTCAAAGAAGGAAGAAAGAATCCTAAAGACCTAAAAATCATGACAACCAAATCGGGTGAAGCCCATATTTCAGGGATAGCTTTTTGGAGCCTCCATGAAGATTATTGCCTTCTGGTCAGGTGAAATCCGATGTCGTTTGGAGGTGGTTGGGTGAAGCTTATTTTTCATATTCAGACTCTCCAAACATCAAGGAACAAAACTTCCTTCTAGGTCGGGTGAAATTTGAAGACATTACATGGTGGTCGGGTGAAGGTCGGGTGAAGCCTTCTTCACCTGACCAAAGCCCAAATTTTGGCGATGAACCCCTTATTTTTTCAGCATACTTATTCTTTTCTGGACCGAAGTCATTTGATCAACAAACGGGCACCAAACATTCAAGTCAAAGAAGAATTAATTGAAGAAATTCAAATTCAAATTGGTGCTTTGCATTTGGATTGAGGACTTTATAGGATTTAAGAGAGGGATTTATTTCATTTTCAAATTCAAACATAAGGGAGTTACATGAGATTTAAGAAGAACTAAATATTTGGAAAATTTATAAGAAATAAATGGAAATTTAAAATTTAAATGTTCAAATTCATCTTAGGAGGCTATAAAAGGGGAGCTGATCCTTCATTTGTATCCATCCAGTTATCTTATCTTCCATTCTACAATTTCATTCCTCATCTAGAGTAGAGAAAGGGAGAGTGAAGAAGGTTTGGGGCATCTCTTGGAGTTTGAAGACAATCTGCTGGGAAAAGGAGATCAATCTTGGAATTCTTTGTCTAAATATGCAAGCTATCCTTTTGGTATTCTTATTCCATGTTTTGTAATTTTGTTGCTTTCAATCAAACTATGGAAGCTTAAAAAACCCTTTATTGGGGTTAGGATGGAGTTTGATGTAATAAATTAAATTGCAATGTTTTAGTTTAATCGTCTTTACCTTGTGAGTGTTTATTGAATATCTTGGGTTGAAATATGAAATGGACTTTGGCCATTTCATTTTATCGTCATAGGTACTTATGTGAAAGATTGAAAAATGAAGTATAATTACTAAAAAAGCAAGATAATCAAACTAAGGGGTTACATAATTTGTGAAAGCCAGTGTAAAACCTAGGATAACAAGTTAAGAGTGGGTATGGTGCTAGCTCTAGACTAAACAA
This sequence comes from Taxillus chinensis, assembly GCA_023512835.1. Lineage (NCBI taxonomy): Eukaryota > Viridiplantae > Streptophyta > Magnoliopsida > Santalales > Loranthaceae > Taxillus > Taxillus chinensis. The sequence continues at coordinate 24,493,843 of CM042089.1, forward strand.
CCCAAATCTTAAAGGGTCACCCGTCTCCCATGTTAATGTGTACACACGAATTATGGCACTTGAAAAAGGCTAATTCATGAATTAGAGGTTGTGTATTAAATATGATCACAAGGAAAGAATTAAATTGAATTAAGACATATTCTTGGAAAAAAATACATCAAATGAAATCTTAACTCCAATCACCTTTATCAATCGAAGTTATCTTTACTCGAACAAGCTTATTTCCATTTCTCACATCCATTTAATCTGTTTAAAATTCAGTTTTGTTTTTATATATTTTCAACCAAAAATCTCTTTATAAGCTAGTTAAAATTTCCAAATTCTTCATCCTTCCCTTGGGTACGATATTCGGACTTAAAAATCCACTTTATTACTTATCACGATTTTTACACTTGCAAATTACCGATTAATGTGTTTCTGGGATCTGGGAGTTTCATAAACTAGGTATTTTGTGTGGATTGAGAAATCAACCTTGGAAACCTATTCTTAGATCTAGAATTGAAATCTGTGTATATATATATATGTGTGTGTTTATATGTGCGATCACATTGGGTTATGCGACTATAGGCGTTTAGGACACATTATACGGTATAAATTGTAGTTTATTAAGTAAGAAAATGGGTTTGTGGGTGTCTGGGAGTTCCTGGGTTGATTTCAGACGAAGAACAAGCTGGAACGATGATAAACAATACTACTTGGTGTGTTGCTGTGTCATGGAGCCTGAGGGTCGAAGCTTTGAGGGTCGAAGGTCAAAGGTCAAAGAGTCGAAGGTTTGAGGGTCGAGGCTGTGACTCTATGAGATATTCAAGGCAGTGATCTTCGAGGCTGCGATTGTGAGTCTTCGAGGTTGTGACTGTGAGCCTTCAAGGCAGACCTTCGAGGCAGTGTTCCACAGGACTTCGAGGTAGTGTTCTGCATGTCATTGAGGCAGTGTTCTGCGAGTCTTCGAGGTTGGGCTTCGAGGCTGAGTTTCTGCGAGTCTTCGAGGCTGAGTTTTACGAGTCTTCGAGGTTGGGCTTTGAGCTTCAAGGCTGGTTTTTTAGAGAACTTTCAGGGCTAGTCTATTAAATAATTCTTACGCCTTTTAGAGGTATGGAATGTTGTTGTTTGCTTGGCATAAAATATTGTGTATAAGGTTGGGTTGATTTGATTGGCTGGTCAATCGAGGTCCCATATAGGGCTGGCTATGAGCCGAGGTCCCCTATATGGCTAGTTGATAGCGGAAGGTCCCACAGGTGGCTACTTGTATGCTATGGTCCCACTGTGGAGGGCAGGCTGTAAGAGCCTTGCCCTGTGCTGATCAGCTGTATTGTAAAGTCTGTGTGACTTCTTTGTGTAAAGTTTGTGTGACTTATATGTGTGAGTCTGTGTTACTTAATTGTATAAACCTCACATGCCTATGTTTTGTGGATGATATTGGGTGTGTGTTTATGCTTTCATTGGTATGGCATAGAACATTGCGTGCATTATTGTGTGCTTAAACATTCACTGGCACATGTATACACAGGTAGTGTGTTGTAGGTCACCTACTGAGCCTTTATGCTCACCTTATGTTACTGTCTTGATTTTCAGGTTCAGGCAGGAGGTAGCTTTGGGGTTTGTCGTCGACCAGATCAAGCAAACTAGACCATTTTGATGTATGAGACTATGTCCATCCTACTGATTTTGTATTATGACTATGTTGCTTCCTGGACATGGGTCTGTGGAGGTTGTACTGTATCTGATGATATTATATGATATGATGTGATGATGTTTTCGGTTATTTGCATGATTTTGGGAGTACAGGAATACCCTTGTATGACTGTACAGGTGCATTCGGGAAGCACTCGCTGTGGGCCCTTTTTGGTGCTAGACACCAACCCTTTGCTCACGGGTGCGGGTATGGGGTAGTCATGTACCCGGTTCTAGGCCTCCTGGAGTTGGGGGCGTGATAGTTGCTATCTTAATCTTAAGGTATCTGAACAATCTCTTTCATTAATTATGACATTATAAGATCAAAGCAATTTTTGCCACATTCAACGTGATTAAACCCATCAATGGTCACATACAACACCATAACTAAATGACATAGATCAATTGTGAATGCATAGCATGAAAATTACATACAATATGATTTATACATGTTTATTTCCAACTAGTTCTAATGAATTGAGATCAAAATTTAAAACAATGTAATAGTTTACTGAATTAAATACTTTATTTCTGATAAGAAAATTCATAAATTCCTAAGTACATAAAAATGTTCAAAACCAAACATAGAGCAATAAAACATAAAATAATACAAACTCCTACTAAACACATGATATCATCACACAATATGACACCTATATGAGCAGTGTGCTCATGAAAGACCTTGGATGGTAATCATTTTGTAAGCGGATCCGCTATTATAGAGTTTATGTTAATATGCTCTATAAATATCTCTCCACTCTATACTTTTTCCTTCACAACTAAGTATTTAATGTCAATATGCCTTGACCTTGAAGAACTCCTATTGTTATTGGAATATAACACTACAAATTTATTGTCACAATATTGTTTAAGTGGTTTTTCTATGCCTTCCAGAATGCGCAGCCTAATGACAAAATTTTGTAACCATATTCCACAAATGGATGCCTCATAACACGCTACAAATTCTGGTTCCATGGTGGAAGAAGCTATTAATGCCTGTTTGGTACTCCTCCAATATATAGTTCCACCAGCCAACAGATATATGTATCCTGAAGTGGATCTTTTACTATCTTGACATCCAGCATAATTAGATTCGGAATACCCAATGATCTGATCTCTTATATGTGAGCATGCAATCTTTCGTTTTTTGTAAATATACATCATAACCCGTTTGGCTACTTTCCAATGATCCATTCTAGGGTTACTTAAATATCTGCCCAACATACCAATAATATATGCAATATCCGGATACGTACAAACCTGAGCATACATTAAACTCTTTACTGTTGATGCATAAGGAATGTTTTGTATTTTATTAATTTCAAAAGTAGTTTTAGGGCACTGATTGAAACTAAATTTCTCTCTCTTAACTACTGGGGTGTCACCTGGTTTATTGTTTAGCATGTCACACCTTTTAAGAACTTTATTGATATAACTCTTTTGTGATAATCCAAGAATACCCTGAGAGCGATCTCGTTGTATTTGGATCCCTAATATAAAAAAAGGCATTACCATGATCTTTCATTTCAAAATTATTTGATAGAATTCTTTTGGTTTCGTGCAACATGCCTATATCATTTGTGGCAAGCAATATGTTATCAATAGATCTGAAATAATAAATCGGAAGCGTACCTAAATCCATTGCCGGAATTTGACCAACGGGTTGTGATCTTCCAAATTAGCATGACCCTTATGAACCCTAGTTTCTCAATAGCTCTGTTGATGGGGATAGAGACCTAATAAGCCATCGTGTAACTTGGGGATCATAACCTTATATATATATATATATTGTTTATTATTTTCAATTTGAGCCCTCATCAAATTAAAATTAGTAGTCTGGTATCTACACATTAATTCCATGACAATTATACCCGTAAACCTTATTTTAAACCTTAATCAGATCACTTTAATTTAGGCTTTCCCAAAGATAGCACAACACATTTAACATTTACACGTTTTTAAATACTTTGAGCATTTTCCCAACATAAAAGTCATAATTTGCTAAAGTTTTTAAATAAAATACATACTTCGAGCATTTTTTTATAGTCATATGTGATTAGTATTTAGCAATATATATACAATTTAGAAAAATATTTGATGAGTCTAATACCAATGCTCTAAAAAACTCTAAGGTGTCTCTTCAAAACTGTATATATGAATTACATTGATTTCAACACGCACACACACATATCTTTTTATGTGCTGCCTTAGAGATGCAATATAAAAACTCGTGCTTTGGGCAACCTTTTGAGATAACCATTATTAGAGGATAAAATTTTTTGGATGGCAATGTGATCATCATTATGAACTTTTTATTATAATTAAGCCTGATTTGGAGTTAAGGGCCCTTGAAGGTGATTTTTGGTATTTTAGTGAATTAAGTGGAGTTTATGATATTTTAAAATAAAGGATAATTGTTTAAAGTTACATTATTAAAGAAATAGAAATATAAATAGAAAAATAGGAGAGAGGATGGTACGTATTGCGTTTCCTTCATTTTACGTTTGGTGAGAAAGAAGAATATGAACGAATTAGAGAATTCAAGATTTGAGATGATTTAATCTAGGTAGGCAGTTATATCCCTCTATGCCATTCAATTAGATTGTAAATACATGAATTGGGTGAAAATATAAACATATGTGATGAACCCTATAAATTGGGGATCTGGGGAATTACATTTTTATGATGAATTTGATGCTACCATGATGTCAATAATGATGATTCTAGCTTTTGTGTCTAACTTTCATGTGAAATAACCAATTATGTTGGAAGATGTTTGAGAATAGGAATCCGGGGCAAGTTTGGGTATAAAACCTAATTTTGGATAGAAATTGATGTATTATAAGTTATGTGATGATTTTAATATTGTTTGTTCGATCCATATGATGTGATATATTTATTGATTCTAGATGTTTTTGGCAAGATGTTGGGTATTGGGTCAATCTAATAGGTATAGGGCATAAAACTGCAAGAAAACGTATAAAACATGAGGTCTTGTTACATGATTGTTGGGTCTCTAACCTCCTGCGGGGAGTCCCAAAGAACAATTCCACATCGGTCAGGGAGAACATTGAGGTCGTCCTAATGAGGAAGCTCATGTGCACCTTGTCACAATGCATTTTAACGGGTCACGGCTCGTTAAAAACAAATCCGTGCGGGTTGCGGCCCATGGGTGGGCGTGCGAGTGCCAAAGTGGACAATATTGTGATAGTGAGTGTCATGGCCGAGGTCCAACAAGTGGTATTAGAGCCGGGTCATCTAGACCGGTGGTGGGATTGGGGGGAGACTGTTGGGTCTCTAACCTCTAGCGGGGAGTCCCAAAGAACAATCTCACATCGGTGAGGCGAACATTGAGGTCGTCCTAGTGAGGAGGCTCATGTGTACCTTGTTACAATGTGTTTTAATGGGTCGTGGCCCGTTAGAAACAAATCCGTGCGGGCTGCGGCCCATGGGTGGGCGCGCAAGTGCCAAAGCGGACAATATTTGTATAGTGAGTGCCTTGGCCGAGGTCCAACAGTGGTTGTAGCTCGGGGTGGTGCAAAGTGGCCACTGAGGCTGCGCTATTTGTGATTGTGGCCAGTTGGTTTAGTCGAGGTCACCATAACCACACTTTCTACAACCACAATTAATTGTTTTGGCCGCCGCGACGACATTCCCTATTATTGCGGTTGGACATTGCTAATTTGTGCTCTTTTTTCTAGTTCACTTTATTTTAGTTATTAGACCATATTTTGGGTGTTTGAAACTATAAGGATGATGTCTTGAGCCTTTTGGGATGTATTAGGATGTATTATGATGCTAAGTTGGTTATTTTACTTGAAATGATAGTATATGAGGTGTTATATGCATTATTAGAGCCATGTTTGGCTTAGGTTAATGGGAATTTCTGTGGGAAACCCAAATGCTATATGGTAGTTGTGTTATGGGATTTTAAGTTTTGTGATGTTTCAATTGATATTGTTTGTTTTTTGTTTGACTTTATATATATACTTAACTATACTTGTCTATAACATTAGTTGTAAGGTTTTTGGGCTTATATGATAACTTGAGTGTGAAGGGTTAGTTTGGATAGGTGGCTAAGGCTCCAAAATTGGAGAAATTGAGGAATGATTATTTACAGGTGGTTAAGACCCTTGAGCCGATGTATTGGGAAGTTGAGCTTTGACAGTGCAAATCAACACCAACACCATCAGCACACATTTTATCCAGTTAATCATTGGAGGGGGTATAAGGAGGTTAAAAAATATGAGGAGTTGGAAGAGAGAGTTTAAAGAGTAGTATAAGTGAATGAGAAGAATGTGAGTGTATATTTATAGGAGGAGAATATAGTTGTCAGTGGAAAATATAGCCATTAGAAAAAGCATAAAAGTAGCTGTTGGAATAATGTTGTAACCGTTGGAGGGGTATTAGGTAGAAAGCTATTTTAATTTTTTTTTTTAGGAAAACCTATTTGGAAAAATGAAGCATGTAGGCGTTTATCTGGCTTGGCCAAAATGGGGTACCACAGGAAGTATAAAGGAATATATATCTTAATCACTTGTTTGAAATCTATTTGTTACTATAATTAGTAGTAATTAGAGTAATTAGTGGGATTATTATTAATTAGGATTATATCTCAATATCTACACTACCGTAGATAGTTTTATCTTCTTGTATATATACCCAGTCATGTAGTGTACGAAGTAATTAAGAAGAATATTTCTCAATTTCTCTTTATACTCAATTGCACACGAAGGACTTGGGGTTGCTCAAGTATTTCTTAGGTGTTAAACTTACAAGGAGTAAATGCGGTATCTTTATCTCTCAAAGGAAATATGTCCTTGATTTATTAATTGAGACTAGAAAATTAGGAGCAAATGTCACGTCCTAATTCTAGGAGATCCAAAATCGGGAACGCAACTACCCCATGCCCACATCCGATGGGTCGGGGTTGGAGACAAGCACCAATAAACACACACCACGGTTGTTGTCCTAAGTTATCCTATACAATTATACCATGTGTATTTCCTATACACTCCCGATGATAGGTATGCAACAATAAATGTCTCAAAATTCAAACATTTCATAAACAAAATAAATATTATCTCATACAATGTTCACGAACCCATGTCCGAAAAATAAACTAAAGTCAACACCAAACAAAACAAAAACTAAGTCTTTGCATCAAAATAGAGAATGGAAATATCCTCGAGCTTCCTTTGGCTAATCCCGATCGACACCTATAATACAATTCAACAATATAGGAGTGAGCACAACTGCCAGTAAGTGAACCACAACTCCATACTAACCTTACAATCCAACCAAGTCTAGGATACTACATGCTCAGTGTGTATATAAGTTATGTGTAGCATCACAGGACTACCTAATTGTAATTATCAATAGAGCACTTTAGTAAACAATAATATAGTTATAATCAAACATAAATCCAACTATTGTAACCTATGGCACCCAAGGCCGTAGTTTGATAGTGGACCGCGATAACTAGTCTCAACTAGTGTCGCCTGTAAACACTATTTGCCCTCAAATGTTGTGGAACCCAAAACCAACAACCATGGCCTACGATTCCCAAAGCCCGTAGCCAAACATAGTTTAGTCTCAATTAGTATTTCCAGTGGCATTGGATACCAAGACAAATCAACAAGCCACAATAGTCAATTAATTATGATTCGACAAAAACAAAAGCAATAGTGGATGTCCAAGGAAGTCTACCTTTCAATTCATACCAAGACATCAAATATCATCATATGTGGCTTAAAACCCACAAATCAATCTAGGGAAAACCTCCCAAAGGTTCCATAAATGACAAGAGATAAGGCAAAATGTTTAATAATATAAAATACATAAATAGGTGAAATGTCTGGTCGGCCGCGACGGGCCTTGGACCGGCCACGATGGGTCATCACCTTAGTGGTCGAACACGGTGAGAAATAGCTGGTTGCGGCCAATTTCATCAGACACCAGAATCTACTCTCTGTAAGTCATGGCGGACATAATCCGATTATGGATGACCTGCTTCTTATCACTACAACACCTCATTGGTGATGGGGGAAGGGGATGCGGTTGCGGTTGACAGTCGACTATCTCTTGTTTTTCGTGTCCACACCCTCTTCTCCGAACTACAATACAACCATACGTCTACCAACACTCAAGGTTTGACTTTTAAACAACCCCTTTAGACCTCAAATAAACGTATTATACATATATATCCCAAACAAGAACAATTAAACATCAAAAATACATAATTTTTTTATATGGATCTTGTTTTCCCATGCCCTATTTCAGTTTCATGCATTAAGTGTTGTTTTCTAGTTTTAATTAACAAATAGAAGATCAAGAGAGATCAAACCACCTACATCTAGCCTTTTGGAGGGATTAAACTTGCAAGAACAATATAAAATTAGCGAAGAACGACGAAGAACGCAAAGAACACCAAGAATGTTCCTACAACGGCTAGGGTTTTTTTTTCTAAAAAGGAGTCATATGAAAATAATAAAACCCTAAACCTTATTTTCCACTTAAAATTCATCCTCCTCCTAAATAATTTCCAAAAAGCGCTCTTAAATTTTATTTTTCACTTATTAACCCTCAATTTAACTCCTAATAAATACTAAATAGCCTCTGAAGGCCTTCACATGTCTAATTAGGCCCAAATATAGTCAAAACGATTGTATTAACTGTCACATTCTAAAAGTAACATTCTCAACATCATTTATATGTTACAATTTACATTAACACATATACGAATCCTTACAGCTAAGCCTTGTAGTGCTCTAATGACTCCGAATATACATCTCACAGGAGATGGGGCACCATTTGATGACCCTGAGAGATATCGAAGGTTAGTTATGAAGTTAAATTATTTTACCATCACTCATCCAGATATTCTTATTTTATTAGTGTTGTTAATCAATTCATGTCATCCTCAGTAGTTAATCATTGGGTAGCATTGGAGCAGGTTTTATGTTACTTAAAAGGATTCCTTGGACATGGTCTCTTGCACACAAATCATGGATACACTCAGATTGAATGTTTCTCAAATGAAAATTGGGCAAGTTTTTCAGTGGATAAAAGATCCATAACACGTTATTGTGTCTTTATTAGAGGAAATTTGATCTCATGGAAGAGTAAGAAACAAAAGGTTATGTCATGGTCCAGTGTTGAGTCAGAATATAAGGCCATGACGCAGTCTGCATGTGAGATAATGTTGATCTTTCATCTCTTAAATGAAGTTGGTCTTAAAACTTCAGTACCAGCTAAATTGTGGTGTGATAATCAAGTTGCACTTCATATTGCCTCAAATCATGTGTTTCTTGAGCGAACTAAGCATATTAAAAATGATAGTCATTTGGTCCATGAGAAAATTCAACTTGGATTAATTTCCATATGATATGTGAAGACTGGAGAACAATTAAGCGATATATTCACCAAAGCTTTAAATGGGGTTTGAGTTGCTTATCTTTGTAACAAGTTGGGCTTAATCAACTTGAAGGGGAGTGGTAATGTAATTAGTAGTAATTAGAGTAATTAGTGGGATTATTATCAATTAGGATTGATACCCTAGTATTTACATTAACATATATAGTTTTACCTTTTTGTGTATATACATAGCCATGTAGTGTACGAAGTAATTAAGAAGAATATTTTCTTATATTTGTATCACTATTTAATTCACAAAAATAATATTCATCGAAATACTCCAAGTGTTGAATGTTCAAATCAAATTAAAATTGACATTCCATAGCGAATTTCAAAATATGCTAGTTATCATAGCTCACGGACCTAAGGCCCCATAATCGTGCAACATAATGCACATGCAGATCATAGCAACACAAATCAACCACAAGGGTTTCATAACACGGCCTAACCAAGCCCTCACCATGCCAATTAAAACCCTAATGGCCTTCATGGCCAACCCATATCAACACACAGTTCCATCACCTGGAATCCCCTTAGGAACCCCTAAAATCAGCATAAGACATAGGCCAAAGCCCTCCATACACTTTGGAGCTAAACATCAAAGAAAAAGGTAGAAAAACAACACATTAACACTGCTAGTCGATTGAACCAAATGGGTTTCAATCAACCACTATTTTGTCGACCACATTGATTGACTGGTCAAGATGAGGTCGACCATCCCCTCTACCAAGGTCAACCAGACTGTCCATCTCAGTCAACCAAACCTCCTGCTTAGATCGACCACCCTTGATTGACCAACCACACCCGATTGAGCACACCAAGTCGACTAGACCAAATGGTCGAGGTCGACCAAAACAGCTGACCGAGGTCAACCAAACCTTCTGGTCAACCTCCCATAGTCAACCATGTCGACTAAGACTCGCTCATTTGGGCCTATCGATTGTTGTTCGTCGATTTTTAGTCCAAAGATCCCAAAAATATATTTTTAAGCATTAATTCATCCCTATAATGGGTCTCTAATACCTTTTAACTATATTAGACTACCAAAATAACCTAAAATTAATGTTTCTAATAATTTTCCCTAATTTCTAGGTTCGTCTTGAATTTCATGAATTCACATCTTTTATGCATGTTAATCCAACAAAAAAATCAAATAAAGAGTGGGGAATTAAGGGAATATCTACCTGAAATAATTCTTACGGATCCAACGAGCTCAAAATGCCTCAAATCGAAAGCTCAAAGCTCCTCCTCCACCAAACTTTATCTCTATCTTTTTCAAGCTCTCTAACATACAAATAAGGGTAGTGTAACGTGGAAGTTCCTCTATCCTTCCTTCTATTTATATTTTTACCTATTTCTTAAATTAATAAATATTTAAAATAATAATTGTCCTTTTAAGGTTGCAAAATCGAAATTAAGCTCAATTATTGTCAAAACAATTAAAATGACGGAACATAACGTTATCTAAATGTTTTCACACTCAAATCACTGCTCATATGCAAGGTCAATTAAGAGATTTCCCAAAAGTCAACAATTAAGCCGCTCACGCCTTGATCGAAAATCAGGCCCAACCACCATTAAAACACTCACATCAATGGCCACAAGATCATCTAAATAGTGTCATCATCATAGAATTACTATTTCTCACTACTACCCAAAATACGGGTTTTTATATCTTCCTCACCTTAAAACTTTTCGTACTCGGAAACACAAACACACTACCAAAATGACACTATAAAATTCAAGCTTAATCACCATTTAAGTGCAACAAACTCAAACCATAATCATTGTGTACCACACAGGTGTAAAACAGTATAACATGAGCACCACACACCACACATAACCAAATAAGTTAACATGAAATCATAAGAATATATACATGGAAAAACATAAATCATATGCATAGCAATGTATAAAGTATACCTCATCACTGGGAAGGTCTTCACAGATTTATCATATTATTTCTAGCATTTTCTTGCCTTTTTTAGAGTTATCAGGATTAAAACAAAGAATCGAGCATCAAATAGACTAAGGATGGAGCAAAAATAAAGAAATCTAGATCAAAAGTATACATTCGAGCACATTCCCAGTCGAGCATGGTGTGAACCTCAGGAGCTAAAAAGGGTGGCACTTCGAAGCCCCAACCTCAAAGTCCCAATGTTTAATTGTCCATCATGGAAGAACCATGCTTCGAGCTTCAAAGAACTACCTTCAAGCTTTAAGGGAGACTAAGCTTCAAATTTCGATGCTCCAACATTTGCTTATCTCACATACTTAGGCTTCAACCTTCGAAAGAACTATTTACTACCTTCGAGTCAAAACGACTTCAAAGAAATTGGCAAGTAGCTCCCTCCTAACACACCTTTGAAAAAGCTAGCGTTGAGCTTCAAAGTAGTTCTCTCTAGCAACCATTGAAGCAGTCCTCTTTATCGAGATTCAAGGAAACCATGTTCGACCTTTGAGGCACATATTTGAGGTTTCAGTTACGAACTTGGAGGCTATGACCTATGAGTCAACATGTTCAAGGCCACATCCTCAATGCAAGGAAGCCATAACTCAAACTATCTTCAGGGTTGTAAAATGATACCTTTTATTTTAAAAGCTTGGTGCCAATTGACCTGTTCCTCAACCCTCGTTTCATGATGAATCACTATCAGATGCCCATACCTAGTTTCCATGTGTGGTTGGTAGTCGTCTACTGCCCATACCTTGCGGACATGGGTATTGGTTATATCTTCGCGAATCCTATGCCTTTGATTATTTGTGGCAAAAAAGAGGTCGGAGGATAATGGCAGTACAATGAGGAATGTACGAGAGAAGAGGGAGCATCTAGATTTTTGAGGGGGGTGACATACAAATTAGAAATACGATTTATTCCAACTTTTATATTTTTTAGCAAACAATTTTTATTAAGTTTTAAGTTGTAGAGCTCTTAACGAGCCCAACTCCCTTTTGATTTCTTGTTTTATACTTTTAATTTCAAATTCTTGTTTTGTGATTTGAATTCTTAACTAGAAGTTTTTCAAACCTTTTGTAATTTTTGCTTCAAAACAATTGTAATTTTAAGTTCTAGTTTATTTGGTTTTTAATAAGTTGAAATCTTTATCTGTTCTTATCTCCTATTTTTAATCCTACAATTCAAAGTGTTTTAAGTTTATGTTCATTTAAGTTTTATGCATATACTTAATTAACTTATTATTTCTTTAAGACTGGCTTTTAAAAACTAATCCAATCAAATCAAAATAATGAGTCTAGCATGTAGCTAGCAAAAACTAACACCTATATGCAGATACCATTAACTACTTCATCTTTGTAAATATGTTTTTATCTCTTTCACAAGCAAGGAATCTCAATCCTTCCTTTGGGAGATAATATGGAACTTCAAGTTCTAATTATTATATGACACTTCCCTACACTTGAGGTAGCCGTATGACTATATAGATTTTACAAAAATAATTTGCATAAGTTTGATTGAACCACTCATTTAATTTATAAGCTTAATCTTTTCTATAATTTACATAAATTTATATTGAATACAAACTTAAAACATAATTTATATAATATAATTATTAATATATTATGAAAAAACAATAAAAAAAGTAACATATATAAATTATAGGTCATAAATATAATTATATTATATATATCATACAATAATATATCATATATATAATAATTTATAATTACTTTTGCATATAATATCACAACTATGATTATAAATTATTATAACTAACATTATATATACTATAATTGTTAGGATCAGGCCAAGGCGCAGGCTCACCCGCATGTCACAATATTGTCCGCTTTGGGCTCGTCATATCGGCCCGCATAGCTTTAAAATGCGTTGTGATATTTTTAGACCTACTTCACCATATAAGCTCCTTAACTTCTCCTTTTTTCTTCCGATGTAGGACACAATTTCCCAACAATCTCCCTCTTGTTACATATCGAACTATAGCATAGTGTCACGCCCCGAATAGCGAGGTGCTGGCAGGCATCTCCCAAGTGGCGTAGGTGCGCTCTACTTGTGGAGGGGCAGAGCAAAAAGCGTAGCTAGTGCGGATGGGATAGGCTCCACAACAGTTCGTGCGGGAGATCGATGGAGCCCTTTCGGAGTTCAAACGTACCGACCCGGTTAAATGCGGGGAGTACGCCGCTAGTCTCGGAATTGACGTTAAAGAGGGGACTTGGCCATCCCTACACAAATTGGTCAGGAACTGGAGCCGTTTTCCTGATGAGCCCAAGGCAGGGCGAAACCAGTCTACGTGTGCCCCGATCGGTATGGCTTACTCGGAGCATTCACCAGGGTGATCGAGTGCCGCACGGGTGAAAACCCTGACCCCGTGACAAAGTGGTATCAGAGCGGTTGTGGCCCATATCCACATGTTCGCCGAAGTACTCTCGCAAAAGATATGCGTGGTCCCTGATCCCAAGTTGGGAGGGAGCCCCTAACAAATAGGGGTCGACCAAAAGAAGGTCTTGCACGCATCGTGTCCACCAACGTCGGCCGTCGAGCCATGGTGGAGTTCCCGAGGATGGGACGGAGTAGCGCTGTGGTCGAGAGGAGCACGTCGCCAAATGATTTTGGTTCCTCCGAACTTGCTGACGCAATGAGGATGATGCGAAATCAAGTGGGGGAGGATGTTACGCCTCGAACAACGAGGTGCTGGAGGGTGTCTCCCAAGTGGCGCAGGTGCGCGCTACTTGCGGAGGGGCAGAGCGGAAAGCGTAGCTGGTGCGGACGGGATAGGCTCCACAACAGTTCGTGCAGGAGATCGATGGAGCCCCTTCAGAGTTCAAACGTACCGACCCAGTTAAATGCGGGGAGTACGCCGCTAGTCTCGGACTTGACGTTGAAGAGGGGACTTGGCCATCCTTACACAAATTGGTCAGGAACTGGAGCCGTTTTCCTAATGAGCCCAAGGCAGGGCGAAACTAGTCTACGTGTGCCCCGATCGGTATGGCTTACTCAGAGCATCCACCAGGGTGACCGAGTGCCGCACGGGTGAAAACCTTGACCCCGTGACAAAGTGGTATCAGAGCGGTTGCGGCCCATATCCACATGCTCGCCGAAGTACTCTCGCGAGAGATATGTGTGGTCCCTGATCCCAAGTTGGGAGGGAGCCCCTAACAGATGGGGGTCGACCAAGAGGAGGTCTTGCACGCATCGCGTCCACCAACGTCGGCCACTGAGCCATGGTGGAGTTCCCGAGGATGGGACGGAGTAGCGCTGCGGTCGAGAGGAGCGCGTCGCCAAACGATTTTGGTTCCTCCAAACTTCCTGACAGAATGAGGACGTTGCGAAATTAAGTGGGGGAGGATGTCATGCCCTGAACAGCGAGGTGCTGGCGGGCATCTCCCAAGTGGCACAGGTGCGCGCTACTTGCGGAGGGGCAGAGCGGAAAGTATAGCTGGTGCGGACGGGATAGGCTCCACGACAGTTCGTGCGAGAGATCGATGGAGCCCCTTCGGAGTTCAGACGTACCGAACCAGTTAAATGCGGGGAGTACGCCGCTAGTCTCAGACTTGATGTTGAAGAGGGGACTTGGCCATCTCTACACAAACTGGTCGGGAACTGGAGCTGTTCTCCTGATGATCCCAAGGCAGGGCGAACCGAGTCTATGTGTGCCCCGATCGGTATGACTTACTTGGAGCATCCACCAGGGTGACCGAGTGCCACACGGGTGAAAACCCTGACCCCGTGACAAAGTGGTATCAGAGCGGTTGCGGCCCGTATCCAAATGCTCGCCGAAGTACTCTCGCGAGAGATATGCGTGGTCCCTGATCTCAAGTTGGGAGGGAGCCCCTAACAGATGGGGGTCGACCAAGAGGAGGTCTTGCACGCATCGCGTCCACCAACGTCGGCCACCAAGCCATGGTGGAGTTCCCGAGGATGGGACGGAGTAGCGCTGCGGTCGAGAGGAGCACGTCGCCAAACGATCTTGGTTCCTCTGAACTCGCTGACGCAACGAGGACGTTGCGAAATCAAGTGGGGGAGGATGTCACGCCCCGAATAGCGAGGTGCTGGCAGGCGTCTCCCAAGTGGCGCAGGTGCGCGTTACTTGCGGAGGGGCAGAGCGGAAAGTGTATCTGGTGCGGACGGAATATGCTCCACGACAGTTCGTGCAGAAGATCGATGGAACCCCTTCGGAGTTCAAACGTACCGACCCGGTTAAATGTGGGGAGCACGCCGCTAGTCTCGGGCTTGACGTTGAAGAGGGGACTTGGCCATCCCTACACAAACTGGTAGGGAACTGAGCCGTTTTCCTGATGAGCCCAAGGTATGGCGAAACCAGTTTACGTGTGCCCCGATCAGTATGGCTTACTCGGAGCATCCACCAGGGTGACCGAGTGCCGCACGGGTGAAAACCCTGACCCCGTGACAATAGGCTAGAGACGTACCTATGAAACTGATGAGCTACCACCATGTGGGCCATCATGAGATTTCCCCCTCAATATACATTCTGATTGAGAGCAGACCGATTCGATTACCTGAAGACAAGGATTTGTATTCTAAATCAGATACCGCCGTATACTACTACGGACACGCTGCTCGGCTACAGACTACACCGAGAAGACTTTCGATATAATGGAACACCAGACGGAGATAATCAGGCTTCGATACCAGTTTGTTAGGATCGGGCCAAGACGCAGCCCACCCACATGTCACAATATTGTTCGCTTTGGACTCATCATATCGGCACGCACAGCTTTAAAACGCGTTGTGACATTTTTGGGCCTACTTCACCATATAAGCTCCTTAACTTCTCTTTTTTCTTTCGATGTGGGATACAATTTCCCAACAATAACATTATATTATATACATATTAAATTTATAATTAATAACATAATCTATGTAATTGGATTGTTTGAGTCGAGCCAAGCTTATACAGTAATTGAGGCGAGCTTGTAGAATAACAAGTAAGCTTGTACAATGTTGAGATCGAGCTCAAGTTGAGTTTGTTAAGCGAATTGTTGAGTGTGTCAACTCATTTACATCTATGTCAACCTGTTTAAGGCCCCATTTGGTATGAAGGGGTGTTATTGTTATGGGGAGCAAAGCAAACTTAAACTTAGTCTTGGGCTCAAGGGTGAAGTTGATGGGGTTTTAGGTCAACCCATTCACTAGGCGGGGTGGAGTGGACATTACGGTTGGTTGGATTGCGTGTTGGCTACTAGTGTTTAAAGAAGTTGGACAGATATAAATTCTAGACTCACATAAATTCCTTTTGATCGACTCATGGATAAAGAGCTTCCTAAACCACCCTACCATTAAAGATAACATATCTGCTCACGATAGAATGCTGACCTTTGCATCTCATGAGTGGATCACTATTTAATTGAATTTGTCACCCTTTTTTCATGGCCTCACTTACACATATGACAATATTTGAATAATAAATACAATATCTATATTTTGTGTTAGCTAATTTTACATATCTACATTCTGTGATGTTGAAAAAGAGTTAAAAGAGTTAAATGATTTAATGTTTGATAGGTTGATAGGGCATACTTGTGTTGGACAAATATGATAGTCTAATACATGTGGTGCATTTGAGTTTTCTTTTGTTTATGCTGTAGTCCAAACGTGAGTTTAAGGTTTGATAGTTTTTTATATGTAAAAGAAGTTCATATTAATATAAATTATATTTGTATTATAGGAATATTTTAGAAAATAAGATTATAATATTATTTCATTCACCATTGTATAAATGAATTAAATAGTCTATTTCAGTGTTATAACTAAATAAATGAATGAGAAATTGAGAATTATTAATTTATTTTTATTTTTTGCTAAAACTTTTCCATAGATAATTTGTAAATTAAGGAGGCCTAAATGATTCTACGAAATAAGGCGTAATCTGCTAAGGGTATTTCAGTCCGTTAATTATAAAATACGAAGATAAATGGTGCGTGAATTTAGGCACGATACATGCATTAATGTTTGTGCAATGTGAGAGCCGACTGCTTAAATAATATATATTTGCTAATTTAAGCAGGCGGCTTTTAACCCCTGCACTCACTCCATAAATAAAAGGAGGGCTAAACACTGTTCGAGTTTGTGCGAGAAAGCGCGAGAAAGAAGCGGCGGCGACGGCGAGGCAGCAATGTGGAGGGGCGTTGGGGTGCAGATAGCGGTAGTGGTGCTAACGTGCGCCTTGACGGGGATGATACCCTCAGTCTCCTCGGTTAAGATCCGTGTGGGAGGAAACGGAGGCTTCTGGGCTCCCAACATCAACTACACCAACTGGCTTCGCGATCAGCCATTCTACCTCGGCGACTGGCTATGTAACCTCCTATCTCTATCTGTCTGTCTGTTTCTGTGTTTGTATGTTTGTGTTTTCGGGCTGGGCTGTCTTCAATCTCTTTTTAACTGTGTTTATCTTCTCAGATCTGCACTAATATAGTGGTTTTTGTGTTACCGTCGCCTTTTTCACAATGTTGCTGGAAATCAACTCTATTGCTGACACTTGAATCACTGGTTCCCCAAGATCTATATAGTATATTGGCGCTGTGGTTTTTAACATTTTGTTTTAAAGAGGGTTTAATGGTTAGATCTTTTTTTAATCCCCGTATTTTCCTGCTTATCTTAAAATTGTACCATTACTTCTGTACTGATTTATTAGTTATGCGAATGTTCTTTGGTAATTTCTAATGACTATAGCAAAAGTCTCAGATTGAATTCTTTTTTCTGCTCTCCTGTTAGTTATGGATCCGAAAGCGGAAAGATGAAATATGTATTTTTTAAATTAAAATATTATTACTTTTAGCGGCTAGAAGTACACGCTGTTTTTGATTTGTATTTTTGTTATTGCTGTTAAAGCTTTTACGTTGATACGAACTTCTTGTCTTTTTCTAGAGAATACTGTATGCAGTTCAACCCAATCTTTAAATTCTCACTTATATCTTGTACATGGATGCCAAAAGATTGCATTATATCTGCATACTATCAATTACCAGTTGCAGATTATCTTGTTTCCTTTAAAAAATCTGAACATTACTACTTAATCACGCATCAACTTAAAATCCACCTATGAAATAGTACTCTTTCATCAGAAGCTAACCCATTGTAATTTTTAATGTGCATAATAATATAGAAGTTGAAAGTGAAATAGGATTCTGCCTTTTCTCTGATGTTCTGTTCAATTATAAAGGTACCTTGTCCACCTCACTTTTGTGGTCGGCGAAGAAGAAATTTGGATATGTCATCCTGAAATGATATGGGATTTTTTTTCAATGGAACTAGTGTTTAAATTTTTCTTTATTCAACTGGGTTGTTTGTAATGAGCAACCAGTAGATATTCTAGAATGACTAGACAAAGGGTTATGTTTATCCTCCTAAAATATGCACAAAATGTTGTCTATGATGCAATTATGCAATAATTGAGTTAATAATTGCATGCTTGGTCATCATTTTTTAATATCATATTTAGGAAAATCAATGTTTATCTCTTCTTTTGGTATCTTTCAGTTGTCCTTATACCATGCATGCTACATCAGAATAGAGTGCAAAGGTTGATCTTTGCACTCTTAGCTAAACTTCTTCCTTGGTTGCATCATTCAAATGACCATTGCATAAACTGTGACGAACGTTGCTGTACTTTCAGCAGAATTTATAGCTGCAATGCCAGTTTGTCCAATCCCTTATCAATTCTTCTATCTTGAGGTTGTATTATTGTTTTGTTGATGGCACAACTCCCATTTCCTTTTCTTGAATAAGTTGACTTAATGCTTCAAAACAAGTCCCCTCAATGTGGTCCTCAATCATCAAGTCATCAGCAATAGTTTGATAAATTAATTGTCTTTTTTTATGGTTTCTCTCGCTCAGATTTTGTGTATGATCGGAACCAGATTGACGTGGTGGAGGTCAACAGGACAAATTATGATAATTGCACTACAGCCAATATACTCCTTAACTGCACAACAGGGGCTGGGCGGGATGTGGTTCTACTTAATCAAACCCGCCCTTATTATTTCACAACAACCAAAGGGTATTGCTTTGGGGGCATGAAGTTAGATGTCAATGTTACAGCCCCCCCTCCTCCTCCATCATCTCCGGTGACCCCAAAGAGCGATGCTTCCAGATCCACCTTCAGTGGCCTGTCTGCCATTCCTTCTGTTCTTGTCGTTGGTGCTGTTTGGGATGCATTTCTTCCTTTCTTTTTGTAATGCTCATTTTGCAGATTTTGGTGTTCTAGTGAGATTCATAGGTGGTTTTAAAAATTCCTTGTCTGCAGTGAGACTTGTGTATTGCATTGAATGTTTCTTTACCAAAATTGGCAGAGAAAATGGAGGTGTGGTTTGGTTTTCTAGTCTTAGGCTAGAAATTTCAAGGGGAACTGTGTTTATTTAATTTATTGGCAGAGAAAATGGAGGTGTGTGGTTTGATTTATTGCATGGCTTTCAAGATAAAACGTTTTTGATAGTGATGTATCATTTGAATCCGTTGCTGTGTGGAAAAACATGATGCTTTCCTGAGGTTCATTTCATTAGATTTGCTTAGCATTATCCTAAGCCCCGTGTGACTATGCTGTCTCTTTGGGAGAGGGAGGAATGGATCAGTATTTTGTTTCAAGTTTTTATACTGGTTGGGTTTCCACGGTTTAATCTTCGTTTTTGTCATTGATTGTGTATTTAAAATAATTTCTCTTGTTTTCTTAGCCTTTTTATTTCCCATGGGTTCGTAAGGGTCATGCGACTGATAATTATTACATGGTGAGATCCGTTAATAAAAAATAAATGGGTTGAGTAATAAAGTAGAGGAAAGAGTGACTTCTCTTTGAAATTTAAATTGGATAAAAAAGTTAAATTTAGATTTTAAAATATAAAATAGTTGAAATATATTTTAAAAATAATTATTTTATTTAAATTAGAATTTGAATGCAAAAATACTTTTTATCACATGTTTTTAAAATTACAATCATGTTTTGAGTGAACCAAAAATAACAACTTCAAATCTAGTTTCTATTTCTCTAAATTCGGTTGGGAGACTCAGGCTTAATTTTTATAAGAGCATTAGTAACATTTTTTTTTTTAGAAGTCAAGTTTCTTTTTTTATTTAAGGGAGAAAATAAAAAATCATAAATTCATGTTCACAAGTTTTATATTTTATTTTTTAATGAGATTTATAGAGTTAATTTTTAATATATTAAAATTACTGTTCATTTCATATTATTAATAAATTATAATTTTTAAATATTTTTTCATCTTTTTTCTTCATGGTTTTTATATTTTTAAACAACTTTTTGTTTATATTAAATTATAAAAAATAAGTAAAAGAATTTATTAGGATGGATATTTATATAAGATAAAAAATAATTTATATTTATAACAAGAAAAATGATGGCAAAGGTCATTAGTGTTCTAATAAGAAAAATCAGGGCAAAATAAAAGTGTAAAACGAGTCAAAAGTTTGATTTAGCTTGTGGGATTTTTATAGGCCGGGTCATATAAATTAAGGCCTATTTTGATTAGGGCTAGATGGATTTGGCCTGATAGGACTAGACTCAGACGAGATGAACCCACCTAATTACGGGCTTGCCCGCAAACCTATATATATATATATATTATACATAATAAGATAATTCTCGTCTATTCTCGTCTATAAGAACGCAACTCTCAATTCCTACTCTTTAGTCAAGCTAACCCTAGATCTCGTCTTACTATCTAAGTTTGGTTTGGTTGTGTCCTTTCTCCCGTAGTCGTGTTTGGCCATTCCAGCATTCCCATCCCACCCACATCAAAAGGCGACACCACGATAGTCCCACTTCCTAGTTCCCATATTCCCATATCCTAGATATGCTCTCTCCTCTATCTTTTTATCTTTCTCGTCCATCCACGATGACTAACCATCCTCCTGTAACAGACTGTCAAATTTCCATCTTCATCGGTGATGGATACGGTCCATTGGTCTTCCATTAGCTTTCCATTTACATTGCCACATTGGCAATGGTGACAGGCAATCCTCATTGGCAATGTGCCAACCTCATCTATCATCAGTGATTGACACGACATCCTCATCGGCCATCAACCGTTTGGTCGTCTGTCTATTCAAGGCTTTAAGCGAAGCAAGTAGTGTATGTCATTCTTTTTCGTGTTAATTGATTCCAATTGGACATGTATATATATTATTTAATTGCTATATTTATGATGAGTTAAGTGTTGTTTTGGTGACAATTGTATATCTTTTTTGTGTTATATCATAGCAGTATGCTATCTTAATAATATATATACACACATGACACATGATGCATACTCAAACATAAGTGTTACTTTATTTACTTGCGGTTTTGAAAAAAAGAAATTGTTGTAGTTAATAGCATGATTTTTTGGTTTTTTTTTTGTGTTGCAGTCAATCGAAATAGTAAGAATACTCTAATAATATATGTGAGGGTGATTTTTAGTTTATTGTTATGACTTTGTTAAAATACCAAGTCTCTCTTTGTGAGAACTGGAAGAATCTTGGTATACTTTTTGCTATTTTTGTTATAAATTATAATCTTTGTATTGGAGATAAGCAAAGTAATTTTTTTGTAAAGCCTATAATGCATTCTAGAATTTTTTTCATCATGTATTGACGTATATGTATTAGGTGCATAATTACATGATAAATTGACTAATACAAGTTATTATAGCATGTTCGAGTTATAATCCTATATTTACTTGTTATTATTATTGTACAAAATAACGATGACCTAGCATTCAAAATTAAGGGGATGATTGATAAGGATAGTAATGGCTTTGGATGAGCTTGTGAATTTTAATAGAGAACAAATTGACACAATAAAATTTTCTTTGTTTTAAAATAGTTTTGTGTGTATAACTACTATTTTTTGTTTGGTTTTAATGAACAATTGGCCATTAGTGTTGTAACTATATTAAATTGGTATCAGTAAATCAATTATTTTCTCATAATTAAAGTCGGGCCATGTTAAGTCATTAAATTTGATTGTTATTGTTTTTTTATTTAAATATTAAAATAAATAAATAAATTTCACAGGCTTACACGACCTATATACCAGCCGAGTTGGTTTATAATTAGTTTGTAAAAAATACGGGTCGAAACAAATTGACTCATTTAAATCTGCTTTGGGCCAAGCCGAGTCAGCTCGTTTTACACTATGACAAAGGTTCTCTATTTTGATTGGAACAACAATGCACCTCTAATATTTTACATTTACTGTTGACTTTGGGTCTTTTATTAATGTACTTTTTAAAAATATCTTGTAAGGGTTTAAATTTTTTTGTGATGTGAACTTTAAAAATTCGATTATTTTTTAAAACAAACAAAAACACTTTTTAGAGCATCTACTATAGTCTCTTCAAATTTAACTCTTCAAAATAACAAAAAGTACATATTTTTTATTTTAATAATCCAAGTATACTTTTTAGTTTATCTATTTTAACTATTTATCAATTAAAATATTATTTTTTAAATATTTATTTATTCTTTTAAGTGGAAAAGTATATGTGGAAAGAGAAAAAAGAAATAGAAAATAAATATGATAAGAAAAAATATAATATTTTAATAAATAGAGAGTGAATAGTATTTGATTAAATTTAAAGAGTTACTATTTATTTTATTAAAATTTTGATCATGAAATTTAAAAAGTATAATTTTAAGGTATTTATGTTAAACTAGCTCTTTAAATTAATAAAAAAATATAAATAAGTAAATGTTTTTAGACACTAAAAACTCAGATGAATTGAGGTCAAATAAATTTTTTTCACTAAAAGTCATTTTAAATTTATCAAATTATTTTTAAAAATATTATTCCACGTTTACAGTCAGAAAATTAAAAACAATGCAAACAAACACGTAACTAGAAGAAACCTGCTCCCAGAGTCACAGGCAAGAGAAATGGCCAGTGTTTCCTACGACTTGGTAATCCTCGGAGCTTCAGGATTCACAGGCAAGTACGTGGTGAGGGAAGCCCTCAAATTCCTCAACGACCCTTCCTCCACTATCAAAACCCTAGCCTTGGCGGGACGAAGTCCCTCCAAATTGGAGCAAACCCTAGAATGGGCCTCCCAATCCCAATCCCAATCACAATCACAATCACAATCACAATCCCCGCCTCCTCCTCCTATCCCCATCCTCATCGCCGACACCTCGGATTCCTCGTCCCTCCGACAAATCTGCTCCCAAACGAAACTTCTCCTTAACTGTGTTGGTCCCTTCCGGCGCTATGGCGAGCCCGTCGTGGCCGCCTGCGTTGAAGCCGGGTGCGACTACCTGGACATTTGCGGCGAACCGGAGTTCATTGAGAGAATGGAGGCCTCATTCCATGACAAGGCTGCCGTGGCGGGTTCTCTTGTGGTGTCTGCTTGTGGGTTCGACTCCATTCCGGCTGAATTGGGATGGATGTTCAATTCCAGGCAGTGGTCACCCCCTGCGGCCCCCAACCGGATCGAGGCGTACCTAAGCTTGGAGTCGGATAAGAGAATTGTTGGAAATTTCGGCACTTTCGAATCTGCGGTTTTGGGCGTGGCCAACGTGGAAAAGTTGCAGGAACTGAGAAGGTCGAGGCCCAGACGAGTTAGACCGGTGGTGAGATTTCTCTCTGTTGATGAGATTTGATTTTTATATATGTAATGCAATTGCAATGATGTCTGTGTTTGCCTTAGTTAGTAGACAGATTAGGTAGTACTGGTCCTGGGAGTCAATAGCTGCATATTTCTTGTTGGAGTTAGCTCATTGGTTCATCAGGTACAACAACACTATAGCTGCTTTTCTCCATCTTCTCGTCAGGTTTTGGGGTTGCTTGGTTTGTTTAATAAAGTTTTTTACTTATAAAAAAGGTTTTAGGGTTGCCTTGTTATTAAATATTTGTTGTTTCATTGTTGTTAATTCATGGGGTTGAAAATCATCTTCTTTCCCTTACAAGGGAAAACGATTTTTCTTTTTGGTTGTTGTTTCATTGTTGGTAAATTCATGGTGTTGAAACTTATCTTCTTTCCCTTAAAAGCAAAACAACAAAGATTCTTTTTACCTCCATGTGTCTCATCTTTGTCATAAATCCATGGTCAATCAAGTAAGACATCCGTCATTCCACCAGATTTCTTCTCGTACGAGCTGGATAAGCGGGACTGAACACTGTTGATGGACCGGGATGGTACTCACATTGAGGAGAGATACTTGATATGGCTGTGAATGTTTCTTTGCATAGAGTAGCTTTCTTGAGGAAAGTTTGTGAAAAAGCATTAACACTACCATTATTGATGCTAACTCATGCTACAATAGGTTCATGTATGATTCTATTGTAGAAAATTCTTTTTGGCACAGCTACTATGAGACAATGAATAACATATAAATCATGAGATTCAGCCTGAACTTTCATTAATGAGAGCAAGAACATCTTCATGGTCAAGGGGTACACCATCCTTGATTTCATCATCATTTTAACATCTGCAAATTTTTTGCTTCAGAAAACACAACGTACTAATAATTTTCAATTTCGGTTTCAACCACAGCAAGATTACACTCTGGGTTTTTAGTAGTTAAAATTTTGCACGATGACCATTTTGACCGCATCACAAACAATTTGTGTCCATGTCATTTTTGTGCATAAGAGATTTTCCTTGTTCAATAATTTTAGGGGCATGGTCAGATATTTGAGCAAAGCTTATTGTTGAGGGGACACTTATAAGTCATGTTCTTAGTCTCTCTACTAGTAGTGTAAAGTGACCCCTGCTGGTAACTTCTAGGGCCTTTTTGGTAACTTAAACTTGGACATAACTTCTAGGGCCTTTAGTGACTCTCATACCACATCGAATCTCTAGTTTCAGGCCATGCCTGAATTTGGATATAATTTCAGCATCCCTAGCATTCATGCCAATGGGATCCACTGATAAGACACCCTACGTGTGTTGAAATTCGAAATCATCACACAATTGATACAAAGGAGGATGGTACCTCCCTTTCATATGTACCTTCATCTCTTCCCATGTTGTGATAAGTGTGCCATTTGCAGGCATCCTACTTCCATGCAATTTCCACCAAATTTTAAGTAGGATTGGGTAATTTGGTCTTACTAGTTCAAATTTTCTCAACCCGGGTAGGTCAAACCACTCAAAATAATCAACTGCATTGAGCCTGTCCATGAATTGTTGAGGATTTTACCTTGTGCTCCATCTTGAATTTATGTGTCATCTCACCTTTAGAGTTTGACCATTAATTTGATCAAAATATGCTTGTATGTGTTCTTCAAAGGTTCGTGGAGGGTGAGGTGGTGCAACTGGTGCATGTGTTCTTTTTATGATAATTTTCCATGCATAAGAACCGGCTGGTATTGGGTGATAATCACCTCTTCTAACTATTAACAGCTGGAGAATGGAGATTGTAAAGAAGAAGATTGTTGTTGCTCCAAGACTTGCATTTAAGTGGATATGGCTTCTAAAGAGTTAAAGAGTCCATAATTTGCTTCATGATGATAGAATCATCTGTAATTGTGCTAACCTGGAATTTGTTGCCACTCCACGGTCGGAATTTGGAAGATTATAGTTGTATACAAAGACTTACAAGTGCTCTTTCATTAGTTGCTCAAGGTGAGTCTCACCTATGGCTTTATGTATTTCAAAGTTCTTGCATTTAACAAGGGGAATTTCTAAAGAGCAGGAGAGGGGGCTGCCCTCTTGAATGCAGCCTAACCTAATTAAATAGGCTACCACCTCCATCACACAAGTTTCAAAATGAAATAACAAACACCAATAAAAGTATTAGAGCTTCTTTGACTAAAAACAAACCAACCATTTTTAATTCTAATAATATGCTATCAGTTATATAAACTATGATAGATTGAAAGTTTATATTCGATTCATTACACGAATTTTTTTCTTTTAAAGATTTTTATTAGCCATCATCATTTCTTTTGAATTTAGTAATTCATATTTTTTTGTTACCATCTTCATTAAAATCATTTTTAGTCTTTCCTTTAATTTTTTGCCTTGCTCAATTTCAATCTTTTTGGCTCTCCTAATAGGTGTATTTATTGGCCTAAATTCTAAATAGTTAAATCAATATAATTGATTTTTATTTCACTAAAAACAAAAAGAAATGAAAACAATGATAGCTACATATTAAATAGCAAGCAGGGAAAGAAAACTTTTGACTTAATTAATTATTGATTGCCACTTTGGAGTTGGGCGCCTGCTGTATTGTCTTTGAGAACTAATTATCTTGTTCTGCATCAATTTTACTTCAGTGGCTACTTTTTTTTTTGTTTGTTTGATAAATACTTGAGCTTGTTGGTTTGGAAACTGGCCATCTTATGAAGCATATTTTTGTTTTTTATTGGGTTCCCGATATAAAGGTGTAATATAAAAAAAACTGAAGCATTTCTCTTGTTTTTTTTGTCTGATGATTGTTATGCAAGCACACAATCTCATGTGAACTACTTCTAATATATTATCAACTTGTTTTATGTTACATAAATATATCCTTATTTTAATGTGTTGCAGATCCCTGGTCTTGCCCCTTCCAAAGGGCCAATTATAGACCATGAAAAGCATACTGGCCTTTGGGCCGTGAAGCTTCCTTCATCAGATGCAATCCTAGTTCGCAAAACACTTTCAATTTTAGCAGATAATCCTGGTGGTCTTCTTGGTGCTAATGAAAGTCTTGCGATCATAAAGAAGAGAGAAGCCTTCTGGTCTACTGTGAAGCCAGCTCATTTTGGAGTGAAGTTATGTGCTAAATCGATTTTTGGTGTCTTCCGCTTCATTACAATTGGTATGTTCATTGGGCTATTGGGCAGAAATTCAATCGGAAGGTGGCTTCTCCTGAAGTTTCCTTCCATATTTAGTCTTGGCTGGTTCCGGAAGAAAGGTCCCACCGAAGAGGAGGTGAGGAGAGCTTCCTTCAAGATGTGGTTTATTGGGCATGGTTTTAGTGACTGTACGAGTCTCGCCGCAGGAGACCACCAGCAACCCGATGCCGAAGTAGTAACAAGAGTCACGGGACCTGAGATTGGTTATCTGACCACCCCAATAATTTTAATTCAGTGTGCTCTTATTGTTCTAAGCCAGCGTGATAATCTACCCAAGGGAGGTGCTTATCCGCCTGGGATTGTTTTTGGCCCAACAGATCTGCAAAAACGGCTTCAGGAGAATGGGATTTCATTTGATGTCATTTCCAAGTGCTCTCTCCAGACATAAATGGTATGCCCTATGTGGTGATATGTTTGGATTGTTAGAGAAGAAACAAAAGAAGTTCTCGTTACCGGTGCTTTTTAATGATGTACTGTGTCCAATCTATATGATTTTTACTTTTGTTCACGGCCCAAAACTAGGTTGACCAATTCATAAGCGTTATATTTGGTTTTGATGATTTCGTAGAATTCTTCCCATCGCAACCCTTAGAATCTTTTATTGGCGTGTATTATTTGGTTTGCAACTTCCAAGAAAGCAAAAATTTGGCATAAATTTTTTTGAATCCGTTTTCGTTCTGGTTAAGTTTTAATTTCATGTTGGCATTCTATCAAAATGTGATCTTTCTTATCTTTTTTTGTTGATATTTTTATTATTGTGTATGATATGGTATATTGACTAGGAAGATTCTCTTGGCTCAACAAATCTTAAATTTAGCTAAATATTACCTAAAAAGAAATAAAAATATTTCACATTAGTCTCAATAAAATAATAAATTTGAAGAGTCTTATTTCACTTGTCAGATCTGATGAGCTATTATATGTTATTTTTTTTAAAAGTAAAATAATATTTTTTTTCTCTCTTTCAGTAATATTTGGGATAGGTAATAATATTTCTATCTCCTATCTCTCAATAAAATTTTAAATAAATTAATATTTTAATTAAAATAGTAAAAGTTTGAAGAGTCTATTATTTTATGTTATAAAATTAAGTTAGTTATACTTTATAAAAGGCTCTAAGTAGTTTCATATGAGAGGTAGGACAAGTGATGAAATCTATTTATGAGAATAACAAAATACTTTTCATAGATAAAATATTTGTAAAGTATTATATGTAAAATTCCAAAAAGTATCAATAGTCCATGAGAAATGTAATTGTGTTACATAAGAAAATGTCTCCTAAGATACAAGTAGAAATTGATAGTATGCAAAAAATATTTTATGCTTTGGTAGTTCATATTTTAATGTATGTTATGTTATGCACGAGATTGCATATTTGTTATCAATTGAATTTGTGATTAAATAATTGAGAATCAATTAAGCATATTCTTAAGTATCTTAAGAGAATTATAAATTTTATGCTTGTGTATTCGGCATAAGATTTGACGTCCGTAGGATATACTGATTCTGATTTTCAATCAGATCTAGATTCAAGAAAGTCAACCTCTGGCTCAATGTTTACTTTGAATGGTGGAGCTATATTATGGAGAAGTATGAAATAATATTGTGTTTCGACTTTACCATGAAAGTTGAATATGGCAAGTTTGGAAGTTATCAAAGAGGCTATATGACTATGTAATTTCTTGAGGGATTTAAAGGTTATCCCTAGCTTTGAATGACCCATAACCGTTTATTGTGACAATGTTAGTGCAACTGCAAATAGCAAGGTACCAAAAAAATCATCAAAAGGGAAAACATATTGAACACAAGTTCCACCTCATTAGAGAGATTGTGAAGCGTGGTGATGTATTGGTTTGTAAGATCTAATCAGAAGATAACCTAATTGATCCTTTCACAAAGACTATTCCTCTTCTAGAGTTTTTGACAGATATCTAAAAAAGTTGAGAATTCGAGATATGACTGATTCATTTAATACAAGTGAGAGAATATTGGGATAATGCTATATAAAACAATGTATAATCCTGATAACGTAAACATTCTTTTTGATTAATTGAAATATATTTTATTTAAATATTTATTAGATTGCATTCTTGTGATTTCATTTATGGATGCATATCATAATATCCCGTTAATTATCAAAGTTTATTAACTAGTATGTGTGAGATACATGCAATAGATCCACTAATTAGATTAAATATAAAATTTGATTCACAATTGGTGAAATAAGTTTGGAGTGCTCTATTTTTGATAAGATTGTAATACGACTATTTTATAGTAGACGTGATCCTATATAGGATCATTGTATAAAATTTACAAATAGTGACACCAATGTGTAAATATACATATTAAACATGACCATGATAGAATGACTTCTTTAACTAATATTTGGTTTATTGTATAAAGAACTTTATAATATATTATTGGATGACTAATTTATAGATTAATTTTAATCAAGACTATTTAATTAACTCATATTTATAATTTATGCCTTTTGATTTATCAATGAATAAGAGGCTTTGAGCTATAAATACCTCACTATCTTGGAGACATAATATTATAAATAGTGGGAGCGTCAAGTCAAGTGTGTGGTACTCACCGCTTTGTTATGCGAAGAATAATGATATTATTATGTTATTTAATTTGGCATTTTGGGTGAATCAAGTGTTTGTACCTATATTAGATATAATTCGTTATAAATTCTAATTCATAATTGAATAAAAAAAGATCGTTTATTAGAGAATTAATGGTAACATATGGATAAAGATATAATTAGAGAGGTTAAATAGAATCTATTAATATCCGTATCTAATTATGAATATTATAATGGAGGATCATATCTCATGACAAACAGTTATATTGATAGACAAATCTTTTATTGTGGTTCTTGTAAATATATTTGCTTAATCTTAGAGTGCAATTTTAGTCCTTAGTTATGGCTCGGATTAAACTAATAAATATTAGTTTAATTAATTAATGAAATTAATTAATTAAATATTATTTATTAGAGCTTTGGTTAAGTAGGTCTATTTAGTCATTTGTCTAGTATTGTTTATTCTTGTATAAAATACTAGATCACTATAAGGTAATTCTTTGACTGTGTTTAAGAGTTGATATCTTAACATGTGTATGTGTGTATATATATACAAATATTTAAGAGTTAAATATATAAATTACATGGTTTTTTTATTTAATTCGATTAAATAATTAATAACAAACAATAAATATATTTATCAATTTAATATGATTAAATAAGTAATTATATTATATCATTTAATTGATAAATAAATAATTTTAAATATTGATTTAATTAGAGCTTATGCATAATACTTTTATTATTTAAAGGGTTTAAATAATTATAGATTTTGTGTTATTTTTTAACTGAAGGGGAAAATGCATAATAGCACAAGGGAAACCCTAGGTTTATATATACATGCATAGCTATCTAAGTTAAGTTGTGGTGAAAAATTGTAGACACCAGGAGGGAGGGAGGGAGGGAGGGAGGGAGAGAGAGAGAGAGAGCCAACCATAGTAGTTTTGGTGTTCTTGTTTTTTAATTGAAGGGTGCCACAACCATGTATTTGTTAAGAAGGTGAATATCGGATAAGATCAAGTAGTGATTGTATCCAAAAAGGAGCGAGAATGGTCAAAGGTTGATCATGACTTCGAGACTAAAGGAAGAATAAGGACCTTGCTTTTCTAAATCTAAGGTAGGTTTATTCTATTCCCTTTATGTAAAATTATAGCAATTGATTCTTGTTTGTCAAATAAAAATTTTAAAATCCGTTTTTGTCGCGGTTAAGTGTTAACTTTATTCTAGCATTTTAATATTGCGCTATTATTTGAACTGCCAGGATAGTAGCACAATATCGTTAATAGGCCTTAACATATCACGTCATAGCATAATCATACTCAATACAAGTTATGAGGCCTTAGCCTTTTACATCATATTAAAATCATAATAATAAAATTATTAAGCCTTAGCCTGTCATATCATACTAGGACCATGTCCCACCACATCGCAATCCTCTAGCATCAGGGCTCTCACCCCTTTCACATCCATCATAACACAATTATAACAATCCTCCAACATTAGGGCCATTAGCTTGCCAAGTCATTCAGGACCTCAATATTAAAATAATAATAATAAAATCATTAGGCCTTTGCCTGTTATATCATATTGGGATTGTGTCCCACCATATCGTAATCCTCCAACATCAAGGCCCTTACCTCTTTCACATTTATCACAACACAATCATAACAATCCTCCAATTAGGGCCATCAGCTTGCCAAGCTATTTAGTACCCCAACATTAGGTCGTAGTCTGTGAAATCATCCTTTATTACCCCAACGTTAGGGCATAGTTTGCTAAATCTTCTTCTTATACTCCAATATTAGGGGTCTTAAGTACTACCTACCCAAACTAGTCCATCATACATATCATATGCTCATTAATCACCCATATATTACAAACATATATATATATATATATATATATATATATATATATATATATATAGGGATGGCAATAAGATGAGTCACCCATCCTAAACCCGTCCCGTCTAAGAAAATCATATCCCAAACCCGCCTTGAACCCGATTACTTTGACCCAAAACCCATCCCAATAGGGTCGGGTCAGGGCAGGTACCTAGCAAACCCGCTATATTGCCTTATATATATGAGTTTGAGACTGGTCATTCCTGTCCCAAACCCATCCCAAATCCTTGACGGGTCATAAATACTCATTTCAAACCCGTCCCGAACCCAATTATACTAATCTCAAACCAATCCCATTAGAGGCGGGGCGGGTACCCGATTTAACTTGTTCCATTGCCATCCCTACATATAAATGTATTATCTTGGCCAAACATGGCCCTAATAACATATCCATACATAACATAGTTATTACAATATTAAAACATAACATCAAACTACATTATTGGATTTCCAACAGGAAATACCCATCACATATCTCATAATAAGTCAAAACATCATTATACAACATCAAAACAATTAAAAAATCATCATATTAGTCCAAGACACCTCAAAAGAGCTCCAAAGATCCAAAATGGAGCTCACAAGCAATACTGGCCTAAAATCTGCTCGACACTCCCCTTGCTCGAGCTTATGCTCGATGGTCCCATGCTTTGAGTATCCCATTAGAGAATGCTCAACACCAGCCCTGCTCAACACCTTTCTCAATGCTCTCTTTACTATGTGTTAAGCAACTACTCACTGCATTGAGCATTCATCCAGAACTCAACCCAATTATAGTTTCATTCAAAATAGACCCGAATTTGTAATCCAAATCTTATTTTTCAACATTGAACATCCAAAAAATGCAATTACATTGCAACATACAAATCAAGTACCCTCAAACAACTTTAAAAACATTACATTATCCATCTAACATTAAAATCCTCCAATATTTAGGGTTCTTTACTAAGAACATGTTAAAAGCTAATTTTTCAATTTAAAATCTCTAAAACTCAACTATCTAGCATAAAATTAATGCAGACTAATCGTTCTGAACAACTAATTACCCTCAATTCAACTCAGATTCTCATATCCCCAGTTCCTTGGGTTCAAGTTAAATTCCAAAATTCTATATAATCTAGGTATGGTTGATTTAATTAAATGAAATAAAAGGATATAATCACTTATTTGGAGTTGGTTTCGTGACTTGAACGCGCTAAAATCTCTAACATATCACCCTTTACTTTTTTCCTTCTCTTCTGTGTAAGAACAATACAAACAAAATAATAATGTGATTCTCTCTCTTCCTCTCACATTGTATATTTTATATTTATTATTTTACTTATTTACTAATTGTTTTATTCCCAATAATTCAATAAATCCAGGAAAAAAGTTTTTCGGGACCATAAACTTCAAATCAGGCCTCAAGTACAATCAAAATACTGATACGGACGATTACATTATTGTCACAATATTTTCATTCAAAAAGAAAGACTATCTAAATATAGATGTTAATAATGACATAGGGCCTTTACAGATATCATCAATGTTTTTTTTATTCCATTTCACCAAATTACCAAAATTGTCATTTATAGAAGTCCAAATCAAACAATTGTATTGATGACTAAACCTATGGGGGCCACTCCCAATTGTGGGAGTCAAGTCTGACGGCTGCAGCTTCTTCAATTCTGGTGGGCAGCTTGGTCTTGGACGGGAGCAGCCATGGTGGACAAGAGCTAGGTGCATGTGGTCTATATATGTGATGTAAAAACGGGATTAAAATCCCATGAGTTATTCTTGATCATAAGAGTGAAAAATAGAGAGAAACAGACTCTGTATATTATCCTCTGGTGACTTGCCGGAGATGAATAGTAAATCTGCCCCCTTCTCCCGTGGACGTAGGCACCTTGCCGAACCACGTTAAATCCTCTTGTTTCCTTAGATTTTTGCATGCGTGTGTGTTTGCGATCCCAACAAAGTGGTATCAAAGCCAGTGGAGGAGAAACAGAGGAGTTTTTTGGGGGCCGGAAAATTCAACCTACTCGAATATCATTTTGAACGGTAGAGACTTATAGATTGGGCCGCTGCGAGTCCAACGGTGTAAATGGCGTCGACATGGACGTAAGATTTTCGGTGACTAGAAAAACTCAAAGTGACCGAAAATCAGTTTTGAGAGTACAGGCACGTAGAACACGACGCTACGAGTCCAACAGTGAAGATGGCATCGAAAACGGAGCTAAAACGAACTCTGTAAAGCTGGTCAAAGTTTGGATCAACACCGGCGTCTACAGTACCATCTTGCCTGAGAAGACGATACTGTTCCGTCGACGGAGACAATTCCGATGACGTTCCAGCAGCAGCTCCAACGTCCACATCATTAGTTGATCCAAACCGTTGATATTGTTTTGATCATATCTTGATCAATCGGAGTCCGATTTCGACGATTCAGGAGTCATTTTCAACTAATTCGACCGCTCCAGAAACATCCGTATGGTTAGATTTTTGAAATTCAGACTTGATAAATAAAGGAAAATACCGATAACATAATTAAACTTACTGCTTTTAATTATGCTATCTGGAAGCCCAAAGTGGAGGATCTTTTATATATTACAGATTTATGGAGGCCCATTATAGAAACTGCTAAGCCTACTGCAGAACTAACAGAAGCTACTGTGGTGAGTGGATCCGATGAAAAGACATCAATGAGTACTCGGCCAGTTGATGTTGAATGGAATGTGCTCAACAGAAAGTGTGCAGCCCAAATCTAACAATGGATCGACAAAAGTATCTTCCAAAATTTTGCCAATGAACGCGACACTTCCATTCTATGGCAAAAATTGAAAAAGATATATGCGAGGACAATTGCACAAAATAAGGCGAACCTAATACGCCGACTTATCAACTTAAAGTACAAGGATAGAAATAACATATCAAAGCATATGAGTGAGTTCCAAGGTATCATTGATTAATCAAATTCCATAAAAATGATGGTGGATGATGAGTTGCAGGCCTTGTTGATGTTAAGTTTCTTGCCAAAATCGTGGGATACGTTGGTTGTGTTAGTCAGCAATTCGGCACCTGATGGAAAACTCATTGTGGAAATGGTGAAAGACCAAATACTGAATGAAGATGCCCTTCTCACCGAACGACGAGGAAAACAGAAATGGCAGGGAAGAAGCAGAAGCAAAGAACCCCATGATCAAAATAAAAAAAAGAAGGTATCGATCGAAATCTCGATTGAGATACGACATAAAATGTCACCATTGTGGAAAGCCTAGACACTTCATCCGAGAGTATTGGAAGCTAAAGGCAGAGTAACAGAATAATAACACTGTAGTTGCTAATGATGAAATTGTTATTATTCAGGATGATAATCAAGTCAACCTTGCGAGAGATAATTCAATATGGGTAATTGACTCAGGTGCATCTTATCATGTCACAGCACAACGAGATTTCTTCTCATCTTATACCTTAGGAAATTTTGGAAATGTTAAGATGAGAAATGATGGTGCATCAAAAATTATTGGTATTGGCAATATTTTCGTGGAAACTAATATTGGATACAGGTTAATGTTGAAAGATGTGAGGCATGTTCCTTGTCACGCCCCCAAATTCTGAAACCCACAGAACCAGGAATGCGACTTCCCTACGCCCCGTCAAGAGTCGTGGGGTTGTTGACTGATCCAAACCTGTACCATACTATAACAGGGGTAGAACTGTACGCCAATATAATAAGTCTAAAATTTAAATAATGAGCATCACAGAGAAATCAGTCCACATAAATGTCTAGGACACCTAAAAATCTCACAAATAGTCCCACCAATTTGGTTCATACAACTGTCACGGACCTGAGTCCGGATAATAAATTAATAAAGTAAATAACAAGGTCTATCGAATACCCTACATAAAGATGTCTCGATAGCTCTGCTATGGCTCTAACGGCTATCCTCTACAGCCTGTAGAAAATATAAATAAAGTAGGGTGAGCACAAGTGCCTAGTAGGTGATCCCATCTCCACTCTCCTGTCACATAAATTCCTAAGTCTATATGATTAGTACATGATTGTGCCAGTGCAGTGTCACGTTCTAACACCAAGAAATTTCATTAAATCACAAATAAGATATCCCATCGCATTTATTACTATTAAAGGTCGTACCAACAACCTAACCAACCACGGAAATCCCCGCTACCAACTCCAGGGATTCAAATCACTACCAATCAGCCATATGTGGGACCTGCAGTGTCTCTAATGACCACCCGCCACATATGGGACCTGGGCTAACCAGCCACATAAGGGACCTGCGGCCTCTTGCCGGCCCTATGTGGGACCCATGATTAACCCAACCAATTAAAGCACTTACCCAGCAACAACATAACTCAAATGATTAATTGAATACATAGATACATATAATAATACATAATTCCATCAGACATTTAATAATCTAAGAAATAAATTTATTAACACCGAGCTATAATTAACATCCTACTTAATCAAACTATAACTGCAAACTCGAATACTATTTATGTATTTATTATTAGAAGCACTCTCATTCATTATTACTATTAATACTATTATTATTGTTATTATTATTATTATTATTATTATTTTGAAATCAAGGCATGGGCCGCCCAGCTGGGTCAACCCAAACCACACTAACCTGTTAGGGTTGGTG
Organism: Taxillus chinensis; assembly: GCA_023512835.1. Taxonomy (NCBI): domain Eukaryota; kingdom Viridiplantae; phylum Streptophyta; class Magnoliopsida; order Santalales; family Loranthaceae; genus Taxillus; species Taxillus chinensis. The sequence goes on from CM042089.1 coordinate 24,529,844, forward strand.
TTGACACGGAGGAACGGGAAGGCATGCCCCCCCTTCCGTCCCCTTCTCTCATGCCGGCGCACAGATGCACGGTGGCCATGGGAGGCAAACGCCGGCGCCTGCGACGCCCTCTCTCTCTCTCTCTCTCTGGCGCACCCGCGGCGCCCATCCTCTCTCTCTCGCAGCCAACGACCACGCCGCCATCCTCCTCTTCCTCCCACTGGCGTGTGACCTCCGTACCAACCTCATCCTCCCCTCCTCGCTACTAGCGCACGACATGCAGCAAGACTCAGCCACGACCGCCACTGCTCGTTCTCTCCATGCCAGCGTGCAGCGAGCGTCCGATCCACGGATGGCAACGGCGTGGTCCCCCTCCTCCTTGCCCAGAACACGCATGAACACATATATATATATATCTTTATATCTAAATACATGATCGAGGATTTGCAAGTGTACAAATCGTGATAAGTAATAAAGTGGATTTTTAAGTCCGGATTATCGTACTCAAGGGAAGGATGTAGAATTGGAAATTTTAACTAGCTTATAAAGAGATTTTTTGGTTGAAAATAAATAAAAACAGAATTGAATTTAAAACAAATGATTAAATGGTTGTGAGAAATGAAAATGCAGTTTTGAGTAGAGATAAGTTCGATTGATAAAGGTGATTAGAGTTAAGATTTCATTTGATGTATTTTTCCCAAGATTATGCCTTAATTCAATCTAATTCTTTCCTTGTGACAATATCTAATACCCAACCTCTAATGCATGAATTAGCCTTTTTCAAGTGTCATAATTCGTGTGTACACCCTAGCATGGGGGACGGGTGACCCTTTAAGATTTGGATTGTTTAGTCTAGAGCAGGCATCACACCTACTCTTAACTTGGTATCCTAGGTTTTTACACTGGCTTTCGCAAATTATACAACCCCTAGTTTGATTATCTTGCTTTTTTCAGTAATTATGCTTCATTTTTCAATCCTTCACATAAATACCTAATATGATAAAATGAAGTGATCAAGTCCATTTTATATTTTAACCCAAGATAGTCAATAAACATTCACAAGGTGAAAAATATTAAACTAAAAAATTACAAATTAATTCATTACATCAAACTCCATCATAACCCCAATCAAGGGTTTTTAAGCTTCCATAGTCAAATTGAAAAAAAAAAAAATTACAGAACATGGATAAGAAAAACCAAAAGGATAGCTTGCCTATTTAGACCAAGAATTCTAAGGTTGATCTTCTTTTCCCAGCAGGTTGCCTTCAAGCTCCAAGAGATGCCCCAAACCTTCTTCTTTCTCTCTCTCTCTACTCTAGGTGAGGAATGAAATGGAATAGAATTGTTGAATATTGGATCACTGGATTACTGGATTACTGGATGATTACAAATGAAGGATCCACTCCCCTTTTATAGCCTCCCAAGGCTATATTTGAATTTTTGAATTTGAATTCCCCATTATTTCTCATAATTCCTCCAAATAATTATCTCATATTAACTCTCATGTAACTCCCTATTTTTGAATTTGAAAATAATATAAATCCTCCTCTTAATCCTCATAAAAGACCTTAATCCAAATACAAAGTACCCATTTAAATTCAAATTTTTTCAATTAATTCTTCTTTGACCTGAGTGCTTAGTGCTTGTCCTTCGCTCAAATGATTTTGGTCCAGAAGGGAAAAAGTGATCTTCAAAAATAAGAAGTCTATCTCCGGAATTTGAGCTTCTTCACCCGACCACACCGTAGTGTCTTCAAATTTCACCCGACCAGAAGAGAGTTATGTTCCATGATGCTTGGAGAGTCTTCCTGTGCAAAATCAGCTTCACCCGACCTGATCGGGTGAAGAGTGGTTCACCCAACCACCTCCAAATGACCTCGGATTTCACCCGACCAGAAGGAGAAAATCTTTAATATGTTCCTGCAAAGCCATCCCTGAAGTATGAGCTTCACCCGACCTTCATCCGACCAACTTGAGATTTGGGCGTTGTGAACTTTAGGTCTTTGGTATTCTTTCTTCCTTCTGTGAATTTGGTGAATTCTTCCTTAATTTTTGGATTCCTGTCAAAATATAGCAAAAATACCACAAAAACTACAAGAAATCCTCTTTTCTGGGTTAGGGCATGAAAATATGATAAAGTAGCACAATTGGGCAATAAATAAATAAAAAAAGTATGAAAATGTACCCAAAATGACCCTAAAAAGGGGGTATAAATCCCCTCAATCAATACACATATATCTTAATTCATATATACATATAAAGATTTAACATAACCCAACCCCAACAAATCTGCATTCATGCATTAGTATATTTGTTAATCAAGAATCACCTACTTGGATTTGGTTTAGAAAGGTTGATCGAACAGTTTGCTTCAAACCCTTCTGCTCCTCTCTCACCAGGCTTCGCACGCACAACGAACGTAGGGTTTTACCCTAGGTTCCCTCTATTTATACTTATATGTGTTAATTGATTTATAATAATAATAATATTATTATTAATAATAATAATATTAATAATTTTAATAATTTGATTAATAACAATAATTATAATTCATTATAATAGCTAACCCAAAAATAATTATATGAATAATAATAAGGTCCAATATTTAAAATATTTACATTAATAATCCATTTATAATAATGAATGTTTCCAACTCTAATACTAAAATATTATAGAGATAACTCAAAATAATAAAACAATTATTATAATAATAACGCATAATTAATAAATTTCAGATATTAAAATAATATTAATAATAACTCAAATGCTCGCGTTAAGGCCACGTTGTCGAAGAAATATTCCAAACCCTATTCAGGCCTAACTTCCAACCACACATGTACGGGTCTCTACATCCTCCCCACCTTAGGACTTTTCGTCCCCGAAAAGACAAGTCATCCACTACGAGGTAGCACTTCCTCGGCTAACAAAAGTATGCACAACTTAGCTCTAATTAACATGATAGACAAAACAACGCCCACAAACAATGTAACCAACAGCACAGCAATTCACACGCAACCCAAAGATATTAACAACCATAAGCACAACAAACAAACAACAATGTTATCTACCTCAATGCATGATGAAGATCTTGACATTCCTGATATTCACCTCAATCTAATATCTACTGGAATGCTTGATGATGAAAGATACATCAGCTCTTTTGGTGATGGGAAATGGAAACTTACCAAAGGTAATCTAGTAATTGCAAAAGGCAAGAAGGATAATTCTCTTTATCTTACAAATACCAAAATGTGTGGTGGAGAAATTAACGCTGCCTTAAAGGAGGTTTCACCAGAAGTGTGACACAGACAACTTGGCCACATGAGTGAGAAAGGACTCAAAATCTTGTCACAGAAAGATCTCTTGCCCAAACTTAAAGGTACACATTTAGATACTTGTGTTGATTATATAGTGGGAAAACAACATAGAGTATCATTTCATAGTTATTTACCATCCAAAAAAGAAAATATTTTAAATCTGATACACACTGATGTCTGCATGATGAGCACCAAGTCGATGGGTGGTGCTATTTATTTTGTGACTTTCATTGATGATCACTCTAGAAAAGTGTGGACTTTTGCTTTAAAAACTAAAGATCAAGTACAAGAGGTTTTTAAACAGTTTCATGTAAAGGTGGAAAGAGAAACAAACAGACGGTTGAAGTATGTACGTGCAGACAATGGAGGAGAGTATCGTGGTCCATTCGAGGAGTACTGCAAGAGTTATGGTATCAGATTGGAAAAATCGGTACCAAAAACACCTCAGCATAATGGAGTTGCTGAAAGGATGAATAGGACCATTTGTGAGAGAATTACGTGTATGCTTTCAAATGCAAAACTACCAAGCTCCTTTTGGGGGAAGGCAATGAGGACTGCAGTTAATCTTATCAATCTATCTCCATTTGTTCCATTTAAATATGATGTACCGAAATGAGTTTGGACAGGTAACAAAGTTTCATATAAACGTTTGAAAGTATTTGGCAGCAGGGCATTTGTACACATCCCAAAAGATAAAAGAACAAAATTGGATGGAAAAGTCAAGCAGTGTATCTTCTTAGGATATGCTCACGAGGAGTTTGGCTATCGACTATGGGATCCTATCAGCAAGAGAATCATCAAAAGTAAAGATGTGGTCTTTCTTGAAGATTTTGAAAAGCCAGAAAAGTCACAGTATGAGGAAATTCTAGTAAATCTGGAACCAATCTCACCACCAACAGTTTCAGATAGTGTGATTGATACATCATCATTAGGTAATATATCTCCATCTGCTGATACATGATTGGATATACCAGAACAGGTTCCACCAGAAACACAGTTGAGGAGATCCACCAGAGAACGACAATCGAGTCGTCGATACTCACCACATGAGTATGTGATGCTCACTGAAGGGGGAGAGCTAGAGAATTATGATGAAGCAATCAGGAGTCAGTAGAAGATGGAATGGAGGAAAGCCATGCAAGAGGAGATGAGATCCTTGCACAAGAACCACACATTTGACTTGGTAGAGTTACCACATGGGAAAAAGGCACTTAAGAACAAGTGGGTGTATAGAATCAAAGGAGAAGATGGTAGCTCACAACCACGCTATAAGACCAGGATGGTTTTGAAAGGTTTTAGACAAAAGAAAGGTATTAACTTTGATGAAATCTTTTCTCTTGTGGTGAAAATGTCTTCTATTCGAGTTATTCTTAGATTGGCGGCTAGCCTAGATTTGGAGGTTCAGCAACTCGATGTAAAGACTACATTTTTACATGGTCATCTAGATGAGGAGATATACATGGAGCAACCTGAAGGATTTCAGGTGAAAAGAAAAGAACACATGGTATGTAAACTAAAGAAAAGTTTATATGGTTTGAAACAGGCACCGAGACAATGGTACAAGAAATTTAACTCATTCATGGAGAAAAATGAATATAACAGAACGACTACTGATCATTGTGTTTTCATCAAAAGTTTTTCCGTTGATGATTTTATTATTCTGTTGCTTTATGTTGATAATATGTTAATTATTAGTCGAGATACTGCCAAAATTAACAGGTTGAAACAATAGTTGAACAAGTCATTCGAAATGAAGGACTTAGGAGATGCTACTCAAATTCTTGATATGACAATCACTCGTGACAGGAAAAATCATAAGATTTGATTATCTCAGGAATAATACATTGAGAAAGTTCTTGAAAGGTTCAACATGAGCAAGGCAAAACCAGTTGGTACTCCACTTGCGAGACATTTCAAGCTCACGAAGAGCCAAAGTCCATCAACTAAAGATGAGAAATCAGAGATGATGAAAGTTCCTTTTCAATCCGTAGTTGGCAGTCTCATGTATACTATGGTATGTACCCGACCAGATATTGCTCACGCAGTTAGCATTGTAAGTAGATTTTTATCAAATCCAGGAAAGGAGCATTGGGCAATAGTCAAATAGATATTGAAGTATCTTCGAGGTACATCCAGTCAGTGTTTATGTTTTGGGACTAATAAACCTGTTTTAGAAGGATATACAGATGCAGATATGGCTGGAGATGTAGACACAAGAAAATCCATATCCGGATACCTAATAACATTTGCATGAGGAGCTATTTTATGGCAATCACGACTTCAAAAGTGTGTTGCCTTATCCACCACAGAAGCAGAGTATATTGCAATCACTGAAGGTTGCAAAGAAATATTGTGGATGAAGAAATTTTTACAAGAGCTAGGATTAACTCGAGAGAAGTATATTCTCTACTGTGATAGTCATAGCGCTATTCATCTCAGCAAAAATTCTATATTTTATTTCAGATCCAAACATATTGACGTTTGATATCACTGAATCCGTGATACATTGGCTAATAAATTGTTGAATGTTGAGAAAATCCACACCAATGATAATGAAGTAGATATGATGACAAAGTTTATATTGAAATAGAAGCTGGAAGTCTGCAAGGAGACTGCAGGTCTAGCTTCTAATTGTGGGGGCCACTCCCAATTGTGGGAGTCAAGTCTGACGGCTATAGCTTCTTCAATTTCGGTGGGCAGCTTGGTCTTGGATGGCAGAAGCCATGGTGGACAAGAGCTAGGTGCATATGGTCTATATATGTGATGTAAAAACGGGATTAAAATCCCATGAGTTATTCTTGATCATAAGAGTGAAAAATAGAGAGAAACAGACTGTATATTATCCTCTGGTGACTTGCCGGGGAGGAATAGTAAATTTGACATCCTTCTCCTGTGGACGTAGACATCTTGCCGAATCACGTTAAATCCTCTTGTTTCCTTAGATTTTTGCATGCGTGTGTGTTTGCGATCCCAACAAAACCAACATTTAACATTTTTATCATTACAAGATTATTTCATGCGCTAACCCAAATATGTATTGTCCAACTCCTAATGTGATGGCAGACATTCAAAGATCAGAGTTGCATCATGGTAACTGGGTTGCGTCAAGCGCATTCTTTCACAAGAGATGAGCATAAATATAAACGCAACAAAAAACATGGAAGGAGAGGTCAAATCGTATCAGGCGAGAAAGAACAAAACATACCGTAACATTTTTATCATTACTGATGCTTGTTGTTGGTGGTGGTGGAGCCTGACCCTTAATTTTAGCAATGTTCAAGTCATGTCGCCATGTTTGGATCGTCGGTGAATGACTTGAAGACGGCAACAATGGCGGAGAGAGAGATACTACTATGGTGATTTGGTTAAGGAACCGTGGATCAAAGCGAGCAAAGGCCCCTAGCATTGGACCAGGAAAATGAGCGGTTGTGGAGAATACAAGGACGCACATGTGGCAACGTTGGTGTGCTCTCAGTCGAATGGTTGTAGTGAGAAAATGCGAGAGGATGGGTTAAAAGTGTGGTTCAACGAATGATAAAATAAAGTACCTACATGTACTTACATGGCAGCCTATTATTGGGTGTCTTTTTTGCATTAAGAACACATGACCAGATTTTCTAAAAAGAATATAGTAACCCACCGATTAAAATATTAATGTACTTTTTATATACAATGAACTTACATTAATATCCTTTACTATATTTTAATATTAATTAATTTTAACTCACATCCCATACTCCTATAAAATAAACATTATTAATATTAAATAATAAAATTATTAATAACGAATCCCAACTTCCTTTTTGTTTTGCATCCCAAATTCAACCCATCCTATGCTACCAGGTAATGAATGTAAGGAAAATTTGTTCCACACGTAAATCTAAAAGTACAGTCCCAACATATGAACCACAGCGTCAAACAACGTTGATAGATAATTGATTAAATTGTTAAAGAAAAGAAGCGCCCAAATGGGGAGCGTGAGAATCAGATGGGCAGGCCCACATCAGAAAAAAAGCTGCCTGCATTGTGCGACCGAAGAATCTAGCGGGCAGTAAGGGCACTTGAAATTTCGATTGCTACTCTTGGAGAGCTTCGTGATGGACTGCCTGCAGAGAACATGCCCACAAGGCATCAGCATCGGCGGATTCTCTTCGCTGCCTTGATCCCTACTGACTGGACAAACAAATACTGAATGGAACTGAAATTCCCTTCCTAGATCCACAGGCACGGGCAGGTGCTTCATTGCTTGCCACTCCTGTTTCTTTGTAGCCATCACACTTGCCAGCTTTATAAGTGTAGGCAGCCCTTGAACCCCAGCTGATATTGCCACATTCAATGGGCTGTTTGAAGAAGTCCCCAAGAGATTACAGAACTGACGTTTCAAGTCCTCGGTTACATTCTCCCAGTGGGTTGGTGCCATCAACTCAGAATACGGGGACCTGTCAAGCTTTCCTGCCCACAACAAGCACGCCATAAGCTTCTGGATCTCATGCAGATGCAGGGAAGCAAAAGGAGCAAGGTAAGTTCTGGCATAGTTGAGTGCATCTAATTGGGTTCCTTTCTGCAAAATTTCAACAAACTGAAGCCTGTGAAGCTTCAGCTCGAGATCAGAACTGCTCTGCTGAAGTTTATCTCGATGGCAAGAAACCCAGTTTAAGGCAGGTTTCAAGTTTCTATCCTCCCTCATAGGATTGACTATTTGATACATTTCGATGAAACAAGATTTCAGGGTGATGCCCTCTGGTTCTCCAGCCTCCTCTATCAAGCAATCACCAAGATCAAACAAGCCCTGCTGGTAAAAGTGATTAGCTATGATGTGGTTCACTGTGTGGAAGTCAAAATCAACATTTCTGTAAGCCCTTGAAATGTTGGGACTAAAGGCTTTTTCAAGTAACTTCGCATATTTGCTAAAGTTCATATTTAATTCCTTCTGGGATCCTTCTAGCTGGCTCTGTGGACTAACAGCATTGAGCTTGACATTGAGCTCCATCATAAGGGATTTCTGATTAACAGAACAGTCAGGTTCATCAGCTGACTGAAGTTTGCCTAGTGCATGTTCAATTTCCCAGTCTAGTTGATCAATCACTTCTTGAGACTTAGAAAATGATAACTTTTGCTTCTTGGCAACTCTGTCAAACGCATCTTTGATGGGGTTCAGCTCCATCTTCAGCTCAAGAGATGAAAACCCTGCAAAAAGTGATGCCAAAAGTTTCACACCTAAAAGTTACATTAAAAATATACTACATACAGCAGTCCTACATTTTAGCTACCAGAAAAGAAGCTCACAATATATAATTAATTTCAGTCCAATTTTAAGTCTGTAACAGTGAAGGAGGTTACTATACGGAAAATTCATTATTTATTTGACGTGAGTATCAAATGAGCCAATGCACTTAACATGACTGAGCACTTGACCCCTCGTACTAAAATTGAGGGCAGTTATCCACTGGAACTTCCAATTTTGGCCAATGCAGTCCTCCTAAAATGGAATTTATGACAACCGTTTCAAACTTTGGGCAGGCAGATCAAATGGAATCCCCAACACCAGCCCCTCTCTTCTCATCCCCATCAATGCTTCTATCACCCCATAAGCTGGGCTACATACACCTTTACCTTTGTTATCCCAAGGAGGCGACGGAGATTTGACTCATCAACTATGCCAATGACAAATTGGAGGTCACTGGTAGGTAAGATAAAGAAGAAACATTCTTGTAGAATTTTAACTACTGTTGGAGCAGTCAAAACTCAGAAATTTTGAACAATAAGCAGCAATAAAATACATAAATATTGTAGAGTTCAATAACTTAATTATCACAATTGGATTGGTCTCAATGCACCGTATCCAAATTTAAAATTGTGTGAACCCGATATTAGCTAGATAATCAGTCATAGAAAATGCAAGAATCAAATTAGGGGTAACACAAATTAAAATATATTAATGGAAAACAGAGGTACTTATTTTGTAATTCGACTAATGCAAACATTGATGATTTATGAGACAACAGGAAAGCAGTAACAGCCAAGGTGCATCGGTGTCATAATGGTTTGATACTTGAGAGGAGGTAGTGGCTAGGGAGCAGAGCTACAAGCCTGCAAGTAAGAAAGAAGAGTAGCCCATGGGAAGGGATGAAGTATTGCAAACCCTAATATGTTGCAATTTGATTCTTTTAATATATATTATACTTTAAATTAGAAGGATCTATGTATTGAATCAAATATAAACTTTTTATCTATTTTGGTTCATATAGCCAACCCATATTATTAGGATTAATGACTGTTGGTTTGATTTAGTTTATTATACTTTAAATTAGCTACCTCGATATTCATGTTGGAAAAATGATGCCGCATAGAGGTCCCATATGGTATTTAATGGTTCAGATAAACAGGTCAGTAACATCCATCATCAAGTTTGCTATGGTAGCTACACTGAACAAAAGTGGAGGTTGAAGGGGGAATTGCCAGTGATTTTAGTACGGGATCTAACTTAGCCAGTAATGTCAACTATAATGGCATGTTTGATATTGTTGTCTTCATTTTAAGTTTTCACAATAGTAAAAGTTGTATCAGGGATGGATATTGGATGGAATCAGTCATGATCTCGACTGGAAATAGGACAACCATAAGGGAAGTGAAGAACTAATATGTCATATAAGTATTATAGGTGGAAGTACCATTAAAACAGCAGTAACATAACAACAATTGAACTTTTATCCCAACTACTGGGTCAACTATATAGAACAACAATAAAATCATATTAAATTGGGTTCATGAATCCTACTACGTCACTCGCCTCTATTGTTTCATTTTTGTCCAATTCTAAAATACTCATATCCTCTACTCCTAGCCCTTAAAAAATTAAATAAATAAAAATTGTCCATTCCATATACCATTGACGTGAAAGAAGGGGGGAAAATTATTGACAGGTAAGATTTTATGGTGGAAATTCTTCAGGACCCAGCTACTATTTCATTTCAGAGACAACAAATAGTCATGCCTTCACTAAATTTTGATTGCTACTGTGCTATCTATTCCAATCACCAAATGTATTTGACACTAACTCAAATTTAATTAACTGTAGACGGTATAGAAAACATGTATGAGCCAAATTTAATGGTCTGGTGAGAATATTTTTAGTCACACAATGCAACAAAACAAAAAAACTCTTTTTCTTAATTATGACATCTAGGCTAGTATTCAATTTAGAATTTCACCACATAACTTTACTATACCGGATCCTATGTTAATCAAACTATTCATCAAATCATGTCATTTCTCAACTCCAAAAACAAAAAATGATAGAAAGATTCAAAATAATATAAAATTGGTGTTGACTAGTATTGATGGATAACATCAAATACAAATGGATATTTGCAGATAAATAAATAAATAAAACTACTCACGTAACACAAAGGGAAAACAAAAAAAAAGGGCGTTGGTTGTCTATCTCCTTTATTATTGAGCATCTTGACTCACAGGGCTTACTTTTAAATGTTTAATCATCAAAGCTCTATTCCCACTTACAAGTACATAGAAAGTATATTTCTAGTTAAACTAGAAAATAGAAATAGGTCATTCTTATGCATTAAGGAAACCTAAAAGTATAGGAGACAAAACATAAACAATCAAGACCTAGGATTTAGGAAACTAATAAAGTCCAAAATCAAATAACAACCTTCAATTCATGAAACTTGAAAAAGTAAAATTGATAGGCAAACACCCCTTCTCTTAGAAACATTCATCTCCAAAGAATCGATAAAAACATATACAACTCGTATAGGTCCAATTGAGGTGCTAAAATCTTCTGCATCAATCCAGATTATATCAATATCTTTGGAATGAATATGAAATAATATAGGGATCTTTAATGCGAAGTTTGATACGAAAAAGGTAAAATTGGTGTCAACCAATCTTAGATAAGAGCACTCATTGTGGAATAGGAAGATATTTTAACAGATTTATCTACATAAAACAATATTGACCATAAATTTGATTTGAAATCTGTACCTTTGTTATAAATTTTATTAAAATTTTAAACTTTGAAGCACCAACTAAGTAAATTTGACTAGTCGTTATCTCAAAGTTGGATATTTAATACACAGATTTTGAATCGAATTTGTAGCTAATATTGTTCCGTATAGACAAATTTATTGAAACATTTGATTATTTTATTGTGAGTGCTCTAAAATTGCTAGCTTCGAATAAACTCAACATTTTGTTAAAGAAAATGTGAAATTTATTTATGTAGGGTAAAATGAAAACTTCATAAATAAAAGGGATAGATTGGCTATTTTAGCCTAAGCATCTCACATATCATATTCATCAAAGCTTTCTTTCTTTCTTTTTGTTTTTTTTTTTTTGTAAGTATCAAAGCCCTCTTTCCCCTCACAAGTACATAGAAAGCCTATTTTACAAATATACTAGAATTATACATTGCTTGATCAAGGCATGAAGCCACAAAAACAAATGTCAATCTACAGCTTCACATTTACCATCTTACTTTTCTTATAATATAACATGAACCACCAAAAAATAATAATTTCATATGTCCTTAAACTATTATTCTCAAATCTACCACGAATGAAATCCAAACTTGATGGACAGGGCGCATAAACCAAAATACTAACATTTGAAGGAAGGCAAAAAGCAAAGCTGTTTTCCAAACACGTTTCGCTATTAAAAAGTTAAAAATTGCGGGGATCTTACTGAAAAAAAAAAGTTTGCTTGACATTTTAAAAACACATTTCAGTTTCTGTTTTCAAATCTAAATTTACTATTCCATGGAACCAAATTTATTTATTTATTTTCTCTGCTCCCCTTTATTACTTAGACCCACCATATTATATCTCTTTCTCATTTTTTGGGAGCTTAATTTTTACAAAACATTTTTTAAAGCCATGATTTCAATCATAAAACTAAAACTATAATACCAACAAGAATTGTTTTTTACAAAATAAGTATTTATGTTCCAACCCCAATAAATTAAAAAGTCAACGAGTTTTTTTTTTTTTTACAAAATAAGTATTTAAGTTCCAACTCCAAACAGAAGCTTTTTTACAAAATAAGTATTTAAGTCCCAACTCCAAGAAAGGTCGCATCTACCTTAATAAAAGGGGAAAAGAAGAAAACGGAATCATCTGTTCAGCCTCAACGTCCATTGGCACCGGAAAATCAGTATTAACTGTGCTTCTGTTGTTCATCCATCTAAGTACCACACAACTGTACTATAATATTATTCTTCGTATGTAGTTTGCTCTGATTATTAATTTGACGGTTCAGTTGTACTTATGAATGCCACTCACATGCATATAGATTGGATTTAGAATGTCACATGATCTACGACTGCTCATCCAGAAATAAAAATAATAATTTTCTCCAGCAATTTTTACCGGAAGAGCCACCGACTAAATGTGTCACACAAATCAAGAAAATGGCGAGCTTCAGAATCATGGGTTTAAGAAGAAGAAGAAACAGAAATCCCCGCAACTTTTTAAAATCCATGAGAAAAATAACTATAAAACAAAGGCCTCTTCCTTCGAATTATATCAATGTCCAAGGTTTAAGAATTCTACAAATCTAGGAGGAAACAAATGCCGAAGACCCGCTTCAATTTGCAGAACAAATTAGCTTACAGGTTCTAACCTAGGTCATGAATGATTATCCGTACAAAAGCGAGAGAGAGAGAGAGAGAGAGAGAGAGAGAGAGAGAGAGAGAGAGCTCACATTTGAAGAAATTGCAGAGAGGGTCGTGGCGAGCCGGCGATGGCAGCGAACGCTGAAACAGGAGTGTGAATGGGGGAGGTGGCAGTTCGCGTAGGGTCAGCCATTATTGATGGCCGAAGCGTAAACATAAAGGCGAGCCGTCGAGGGCCAAAATAGTCATACGGGATAGGCTTCGGGTTAAGTGTCCAAAGCCAAATTGTCCATGTTTTACGCAAACCGGTTTTTTTCCTGGATAGATAAAAATGTTAACCTCTATCTTAACTATTGGTTTGATCTTATTTTATGTCAATACATGTTGATCATGTAAGATTAGTTGGTTTCGGGGGTTTTGCCACCTTTAAAAAAATTGCTAATGTCTACCTCATGCTGTTATTTTTAACGTTTATCCAACAAATTAAATTATTTTTAAAAAAAAACATAAGTTTAAGATTTTAAAATTTTTATCAAATAATCATGTGTGTATATTTTACTATATAACAAATATGAGCAATTTTTAAACTAAAATTGTAATATTTTGATAGAAATATCATTTAAATGATAAAACATATTAACAAAATAATAAGAGATAGACATGGTGCAATCTAAATACATAGTTTAAATTTGAATGAATGATATTATTTTTGGAATATCCTTTTTAGTGATATGATGGTAATAATAGGATAATCTTGATTCATTTCAATAGGATGGGCCTCATTAGAAATATTTTATCAATTTTTTTTTGGTAACGTAAATTGTTAGTCCCAAATCTAAGCTAGAAGAGGGGAAAAGGGTTGAGTAGGTCACTTAAAAAAATACGAAATTATAAACTTAATTAATGTGCTTAAGGTGAATAGATAATGACACAATTTTATAGTGGTTCGGAGTAAGCACCTCCCACCCCATTTCTCTTTCACAACTCATGAAAGGTAGCTAGCAAAACGTTTATAGACAATTTTACAATATCAAACTTAGCTGTTTCAGCTCACAACCAAACTCTTATGTCTAGTATGTTGGACAAAAGGCTCTATCACATTCCCAAATTTCAAGGAACTTGAAACTGAAAATATGACTTTTCCATGCCCGCACTCGCAAGGTTAAGAAATTAGTGACAACCACAAAAAGAAACTACACCGCAGGTGTTGTCTCAAATAATCCTATATAAATATATATCATGGGTAATTCCATATTTTCCCATGAAAACATGATAATAATAAACATTTCAAATTCAATTAACAATGAATCAATCATTACATCATAACTGGTACTCAATTCTATACAACTTTTCATAAACTCCTGCCCAGGATCAAAACAAACAAACTAAATGCATAGGAGGAATAATACATCAAGGTGTGTTGTACTCATAGAACTTCTGGGTCGTCATCGTTGTCAACAGCTCGTGTTTGGAAAGCAGGGCAGAGTGTGTACTTGTGCTTGGTTAGACAACTTTGTAGAGTGATATTTTTGAATGAGCTCATAGAGGGAGTCGAATTATGTACTACTCAAAGATCTACAAACTTAAAGGTCAAAGAGTCGAAGATTCATTGACTCAAAAGGTCGAAGATCGAAAGGCTCAAAGACTCAATAGTCACTTGGTCTAAACTTGAAGACCTAGAGACTTGGAGATTTAGAGACTCAAAGATTCAAAGATCAAGGATTAAAGGCTATAAATTCGTGAGGTGTTTATTCATCTATGCAGTCTTTGTTTAAAACTATTCTTTGTGAGACGATAATCTTCAAGGTACTTTTACTACTCTATATTACTTAACCAGTAAATTTGTAGTAGCACCCCAATTTTGGTGTCAATTGTCCTTGAATATGATATTTATTATGATATGCTTTGATATATTATGATTATATTACCATATTTACTCTTATTGGGCTACTTAAGATCATCCTTTTAATAATTTCTTTTCAGATTTCAGGCAATTAAAGGAATGAAGATACTAAGATAAGTGAAGATCCAAAAGTACTAAAAGCATTTTTGAGAGATGTTGGATTTGTTGTCAACCATAGATGTCAACATTAGATTGAAGAGCTATATGAAAAAGAGTATGTTTAGAATTGAAACAGTGTAGTTTTTCAGTTCCAACTTTGAAAAATCATATCTCACTCGTTATAGCTCTGATTAGCTCATGATTAATACTATTTTGTAGCTATTTGAGTTAGCTATCCAGGAAAAATATTGAGCTCTGAAAGCCAGTAAAAAGTGTTGCATGGCACAATAAGGTCTAGTGCACGGATTAGGAAAAGTGCATCAACTTCAAAAACTCATATCTTTCTCTATCGACCTCGGATTGGCTTATAATTGGTACCGTTTTGTAGCTATTTGAGTTGGCTATCCAGAAAAAATAATTTTGGGGTGAATGGAATGGTGAAAGGCCTCAAAAAGCTTTGTCACGTGCACAAAGGTGTTTATCACGTGCAGAATTTCTTTGTCACGTGCAAAATGTTTTTGAACCTGGTGACAGCTCTCATCATTCTAAGTAACTTTAATTCTTGTCCTAAACATGTTTGAGGTCTCTAAGGTCATGTTTTAGATCATCAAAGGTGCTAAAACTGCCATTTCTGGAAAATGAACAACCCAGATTAATTCTCTAATAGGTTGATGTGATCAATGGCTTGGATTAATTCATTTAATGCAATGGATGGTTAGGATTGGTTGTATGGAATTATGGATGGATCAATGGCTGAGAAATATACTGGAAAAGATCAACGGTCCATAGTTGGCTGCTGCATTAGGGTAATCTAAATCCTGTAAATTAGATCCAAGGGTTGAGGCTTGTTGGCTGAAGCAATCAAGGGCTGAGGTGTGGCTGCTGTGCTGGGGTTATGTGCAACCCTATATGTGTGTTTTTTTGTAAAAAAAAAAAGTGTGTTAGAGCAGAATTTTTTTTTTGAGGCAGTACTTGATCCTATACTTGAAGAACTTCAAATTCAAGGCTCTGCTATGATTCAAAGTATAAACTGGTCAAGAGAAGTTTTGTGCATTTGAAGAAGATCATTACAGCTGCTGAAGTTTACCTAAGTATCTTCTTCCTACCTCCTTCAGATAATTTGTTCTGAAGAATCCTTTTTTTGATACTGTAATTTGTTGGTGATTGTGTTGAGGCATTGCTGTTTATTTGTATGCCTGTAGGGGGATTAAAGGAAGAATAGATCCTTTCCCTACCTCTAGTGTATTGGTGTTCAAGCATTAGTGAAATCCGTGTGGTGTGGGTGATACCCATCACACCAAGGACGTAGGCTCTCCACATTAGAAGGTGAACCTTGTACATGCTGGTGTTCTTCGTGGTTTTTTGTTTGTGCTTTATGTTGGTGAGGTATTCTAAAATCTGATAAAGAACACCTAAGTGAGAAGAAGTATTTAATTGGATTTAACCTTAACCGGTTGCGAGGGTTGAATTAACATTCATAAAAGTTTTTATAGAACCGCTGATTCACCCCCCCCCCTCCCCCCCCCTCTCAATGGTGCTCGATCTTGTGGGAACTTCAATTGGTATCAGAGCAAGGTTCCTTCGTTTATCCAATTATTGTGTTTTGCCTGCTGTGTATAGAAGGTGTTTGATAATTTATCTCAGATGGATCATCTAAATTCTGTAAACAGTAAGGGACTGCCCATGTTTGATGGGAATAATTATCATGTGTGGAAGGAGAGAATGCTTCCATATTTGATCTCTCTTGGATTGGATGTTTTGAGTGCTATTACAATAGGTTTTACAAGCCTTGAGATTAAAGCAGATAATACTCAAACAGAACAGAAGAATATTGAGACTGATGGAAAAGCTAGGAATGCTTTATTGGCTGCCTTATCAGATAAAGAATTTGCAAAAGTAATTGGATGCAAATCTGCCAAAGATATCTGGGAGAAACTCAGAATCATCTATGAAGGTGATAAGAAGGTCAAGGAAGCAAAGCTGCAAGTATGGAGAGCTAAATTCGAAGACCTCATAATGAAAAATGAAGAAACAGTGGATGAATTCTTCACCAGGGTAAATGAGATTGTTAACACTATCAGAGGTTTTGGTGAAGATATGACTGATGCTGTAGTTGTGAAGAAACTTTTGAGGACACTGCCAGTTAAGTTTGATGCCAAAGTGTCGGCTCTTGAAGATAAAGACCTGGATAATTTTCAGTTGGATGAACTGCATTCCATTCTTATTGCCTATGAGATGAGAAAAGGGCAAACCTTGAAGAAGACAGTGAAAACTGAGAAAGAGGTTGCTTTCAAGGCAATGAAGAAATTAAAAATTAGAGAAGAACAGACTGATGCATCAGATTCAGAAGAGGAGTTGACTGAGGCAAAGTTTGATAAACTGATGTCTTTGTTACCTAAGAACATCAAGAAGAGAAAAGGTAGATATAATGGTAAGCTACCCTTAAAATGTTTCCGTTGTGGAGGCATTGGTTATTTTGCTTTAATTGCCCAAAGAGAAGAGAAGATGACAGTGAAGAAGATGAAGTAGCAACATCTACTTCAAAAAGAAAAATAATTCGAGGAGACAAGAAAAAGAAGCCTTACAAGTACATTGGTGAGAAGAAGAAATTTTTTGGTAAGTCAAAGAGAAGTAGCTTCTTATCAAAGGAAGATGATGAAGACAGTGAGGCTGAATACTCAAATGAAGATTCTTTTGAAGATGAAAGAATAATGACCTTCATGGCCAAAATAGAGACTGAGACAGCTGAGGAGAAAAATTCAGAAGCTGAAGGCAGCAGCTCTGAAGATGAGAAAGAAGAAGAAGAGATTGAAATGGAGTATATGCTGAAAAATGAGTTAAAAGCTTGTCTTAAAGAAAATACCAGATTAGAGAAAGAGATAAAGTCTCTCAAGAAGAAAGCTAAGCTTAACGAGGAAAATCATGAGCAGTGCATCAAAAGGGAGTCTAAGTTGACTGAGATGAATAAGAATATTAAAGTACAGTTGGAAGAAGCAAACAAGTTGAATGAAGACGTGTTACTGATTAAAACTACCAAGGAAATTAAGATTGATGAGCTACAATCCAAGATCATGAGCATGCAGAAGGAAATGAAGAAATACAAGTTTGACTTTAACAATGCTTTAGAGGTTGCTTGTGCTAAATTAGATAAGCATGCTGAGTCATCAAAGAAGCTGCAACACTATATTGAGCAGCAAAGACTTGTTTGTCTTGGTAAGCAAGGCATTGGATGTGAAAGTGGAGAATCTTCTTCAAAAAAGCATGAAAAAAGAGAAGAGCCAGTCTTGAAAGGAGTCCAGCCAAAAGTAGGCTCAAGGCAGATATGGAAGCAGAGAGAGTTTACAAAGGAAGTGGCATTGGAGCAACCACGGGTGAAGGATCAACAAAAGGTTTTGACCAAGAGAGCTGAGTACCAAAAACAGTACAGAACTCAAAGACAGAGACAATGCACTTTTAGATACACTTGTTATGGACATTGTTGGTGTTGTGGTGTCTATGGACACAAAGCTAGAGGATGTTGGTACAATAAAGTCAACTACAAAAGAGGGAAAAGCTATAAGTTGAGGGAGAGTTCAACTCAAAGGAGGCAACAACAAGCACAGAGGCAGAAACCAAAAGTTGAGATCAAAAATAGGTTTGTTGCGCTTGAAAATATGTGTAGCAGGTGTGATCATCTAGAGCACATAGCTGATGATTGTAGAGCTATGTTTCCCACTTATCGATCATATCAGAGGGCTGCATCTATAAAGGGAATCACCAATCATAGGGCTATGGTAGTTGAAGTAGCCTTAAAGGCATCAGAAAAGAAGAAGTCTTGGATTTTAGACAGTGGATGCTTAGGTCATATGACAGGTGATAGAAAGCTGTTGAAGAATGTGGAAGCTTATGAAGGTGGGTCAGTGACCTTTGGAAATGAAGGTTCATTAAAAATTATTGGAGTTGGTAAGGCAGCTATTGTGAGAGTAAACTGAGGTCAGATGAAGTCTTATTAGTGGAAGGGCTGAAACACAACTTGTTAAGTGTTTCACAGCTTTGCAAAGATGGAAATCAAGTTATATTTAAAAAAATGAATGCATTGTAAGATCCTTAAGAGATAAAACAACTCTTGCTAAAGGAGAGAAGACCACAGGTAACTTGTTCGTTATTGGAAGCAATCAAACATGCTTTATGGGTTCAAAAGAAGAGAGCATGTTGTCGCATAAGAGATTTGGTCATCTTGGACAGAAGAGCATGAATAAAGTGACAAGAGAAGGTGCTGTGAGACATGTTCCTTTGTTGAAAAGAGATAGAAGCTCGATTTGTAGCACATGTCAAAAGGGCAAGATGGTGAATCTCAGCCACAAAGGAATGGAAATTCAGACTTCCAGGCCACTAGAGTTGGTGCATTCAGACATTTGTGGACCTATCAGACCACAAACATTGAAAGGAGATAAGTACTTCATTACATTTATTGATGATTTCACTAGACTAACAAATGTGATGTTTATGAAGCATAAGTCTGAGGCTCTACAGAGATTCAAAAGTTTTAGGAGGATGTTTGAGAATGAATGTGGTCACACTATTAAGAGGTTCAGAACAGACAATGGGAGAGAATACACAAGTGGAGAATTTGAAGACTATCTTGATAAGCATGGAATCAGACATGAATACAGTGCTCCCTATACCCCACAACAAAATGGAGTAGCTGAAAGGAAAAATAGAAGCTTGGTAGAGATGGCTAGAACGATGGTAGCTGAGCATAGAACACCAAAATATTTTTGGAGAGAAGCTACTGCAACAGCTACACACATTCAGAATAGGTGTTTGCTAAGGCCTGGATCAGACATGACACCATATGAGAAGTGGTTCAAGAGAAGACCAAGTGTGAAGTATTTTAAGGTGTTTGGTAGCCCATGTCTAATCAAAGTCAAAGGGAAGAACCTTGGTAAATTTGATGAGAAAGCTGATGAAGGCATTTTCCTTGGGTATTTATCAAATGGTAAAGGCTATAGATGCTACAACAAGAATCTTAATAAAATGGTTGATGCTTATGATGTGAAGGTGATTGAAGATGAGTCAACACCAAGAAATCAGCAGAATGTTTCTGATTGTGAGCTGAATATTGATGACAGTGAAGCTCCAGGTCAAAGTCAAGAAGATGAAGAAGGAAGAGCTCAGGTTGATGAACTTGACTCGGCTTACACAAGTGATGATGAGAGACCTAAGCCACAAAAACTTCATAAAGTGGCTAAGAATGTAGACCAACAGAATATCATTGGTGATAGAGGAGATGTTGTTCAAACTAGGAGGACATTGAGGTCATTAGCTCATGTTGCCTTGTTCTCCCAAGTAGAACCACAAAAGGTTGATGAAGCTTTAAATCACAATGAGTGGATCGAAGTAATGAATGAAGAGCTTGATCAGATTGAGAAGAATAACACATGGGAGCTGGTTCCGAGGCCAAAGGAAAAGAATATGATAGGCACAAAATGGGTGTTCAGAAACAAGAAGAATGAAAAAGGTGAAATAACCAGAAACAAAGCAAGACTAGTTTGCAAAGGGTATGCACAAGTGGAAGGGGTAGATTTTGAAGAAACATTTGCTCTAGTTGCCAGAATGGAAGCCATCAGAATTCTCTTAGCAGTTGTAGCTCATAAAAAATACAAAGTCCACCAAATGGATGTAAAATAGGCATTCTTAAATGGAGACTTGAAAGAGGAGGTCTACATTGAGCAACCAGAAGGATTTTTGCTTGACAAGGATGGCTCAAGTGTGTGTAGGCCGAAGAAGGCCCTTTATAGTCTAAAACAAACACCAAGAGCTTGGTATGCCAAGCTGGATAGTTACTTGAAGGAGATGAATTTCAGCAAAGGCCAAGTGGATAGCAACTTATATGTTAAAAACAAGCATGGTAAACATTTAATGGTGATTGTTCATGTTGATGACATAATTTTTGCAGGAAATGATGATGCCCTATTCAAAAAGTTTTCTGATCAAATGAAGAGAAGGTTTGAGATGTCTATGCTGGGAGAGTTGAATTTCTTTTTGGGACTCCAAATCACTCAAAGCAAGGACTCCATCTTTCTATCCCAAGAGAAGTATGCAAACGATCTCATCAAGAGATTTAGAATGGAAGAAACCAGAGAAGTGACTACACCCATAGTCACAGGATCAAAAGTGTCAAAAGATGAAAAAGGAAAATCAGTAAATCAAAAGGAGTTTAGAAGACTTATTGGAAGTTTACTATGTCTAACAACTTCAAGACTAGACATTGTCTATGTGGTTACCTTATGTGCACGGTATCAAAGTGATCCTAAGGAGTCACACATGTTAGCTGCAAAGAGCATATTGAGATATGTCAAGGGAACCTTGAACTATGGACTATATTATGGAAGACAGGACAGTCTTGAACTCTATGGCTTTACAGATGCTGATTGGGCAGGAGATGTAGATGATAGAAGATCTACTTCAAGAGGTGCTTTCTTTCTAGGCACTAAGTGTGTGGCATGGCATAGCAAAAAACAAAACTCAGTGACCCTCAGTAGCACTAAAGCTGAGTACATAGCAGCAACCCAGGCTACAACACAAATGATTTGGATGAAGACTCAACTTACTGATTTGGATGTCAATGTCAAGCTACCATTGAATCTTGGGTGTGACAATCAGAGTGCTATACAACTGACGAAGAATCCAGTTCAACATTCAAGATCAAAACACATCGACATTAGATATCATTTTATTAAGGAGAGAGTTGAAGAAGGTCATCTCAAGCTTGAATATGTTCCTACTAAGGACCAGTTAGCTGATATTTTTATGAAACCATTATCTACAATAACTTTTCACACTCTACGGGTGAAACTGGGTGTTCAACCACTACCTTCTCACCATTAAGGTCTATACAGCATACCTTCCCTCTGTGCCTCGTATTTATGAGATTCATCTTTGGATTTGGTTGTCAAAGGGGGAGAATATTATTATACAGCCAAAAGGGGAAGAGTTAAAAGATACAAGGGAAGTGTTTTTATTAGAAGGGGAGAGCAGTGTTAAAAATTAGAAGGGGTGTGTGATTATAAGACCAAGGGGGAGAGTTTTTGCATTCATGATGAGATATGTTGGCATCAAGTGTTATAGAAAAATATTAACTACTTGTGTAGGATTACTTCGTTGGGTGATCTTTTTTAGTGAATCCGTAGAAGGCATCCATACTTGTAAATTCATAGAGACAATGAGTGTGTTACCCAAGATGAGAGATGAGAGTGTTGCCAACAAAATTCAAAGGGGGAGATTAAAGATCCAAAAGTACTAAAAGTGTTTTTGAGAGATGTTGGATTTGTTTTCAACCATAAATGTCAACATTAGATTGAAGAGCTATCTGAAAAGGAGTATGTTTAGAATTGAAACAGATGTGTAGTTTTTTAGTTCCAACATTGAAAAATCATATCTCACTCGTTACAGCTCTGATTAGCTCATGATTAATACTATTTTGTATCTATTTGAGTTAGCTATCCAGGAAAAATAATATGGAAAAATATTGAGCTCTGAAAGCCAGTAAAAAGTGTTGCACGGCACAATAAGGTCTAATGCACGGATTAAGAAAAGTGCATCAACTTCAAAAACTCATATCTTTCTCTACCAACCTCGGATTGGCTTATAATTAGTACCGTTTTGTAGCTATTTGAGTTAGCTATCCAGAAAAAATAAGTTTGGAGTGAATGGAATGGTGAAAGGCCTCAAAAAGCTTTGTCACGTGCACAAAGGTGTTTATCACGTGCAGAATTTCTTTGTCACGTGCAAAATGTTTTTGAACCTGATGATAGCTCTTATCATTCTAAGAAACTTTAATTCTTGTCGTAAACATGTTTGAGGTATCTAAGGTCATGTTTTAGATCATCAAATGTGCTAAAACTGCTAGTTCTGAAATATGAACAGCCCAGATTAATTCTCTGATAGGTTGATGTGATCAATGGCTTGGATTAATTCATTTAATGCAATGGATGTTTAGGATTGGTTGTATGGAATTATGGATGGATCAATGGCTGAGAAATATACTGGAAAAGATCAACGGTCCATAGTTGGCTGCTGCATTAGGGTAATCTAAATCCTGTAAATTAGATCCAAGGGTTGAGGCTTGTTGGCTGAAGCAATCAAGGGCTGAGGTGTGGCTGCTGTGCTGGGGTTATGTGCAACCCTATATGTGTGTTTTTTTGTAAAAAAAAAAGTGTGTTAGAGCAGAATTTTTTTTTTTGAGGCAGTACTTGATCCTATACTTGAAGAACTTCAAATTCAAGGCTCTGCTATGATTCAAAGTATAAACTGGTCAAGAGAAGTTTTGTGCATTTGAAGAAGATCATTACAGCTGCTGAAGTTTACCTAAGTATCTTCTTCCTACCTCCTTCAGATAATTTGTTCTGAAGAATCCTTTTTTTGATACTGTAATTTGTTGGTGATTGTGTTGAGGCATTGCTGTTTATTTGTATGCCTGTAGGGGGATTAAAGGAAGAATAGATCCTTTCCCTACCTCTAGTGTATTGGTGTTCAAGCATTAGTGAAATCCGTGTGGTGTGGGTGATACCCATCACACCAAGGACGTAGGCTCTCCACATTAGAAGGTGAACCTTGTACATGCTGGTGTTCTTCGTGGTTTTTTGTTTGTGCTTTATGTTGGTGAGGTATTCTAAAATCTGATAAAGAACACCTAAGTGAGAAGAAGTATTTAATTGGATTTAACCTTAACCGGTTGCGAGGGTTGAATTAACATTCATAAAAGTTTTTATAGAACCACTGATTCACCCCCCCCCTCAGTGGTGCTCGATCTTGTGGGAACTTCAATAAAGAATCAAGATATGCTTGAAAATAAAGTTGCTTGCAATTTAAGAATTTGTTACTTCATATATGATAGCTTGTATGATATATTTTGTACTGATGAGTTAAGAATACTTATTCTCTAAACTCCAAAACTGTCACGCCCTAAATTCTCAACTGGATAAAAGCGGTTAGTGAACTCCCATACTTGCACCTGAATGGACAATGAGTTGGTCATAACACTTAAAGGGGATCTTAGCACTGGTGTCATCCCCACCTGCTCATCATACAAATTATACATACCCACATATGACAAACAAAAATCTTATTTCAATCCAAATCAATTAATACATAAATCATTCTTCCTCAGGGTTATAACATGTTATTACAACCCTGAAATCCAAACAAAAAGTGAACAATACAAATAGGGTATCCACCTTGGGTTATTACGGGAAATTAAAAGAATCAAGATATTAGAATAAGGAATCAAGATATGCTTGAAAATAAAGTTATATGAATTTTAAGAATTTTTTAGTTCATGTATGATACCTTGTATGCTATGTTATGTAATAATGAGTTATACACACTTAGTCTCAAAACTCTAAAACTTTAAGATCTTGAATTAATTTTATGTAATAATTAATGATATATTTGATGAAATAATCAATGATTTAAAATTTATATCAAATTTGTGCATTTAATGTTGTTAAGACACCCAATTTAAAAGTCTCAAATTTGGGAATGTTATAACATGCCACTACTTGGTAGGTTTATCTATCAATTATTTTATTCTTTCAGTTTTACCCATTTACTTATTTATTTTTATCATTTAATTTCTCACTTTTTTACTAAATTTGATTTGTCAAATTCAAATATATGGTCAATTTTATTTAAATCCATCATTACACTCGAAAAATTATTTATTTAACATAATTAATTAAAATAACACAATTTATTTGAAATTATTTAAAATTAAATAGCATAATAAAATAAAATTTTAAAGTTATTATATTAAAATTGACCAATGATCATTTTCTATGGCCTACGCAATATTTCTCAAATTGTTTCTACATACACCCATAAGGCAAGTTTGTATGATAGTCGTATTGTTCTTCTTTCAATATTTTAATAATCATAGCGCAAATGAATTTTAAATTTTTCTTTACCCTAACCCTAATTTGCTTCAATTGTAACTACTAATTATGAGTCATTTGTCCATATATGACAAAGAGTAGACTCGTAATCACAGCTCACACCCTTCACTTATCTTTGTTTCATACATTGGCCATTTTAGCTTTGTATATTTACTCAAGAACTCGATGTCATATTTTCACTACTTTTCTTTAAATATAACTATTTTCTTCTCTATAAATTTTCAACACTCAATTCATCTATATATACTACTACTAACAATACTATTCCAATGGCTATATTTCTAACGCCTAATTACTATTTGAATGACTAGTTTATTCTTCTAACTCTTATTTTTAATTATTATTTTAGATAGTTAAGTTTCGATAAGATAATTTATTAAAATTTTATTATAATAATAATAAATATAAATATAAATATAAATCAATTAATTTATTAAATATTATTTTATTACAAAATCATTAGTTTTATCATTACTCTTATCCTCCTTTCACTTTCATGCACGTCTTAGATTTCAAACGTAGGCTCTCAATTTCCCAGCCTTGATAGCCCACTTACCTCTTTTTATTTTGTTTAACTAATAAAATTTTTAATTGGGCTTGGAGAAAAGGTTGAACTTTGTACTTTTTTCCTCTCTTTTTGGTTGGACCTAAGCCCAATTTTATGTTTACTTTATACTTTTTACAATCCTAATAATAATAAGAACAACAGGTATTAATAATAATAATTACTATTATTATTGTTATTATTATTTTGGGCTTAGAATATTTCTTCTTTTTTCTGTATTTTTTTTTGCGTGTAAGGGTTGAGCCTTGGCTCATTTTATTATTCTTTATTTTCTTTTTTGTTATAGTCATTTATTTATAATAACAAAATACTTAACAAGAAAGGAACAATAATGGAGGCTTAATAAAAATAACAAAATGAAATCTAATGAAATAATACAAAATAAATAACATTAAAAAAAAAAACAAGGGATCATTTATCCCGCCAATCTCATTCAAAGCAGCCCATACAGGTCGGGGACCTTATTGGGATAATAGGGCTGAGACCGAAATGGACCATTCAGCGACAGGGACTCAAGCGAAAGCAGAAGACTAACGAATAGGCCCTTACTAACGCACCAAGCATTCAAATCCATTCAGATGGTCTATTGAATGCATTAAATCCAACGCGCCAGTTTATGAACAAATCGCATTGCAACGCGGACAGCCCAGCGTAAGATGAAACGATTAATATGGTTCACCAAACTCGACTTGTCTGCTGCAACACACATGAGAAGGTAGAATGTAGTTTATACACTAGGGTGAAATTAAAGAATGTTGTATTTACATACAATTCAAGCACAAACCACCAAATCATAAACTATAGCAGGAACAGGCGACACATGCAATGAATAACAAGACAAACAGGCACACTACAAGCAAGGAAGATATCTGCACATTCACATCAGAAATAAAGCTGCCGGCACTGTGCAACAGAAGAATCCAGTGGACAATAGGGACACTTGAACATTCGTGTACTGCTTTTGGAGAGTTTAGTGATTGATTGCCTACAGAGTACGTGCCCACAAGGCATCAGCATTGGTGGATTATCTTCGCTGCCTTGATCCCTACTGACCGGACAAACAAATACCGAATGAAACTGAAATTCCTTCCCTAAATCCACTGGCACTGGCAGCTGCTTCATTGCTTGCCACTCTTGTTTCTTTGCAGCCATCAAATTTGCAAGCTTCATCAATGTAGGCAAACCTTCAAAACCAGCTGACAATACCACACTCAATGCGCTCTGACGAGACTGCCCTAGGAAACTGCAGAACTGTCGTGTCAGCTCCTCCGTCAACTTCTCCCAGTGGGTCGACACCATCAACTCAGAATAAGGGGAGCTATCAAGCCTGCCTGCCCACAACAGGCATGCCATAAGCTTCTGGATCTCATCCATGTGCGAGGAGGCAAAAGGAGCAAGGTATGTTCTGGCATAGTTGAGTGCATCTGCTCGGTTTCCTTTCTGCAAAATCTCAACAAACTGAAGCTTATGAAGTTTCAGTTCGAGATTTGAACAATTCTGCTGAAGTTTATCGCAATTGTTAGCCACCCATTTTAGAGCAGGATCAAGATTCCTAGCCCTCACGGCATTGAGCATTTGATACATTTCGAGGAATTGCATTTTGAGTGTGATGGCCTCTGGTTCTCCAGCCTCATTTATCAAGCAATCCCCAAGATCAAACAATCCTTGCTGGTAAAAATGGTCAGCAATGATCCGGTTCACTAAATGGAAGTCAAAATCAATATATCTGTACGACTTTGATATGTCAGGATAGAAGAACTTTTCAAGTGATTTTTGGTATTTGCCCAGGTTTATGTTTAGCTCCTTCTGATATCCATCTAACTGACTTTGTGGACCAATAGAATCAAGCTTGGTTTTGAGCTCCATAAGGACGGATTTCAGATCAATAGAACAGGTGGGATCATAAACGGATTGGAGTTTTGCAAGTGCATGTTCAATTTCATCCGCAACTTGATCTATCACTTCCTCAGATTTAGAAGGTGATAACTTCTGCTTCTTAGAAACTCTATCAAATGCATCTATGATGGTTGTCAGCTCCATCTTCAAGTTAATTTAAGGAAGCCCTGCAAAATGTGATGTCAAAAGTATTTACAACCTAAATACAACTATGATGATTTTTATAGTTAATATAAGAGGCTCGTCCAACAAGTCTAACTCCATAAGCAAAATTGACATCCAAGTTTTTGTACACCATTTTCATTGTTGGGTCTACTAGGAGTGTCATCTTGTTAGTTATGTGATTGGACTCTCATTTATAAACTCTCCTATTGTAAAAATACACTAAAAATCCTATTATACCCACTTTCAAATAGTAAATAAATGGTTATGTCCGCACACTTCACAGTTTCATACAACTGTAAAGTCCTACATATAATCCATCAGACAATAACCTATTAATTTCTGAATTTCAGCTTTCTATATTTCACATTAACATGATATATTGCTTCATAGGATCACATATAAATTTTCTGTCTATCTTAGTTCATATAGCTGATTTCATATTATTGGGATTAAGACTTGTTTGTTTGATTTGGTTATACTCTATTGACTTCCTATTCTATATATATTTATCATAAAAGAAATTTATTCAAGGCACCACTAATGTGAAAAAATTATAACATACAACATAGAAATGATATGTCAAAACAAGTAGCAATACAATCAATGTCATGGCAAAGGACATCTAACATCAGACCCCACAATTCCTCTTTCACCCTTTGAGATGCACAAATTGCACTCCCGCCACAAAGCCCAAAAAAATAATGTGGGGATAGCTCAGAGAACCCCCAGACCTCTTGCCTAAAGGCCCGTCCACAACACAATTTCAGCCACTGCCTTCCTGGAGCAGACCCATTGAAGGTCCAACATGGTATAAACAAAGACCCATAGCTAAGCGGCCCATCTACAATGAAGAAGGTGGTCAATTGATTCACTTACCTGCATGCACAATGGGCAACAACTGAGAAGCAGCAGCCTCCTCTACAGTTGATCAATCATGAGGACCAATTCACTTCCTCTTTTATAAAAGTTTCTTTATTAGTCAAGAGCTCCCTAGTTTCATAGTAGTTTCTTATTTATATTTCAGTTCACAAATAACATACCTCATAAAAGTAATGAAAAGAAAGTTAAGTTTATTAATAAAATTGAGAGGTTTACGCTTAAAAGCTGTCAGATACAGGGGTTAAAACTATGCCGAAGATAGCCATTTCTATCCTACTTTATTCTTTCTTTTGTTCTATAAAGGTGCATTGAGTTTCTGTAACCTTTCTAAACCCTAAATTTAAGAATGCAATCCTGCCTTGCAATGATATTCACCAGTCTTACATTATCCAGGTATCGTAACTACGGATGATGTACACTATTTTGAAAGCATGGTTCAACAAAGACCGCATAGAGGAATAACACCCTCTAATCTGATTGAAGAAGTTAGATTTCCATAGCCAAGTTGTTCAAGAGGAACATATCCATAACCGTGTTGTCAATCCCTGTCAGTTGATGAGAGACACAAGGTGAAGTTAGAGTTGAAGGAATACAATTGGAAGCATGATCCTCATGTATTTCAAGATCAGGTGAGTGCACTTGATCATTTCAATTGGCTTGAACTTTCCGAAGATCGTAAGATGCACCTAGCGTGGGCCAAACTCAATGGAATAATGGTGGCATGCCTATGAAGAAAGTTGTATTGAAGCCTTGACGAGCTTACAGCTTGGAAGAGATGAAAGATCACCATAAAGAGTACGTGCCTACAATCTCAAAAAGAGATTATATGATCAATTTAATACCCTTCAACAAGACACCATGTTCATTGAAAATTACATGAATAAATTTGATCATTTGCTGGCATGTATTGGTTTCAATGAAGATAACAAGCAGCTATTGTCCTGCTTCAAGTTAAAATTATGAATTGATATGTGCAATAAGAAGGGTGTCATACAAATCATAAGTTTGAGTAACTATTTTGAGAAGACGACGGAAATGGAATATCTTCCTAATTCCTATGGTTACGCAACAACACTTAATCAGCAGACAAGATACAGTTTTCAGCATGCAAGCCCTGCCCAAATTCTACGAAAATGTTTGAAAAAGTGATGTTAGTTGCTGCCATTGTAATAGATTCAGTCACTATGCAAAACTTTGCGCTCAAACGGATAAATCAAATTCAACTTTGGCAACCCTAACACGTTACTTAGACATCTATCCCTAAATGGCTGATGAATGGGCTGTTGATGTTGCTAATTAAAAGGCCTGTTATGAATAGCAAGGGTGTCAAAATTAAGATTTTAGGCAAAAGCTGTAGAAGGTCCATGAGATTAAACATTAGACCTATGATCAACATGATTAATAAAATATTTATATTATTACAAAATTCAAAACTACATACTAAAACTTTTAAAAAACATTAAAATATGTAAGAAATTCTTTTATAAATAATATTAATGATTATTACAGATATTATCTGATAACAAGGTCTCATTTGGTTCACCCATATTATTTTTCAAAATGCGTTGGTTTTTAAAAATTATGGGCTAGATAAATTTAAATCACTCATAAATACTTTTAAATTTATCGGACCCACATGTCTTCAAAGATAATACCATTAAACCAAACACTCCCAAAGCTTTTTTGTACAAATGCAAAATTTAAATTGAACACAAAATTATCCAATTAATTAGCTTAAGTACTTAAAATATTTTATGACTAATATTTATTGGTCATCAAGTATAATAATATTTTATTCCTTATTTTTTTTATTTCTGAAACTTATGTTTCATATATTTAATATTCTATTTGTTTGAAGTTTTAAATGAAGCAAATCAAAAATTTAATATATCGAATGTAAATTTCAAAAACAAATGAGTAACAAGCAATATTATTACACTTATAACCAACAAATAAAATGTTTTAAGTGCCTAGAGTCAATAATTTAATAAAACAGAAAATTTGATGATGATGTCAACCATAAAATTAAAACCGGATAACTTAAATAGAAAAGTACAATAAGAGTTTTGTGTGACTAAAACATACAACTATGTTTGAAAGGAAAGTTTATAAGACAGCTATTAGAGCTTTTTTGTTATATGAAACGGAGTGTTGAGCTAATAACAAATAATATATACATAAGCTTCATGTCGTTGAGATGGATGTGTGGTTAGATTAGGATGGACAAAATATGAAATGAAGATATTTATCGTGTCATTAAAGTAGCTCCAATTGCAAATAAGATAAAAGAAAATAATTTATGTTAATTTAATCATTTAAGATGTTAGCCAATGAATGTATATGTTAGGACAAATGAGAAGATTGACATTGAATTGAATAAAAATTTGAAGGAAAGACCAAAAATAACTTGATTAGAGGTGATAAAAAAATTAAAATTCCTAAATTTAAAAAACAACTTGGTTACTAATAAGAATATCTGAAAGAAAAAAAATTCTATCTTGGATGTTCAAATAGCCAACTTCATTTTATTGAAATTAACACTTGTTAGTTTGATTTAATTAAACACGACCAAGTATATTTACAAAACATTAAACATAAAAGGAAGAAGAAAAAACCTTAGCCACCAGGCCAATATATCCTCATGGCTTACAACAATTAATACCATCTTTATTACACCACACTAGTTAATCTTTGACACCTTTAAAAACATATCTAATCAAGCAACAATCAAACACTCTCAAAACTCTATCTGATTAAACAATGAGCAATTCAAGAAGAAGAAGAGGACGAGTGCCCCCAGCACCTAATGAGCAATGAGCAGATCTTGCTTCATTCTTCATCGCAGCTTGCATAGCAGGCCACTGATGGAGCAGAGACCAGCAGACTAGAGAAAGGGAGGTAGTTTCAGGAGACACCATAAGAAGTGATGACAACTTGAGGCCACTGAGCAGAGGCAGAGGATGTTGATTCGAGCAAGGTCACCATTGTGAGCGGTGTTACCAGATCTGTGGTACGCTCTGTAATGGTGTACACTAAGGTAGTGGTGGTATGTAATCTAGGAATACTTGGTATACCATTTTGGTACATGATATTCTAAGGATCTTAACCACAGCCACAGGTAGAGAGAACAGAGAAAGGTAGTGGATCGGGAAGTTGGCAAGGGTGCTCCTAACCAAAGTAAAACGACCTCCCTTGGAGAGGTAAATATGCTTTTACCGGACCAAACAATGCTTCATTCTCCCAATAATTGGTTCAAAATAGCAATAGCCTTAAAGGATACCCCCAAAGGAAAATCCAAATACAAGAGAGGCAATTGCATAGTCTGACACCCTAAGATATCAGCCAACTCCCACAAATGAGACACAACCCCAACTAGAACCAAAACAGATTTGCTAAGATTATCATCAACCCTGAAGCAACCTCAAACCAAACAAAAATATATCACAAGTAAAAATATGCTCCTGATTGCAAAATACAAGAGTATCATCAGCAAAAAGGTGAAAAACTGCAAGTAAAATCTTATTTGTACAGCCCACCGAAAATCCAAATAAAAGCATGGTCAAAGAAGTCTTGCCCAACATGCGACTAAAAGCCTCCATGATAATGACAAATAAAATAGGAGACAATAAATCCTCTTGTCAGAGACCCCTAGAACTCGAAAAGAACCCACGTGGGCTGCCATTCACAATAATTGAAAAATAAGAAGTGGAGATACAAAAAGAGATTCATCGCCACCATTTAGCCAAGAATCCGTAGTGCTGAAGAATATAAAGAAGGAATCCCCAATGAACATGATTATAGGCCTTCTCCAAATGGCCGTTTTAAATATTAATTTTCAAAAGGCATATAAGAGCATCATCCTCTGATGTTCCCAAATCCCAATAATGGTCAACAGGTTTACCCAGTTGTATACAAAGCGGAAGGGTGAATCTATATACTAAAACTAATTCCTTTAGTTTTATCTCTTTAACAAAGAGTATGTAGGTTACTTGAGAGATTATTCTCAGATATGTTTGCTTACCAGGTAGTCTCTTAGTATCGTGTCCAGTATCACGTTAGCAGCAAGTATGTAAGGGAATAAAAGATAAAGACATACATAATTTGATTAATGTGAATTACTCCCAGGTGGTGAGGATTTACCTACATCGAGTACAATCAACTATCACTTTAATACAGTAGGATATAACCCCTTATTACAATAAGATTAACTCTTTTTTTTTAAATGCAATTACAAGAACAGTATTATTTCAAAACACATTTACTATGATATACTGTCTAACGCAATCGGCTCCTACATATCACGTTGACTTTCAACCATTCTCTAATCACTATCTGTTTGATGAATGCAAACGAATGAGGCTTGATGAACTCACTTTCAATCTTGCTCTCAAACCTTTTTTCTCTTATATTCGAACTTCTCTCTGTTTTGCGCCTTAATATCTCTTTCGATTCTATGCGTATAACGCTTACCAAAAGTGAGATATATTTCTTCCTCTTATACAACAATCGTTACGCGAATCCACAAGCTAAAGTTAGCAATATTTCATCTCTTATTTTCACCATTAAATCATATCGCTCTAGCCTCAGATAGCCTCCACATATTCATTCTGACACTTTGAATACTCAAGATATATTGTCAGAATAACTTACTGAAACAGTATCCTTATCCGTGTCCTGATCTTTGACCAATCATTGCCTCGAAGATGATTGTCTCGTAGTCTCAAAGATACACTCCACTAATTACTAGTGAGTGCGTCAGACATGTAATTTTCGAGTCAGAATCAGCAAATCTTCGAAATATCTAACTAGACTCAGCAACCTCCAGCTTAGACTCAGTGACAATCAGATCTTTAGGTCTGCAAACCTTTGGATCTCCGAGTCTCCTGTTTAAAGCCAGCAACTATTAATACTAACTTTGCTAATTTTTGGCCCTTAAGTCATCAATTCTTGGTGTCTTTGACCCTTTGAATTTTCGACCCTTCGGGTATGGTACTCTTCAGCCCATTAGACACTAGGGCTTCAATACTTTGGGTCTTCAGGTCTTCGGCCCTTCAACTGTGAAGCTCAAAGTTAGGATTTTAGCTTCCTTACGGACCTTTGAGTCAATCATGATACTTAAGCAAGTTATACTAATGAACACAGTACATAATCAAACTCCCTCTACAAGTTCATTATACGAAATTATCTAACCAAGTACAGGTATGCATTCTGTCCTACTGTCCTCTTGCCAAATATGTACTGTTGACAATAATAACAATTTCCTTGTACTATATGAAATTGTTTTTAGGCTTTGTCTTAGGACTATTGTGGTTTCATTGTACTATGTGTGTGGACTTTTTTCTTGGATAAGGCTATTTCCTGCCCAATTTCTTTGTTCCTTGTCCTTTCTCTAATATAGTGTCTTTTACTTATAAAAAAACAATAATAACAACCCAAAGATATTGTGGGAACAACGCTTTCTAATTTCATAGAATCAGTAACAAATAACATATCTGGTAAAGTTGAACTACCTCTAATAAGGGATATTCATCATGCAATTAATCTGGTTCTACACTCAATATTTCGATTTTTTATTATCTCAATCAAACCAAGCATGATGAATTAATGAGGCAAGCAAGAGAAGATATGATTTAATGGCTACCTTCAGCTAGGCTTCTCTCTCCCAACATTTC
Source organism: Taxillus chinensis (assembly GCA_023512835.1). NCBI lineage: Eukaryota > Viridiplantae > Streptophyta > Magnoliopsida > Santalales > Loranthaceae > Taxillus > Taxillus chinensis. The sequence continues at coordinate 24,563,884 of CM042089.1, forward strand.
ATAATTTCAAGCATAAATCTCCCAATTTTATTAATATATATTAATATTAATTTTGTATCATATTAATAAGGTTTATTTATTTATAGCTAAACTAAGAAGTAAAACTACTATAAAAATAAAAAACTTACAAGTAAAAAGGAAACTATCATGAAATAGGAAGCCTTAAGGCGTATTTCATTCTATGTTGTGGGAAACTCGAATTGGAGAACTAATATGTAATCGTCATGCATAATAGGAAAACAATTGTCTTTTAGTTTCCTAAATTTACAAATGAATACACCCTATTGACTTCTTATTTTATACTATCTTCCTTAGTACCAAAGAGTTCCATAGTAGTTTCCTATTTCTATTTCTTAGTTTGGCTATAAATAGGCCTTATGGATGTAATTTAAAGGGAATTTGAATTTATTATTAAATTGGGAACTTTAAGCTTGAAAACTGTGAGAGAAAGGCAATGGTGAGAAACCATGGCTGACATAACCATTCAATCTTTCCCTTCTTCTTTCTTTTATTCTACAAAGGTTTATTGAGTTCGACAACTTTTCTAAGCCTTAAATTTGAGAATATGATCCTATCTAGGAGACTAGGACTGATTTTTATTTTTTACCAGCCTTAAATTAGCAATCATCAATAACCACAAGCTAGAAAGATAGAATATCACTCCAATCAAACATTGCGGCACTGTATCTTTGCAGAGAAGTGAAGCTATAAAACATAGAACTACAAAGACAAAATCAAGTTATAATGCACTGCTTCATCAACATATTGAAGTATTGATTGACCTATAATAATGTTTACTTTACCAGTTTACCTTTTAGGACACAATATTTGCTCTGTCAAACCCCTATTCTAGCATGACTTGCTTACCATTTAGCAAGCAAATGTTTTTATCACTATCAAGATGGCATTGTTTCAACTTTTGGCAAAAAAATGTAGTTGCTTTGATTTTTTTTTCATAGCATTATTTTTGTTTATTAAATTAAATATGCTGATGCAGATGGGGACCATGTAAATTAAGGCCCAGGTGCTGGAAAAGATCTAAGGTTCAACTAGCTCATTTACACAATCTATAAAGCTTAGATTGGGTATGTAGGTATTTATCAACAAATAAAGAACATAGCTACTTTTGACCGAATATAAATGACCCCAAACAACCTCGAACTTAAGAACACGAGTCATATTCCTCACTCTTTCTATTGCCTTATAACTTACATTCACATAAGATTCCAATTCCTTCAATGGCCAACATTGATTTCCATCAAACTACAACACTTAAATGGATATGGAACCAAAAAAAAACTCTTTTTTTCTTCCTCTTCATCACCCAGCTACCTCTCCCGTCTAATATTTCAGATCCTAGATTCTGGGGTAGCTAAATAATATCAAAGAAAGAGTATAACCTTGGTATGCTTTCTCTCGGATTACATAACCCAATCACTCCCCGATGTTGAAGTTCATAGTCAAACAGCCAGAGAAATAAATTAACTACAAGGAATTTGCTTGCATACGAGATTATGATCTGATTGAGCACATGATTAATTTTGGACAAGTATATTAAATTGGCTAATATACTAAGTGGGTGTGTGGTAATTGAACAAGTTCATCTATTATCAGTTTTTTTATGCAGTAATTATTTAATTCAGGAATGGGCAGACAAACACGTTAGTTTCCCCAAAACAAGTTGATTAGAAACATCGGTTCGTTGAACAGTGCTCCATATGCTCCCTTGCTTTCCGATCGTGTCAATTTCTCAACTTCACATAAAATAATGATGATGATGATGATGACGACGACGACGAAGATAATGATGATAGTAATACTTTACAAGTCGAAGAACCCTGATTTGCAGAACAAAGCGGATGTCCAATCTAAACCCTAGAAAACGAATTTCAGTAGACGAACGAGATAGAAGACTTACATTAGAAGATAAAGTGCTGATAATAGAGAGAGAAGCTGAGAGGAAAGTGGATTATCTAACACCGCTGCAATGAAAACACGGCGAGAAGAAAGCTAATCCTAAGAAGGGCTTGATCTGGAAGCAGGCTCCAGGCTATAGCAAGCGTAGCTTCTGTTTGTTATTATTTCATTACTGTATTATTATTATTATTATTTTTCCCCAGTTTTATGACTGTTCCATTAAGAACAGGTTACAGGTTAAACACTAGCTATCGAATGTTATTATTTTTTAAGTATCGAGTATCATATTTTATTATTTTTTAGCAGAAGACTGGAAAATAAATTGTCAATCTGAAAGTGTCCACATACTACGAATTTCTTTTTCCTGTGTTTGGTGGGAGGTGGTTGCTTCTGTGGTTGCTCATTTTGTTTTCACTTTGGAATTGGGATAATAATTCGCTTATATAATATGGATCAATGATACTGTATTCCATTTTGATCAGGTACCTAGCAACGCTTTTTCCCAAAACAATTGTTGCTTATTAACTTTTTGAACGAGTATATTCGTCAATGACTACATCATTTCTACACTGACTCTCTCCAATGACATGTTAGGGCCAAAAGCTTGTCATCTGTCTCGCCCTCAATTCCGGTAAATCAAAACTAGGCATGTGACTTATGCATGCATCAAAGGGGTCAAATAAATAGTAACTAGCAACTAATAAAAACTACAAAGTGGTATTGTCTTTTAACTCGTATACCTCGTTTAATATGTAGTAATGAATTTAAAATGAATAGAATAAGTAAGAGAATAAAATTGACGTAGGAATCAAAATAAAAATTTTAATTTTCTTTCCTTCGTTTGGTATACAGGTTAAGAAAAGTTAACGAATTTATATAATTATAAAACTACTCTCTCGTTAATCCCTTGTTTCTCTCATTCCTCACCTAGAAAATTCAAACTGAGGCCAAGACGGTGTCGTATAGGGTAGATGGGTTTAGGGTGGTCGAACCTAGCGTATCTGGTGGGGGCAGCGTCAACAGCGGAGAAGAGAGGGGGGAAAGAGGGGCTTGTGTAAGTGGGTTTAAGGTGGCTGAAGCTCCCGTAGGCACTGTCAGAGCTCGCAAGTGAAGATCTAATTTGGTGAGGGCGACATCAATGGTAGAGACGAGAGGGAGGGAAAGAGTGGCTCATGGAGGACTCGACAGTGACTTTTGACAAGAACGAGGACGAGGATCCAAGGTGGGCATGGGTGAGGATGAATGGACAATACAAAAGGACAGGGCTATAAATTTAATTCTCCTATGCAAGAGAATCGATCTAAACCTGAGATATGGGAGTAATGTATCTCTATATGGAGGTATAATAATCCTATGGGAATTATTGATTCTCTTACTGTGTATGCACTAAACATGAGAAAAGAATGAAATTTAATTTATTTCATTTCATTTTCCGTATACCAATATAACCTTAGTGTGATCACATAGTAAGGGTGTGGTTACATATTCCCAATGACAAGAATCAATCACAAGATATATAAAATAAACCAAACCAACAAATATTGTTCATTAACTAATAAATTATTTACAATGTTCACAAACTCATGTTTGGAAAATCAAACCAAATTTAAATAATATATGTCTTTTTTGAAATTCCAACAAGACATTAAATGGACTTCAAGAAGCATTATTATATTCGCATACAAACCCAGTGTATCAAAAATAGGAAGTTCACATGTGTAATATTCCGCACTCGAAATTAGCTAAGAAATAGCTTATGTTTGGTTTGGGACTATTATTTTGTTATTGAAACAAAATATGGTTATTTTGGGCTTGATTTGGGGTCCGAAGGGTCCGTGGGTATTTAGATAATATTCAATGCGATTAAGGGGTAAATTAGTCTATTTTATGGCTTGAGCATTTAATTACATTTTTCTTAAATTAGAATTTGAGATTTTAATTAATTAAGGGTGTTTGGATAATTTAAAGGTGTTTTAAACGAAAAAGGAAACTAGGTTAAAGGAGCTACTTGTTGGACAAGAATTTGGTATTTTAATGTGAATAGAACTCTTGTGGCTATGGGGAACGACTCTATAAATAGGGACCTCGACCTAAGGAGTGGCTATTGTTTCTTCATGCTTTTGGAGACCCCTAACCGTTCTGATAAATGAGGTAAGAGAGAAAGACAAGAGCTAGTTTGATTTTTGAAGCATTCAAGTAGGTGTTTCTATTCCTTCTACTTTTCTCTTAGTGTTCTATAAAATTAGGGTTAGTTCAGAGTGGGGAAAGAATTTAGAACAAACACGTTTGCATGTAACGGAGATAAGATCGACAAAACTTAATTGATATAGTGTTTGAGGATTAAAGACCTTACTTTTGGGTAAAATGGGATTAATTATGAGTTTAGAATCATAGTCTAGTGGTTTGAGCATCAATAAGGGGTAGCGAGAAGAATTTTAGGTCTGCATCGGAGACCTAATAACGCCCATAGTGATTCCTGTGTCAGGAAGTTGATACAGGAACTGCTACAGGCATCGATACGAGCATTAATATGGGAAGCTGATACGGGCATCAATACGAGCATCAATACGGGCAATGATATAGGTAGCTGATACAGGCAGTGTAGGAATCTACACTTTTGGTTTTCTTTACTAGTTTTAGTCAATTGGTAATCCTTATGATGACTAAGGGACTTTAGGGTGACCTTATTGGGTCACAAAATGATGATATTAGAGGACAACTTATATATAAGATTATCGAACATGAATTGTGTGTAATTGAAGGTTAGGTTAACTTAATATAAATGATTGTGTTCTTAATATATTTGTATATGTGTTGTAATATTTGTGATTAATGATGTTGTGCTAAATATTATGTTTATAATCCTAAGTTCATAGTGTGTGGATGTCGATGTATCATGATCGCCTAGGTTGGCGATAGCTATGAGTCCGGATGAGGGGTACATCTGGTAATGTTATTTTGCCTAGGGTGGCAATTGGCTTCGAGCTCAGATAAAGGAAAACCTTATTTATGATATTAAATGATTGTTGTGATTTTGAATTATTATTGAAATTAATATTATGTTGCAGTATTATTATTGATATGGACTAATGTGGTATATTGTTGTGGCATAACACTACATATGTACACTGGTACACAGAGCATGTAGTATTAGGGGTTTTTGTTGAGTGTCGGTGAGGTCTGATAGTTCACCTACTGAGCTTTGTGCTCACTCCTACTTGTTGATTTATTTTTCCAAGTATCGACAAAAGCTAGTATTGGACCACACTATTGTGGGGATATTAACAAATGAACTAATTGTTTAAATATTATTTCTTATTGAACTTTATTTTCCGAATAAGGGTCTATGGATAGTTATAATAAATTGATTGGTTTGTGTACTGACTTTAATAATATACTTATATTAATTATTTGACATTTTAGAAAAGTATTTTCATACCCTTGATGTATGTTTGTATAGGGAATGTGGACAACACCCGCTTGTATGTCTCTTATAGGTATTAGTCACTAACCCCTTGACCGTTCGGGTGTAGGAATAGGATAGTCACGTGTCCGGTTTCGGTTCTCTGGAATTGGGGACGTGACAAGTTGGTGTCAAAGCCAACAATTTAGTTGGACCTAAGCTAAATAGGAGCGGTTGACTTACACTTAGAGGCTTAAAAGACTATATCGTGGGCGCCTGATCAACGTAAACCTTATAAATGTTATGGGTTATTTTAGGATCGGTCAGATCATTCTAGGATGCATGAGAATGGGTGTATTGACTATGAAGTCCATGGATTTCACAAGTCCCACATCGAACTGAGGCAAGAACAAAGCGTGTCTCATAAGGAGGGCATGGATACCTCTCTAACAAGACGCGTTTAAAACCCTGAAGGGGTCAGGGTGCCAGGCATGGCAACTGTAGACTGTAGCTAAATGGTACAGTATCGTTAGATGGACCGTTGCGCCACTCTGAACGACGCATTTTGGGGTGCCAGTAGACACTACCAAGAATAAGAACAATATCGGGCTACGGATAGCTTGAATTGTTACATTAACATTTTACTTGTGCATAATAAGCACTAGATACTGATGTGTGTGTTTCTAATGAACAATGTGTTAATTGAATGTCATGTCACGCCCCGGATTTCTGACCCACAGAAACTGGTTAGTGAATCCCCATGCCCGCACCTGAAGGGACAAGGGGTTGGTGAGAACACCGAGAAAGGGACCTTAGCACGGGTACCGTCCCTAAACCATATCACACATACACTAAAATCTCATTTCAAAGCACAGTACAAACACACATACATACATGTTCTTTCCCCCACGAAGCTACCACATAGTTTTTACAATACAACAAAATAAACAAACACACACAAGGTCTTCACCTCTGGTGAACCTCCTAGCTCCTGTAAGCACCTGAAACAAACAAAAACAAACACAACAGGAGGGGTGAGCAACCACAGCTCAGTAGGGATTATGCCTCCCTAACCCATCCCAACTCATAAACTAGTGTAGGCATGTGCTCGTGTAATGCTACTTATACATATATATATCACCAACTCAATCATGTACACATATTGAAATGAAAGAAAACCTCTCAGGCAATCCCAAACATTGCCTCTCAAGCATACAGTACTGCCCCTCGGGCACAGCAGTGCCTCTCAGGCACAATAGCCTCTCAGGCTCTAAACAAATCTCACCTCCTAGGTCTTCAACAGTAGCCTCCCAAGCTTATCAAGATAGCCGCGCATGCCCACATGACCACTTGAGTTCATAACTCTATCCTTATGTCTTGACCAAGAGAGAGGATTCTCGTAGAAACTATTTTCTTGAAATAAAAAGTCCCGGCATTGGCTCTCCATAGCATAACTAAGATAATCTGATTTTTGGGGATTTTTCTGAGGGGTCTAACCCCACTTTCCAAAAAGTCACCACTACGAACTTTTGAAGATTTCCGGGATTTTACACTAAATCCCATTTTTCACATTTTAAAGGAGGGGGAATTAATTTTTCTAGTATTTTTCTTTGAATCCAAATGGGGGGTATTTCGTTATTTACATTGTAACTTAAGTATAATACTTTATGGGTTACAACGTAAATAGTCCAGTCCAGTCCAGTGAAACTTGAACTGCACTGCCCAACTGCTCGAGACACCCTGCTCGAGACACCTTGCTCGAAGCTCTGCTCGACGCTGCTCGACACTCTAGGCTCGAGCAACATGCTCGATGCTCCCTACTCGAGGCTCCTGCTCGACACTCTGCTCGACGCTCTGCTCGAGGCTAGCCTCGAGCAGTTACCCAGTCGCGAACTGTCAACTGCGTTCTTCCCGATTTCGGCCCGAAACTCAATTATACCCATTAAATCTCCATTTTTAAGCACTAATTCATCCCACTAATGGCTTTCTAGCTCATCCTAGCCATCTTAGGCTACCAAAACAACATCAATTCATACAAAAACAACAAAAATCGAGTTTCTCAAACTCTAGGGTTCATACTTCCAATTCCACGAATTGGGGGTTAATTAACATGTTTTAGCTACTCTAGCAAGTATAATCAACGATATAGGAGTGAGAAGAATGAATCCCTACCTCGACTTTGGCCGTTTTGAGCTCCGGATCGTTAATTCCTCTTTTCCCCCTTCTTTTTCTCTCTCCTCTTCTCTTTCTCTCTCTAGAAAGGCAAGCACATAAGACACTTAGGGATTTGAGTTCTTCACTGCCCTATTTATACTTTTCCACATTTAATTCATTAAAATATCAAAATTACCCTCACAAGGTCCCGACTCCAAATCGAGCCCAATTACTGTCAAAATGCTCTGTTTAACGAGTACATCACTGTACTGAGGTTTGTTTTTCCAAATAAGCCCACGAATACAAAGTCACCTGACCATACTACAAAAATTCCAAAATTAGCTTTTCGGTGCTCCGACTCCAAATCGGGCCCACTCATAGTCAAAACTCTATATTTGACGAATACGTCGTCGTACTGACATTCACATCCCTCGATGTGCATTCCATCACATGGCTCTCTCCCAGAACCCCAAACACGGGTCCTTACATGTCACATGTTGATGAGTGAAATTTGATTGCTGTTATGATGATATAAAGAATTTTATTAGGGGATAGAAAGGGCATTAAAAGTCCTAGCATCGTCAATGATTGGTAAATATGGTAGATGAACCTTAGTAGACCTATGGGCCAGTTAATGTTCATGGGTAGTTATGTTAGTTTTTAACATGATTGTTAAACATAGCATCATTGTTATGGTTAGTGCAGAGATGGCATCACCCCATAAAAGCAATAAAGGGAAGGGACTGGCAGAAGAATCCTCCTTAGGGTTAAGACCACAAGGATTACAAGGAAACAATTGCAACCACATGAGCATTACCTAATATCTTTAACAAAATCCTTAGCACAATAAATATTACTGAATATATATATATATATATATATATATATATATTATATATATCCACATACATTACCATTAGTGGATGATCACCTTATGATGTATTACACAAGCATTATCACATACAGTGTATGTATCGCAGCAAGATCACAATATAACATCATATCACAACAAGATGTCACAACAGTCCAAATTAATGCCCAATGGCAAATAACAATACCAAAGCAAACAATAAAATAAACAAAACATGTCTCACAAATTGAGAGATCTTAACATCACTTGCCTATAAAGGACTAGGCTTGAGAGCTAAACTAAAAAGAGCACCCAAGGTGAAAGTCCAACACAACATACCTGAGTCTCCCCCAAGACTAAGAGCATATTTCATTTATCAAGAGATAGGATATTATCACTTTGAGTGTTGGAACCTTAATGAGATCCTAGAGACAACCACAAACATAACAAGATGATATAATTCTCAAAATCCAAATCGTAGATATCACCATGAACCATCTAGAAGTCCACTTGGTAGATTACCTAAGCCTAAAAGCCCTAATCTTAATAGCCAAAAGACTAGGAAATCTCTTTGGCATTTGTGTGAGATCTATCATGTCTTGTGGTCTGCCATTTGCGTGAGCTGTGAAGTCTACCGTTTGCGGGAGCAGTGAGGTTTGTCATTTGCGTGTGTCGTGAGTTTGCTGTCTACATGAGGTCTGGCGTCCGATCTGTCATTTGCATGAGGCCTAAGACTCTGAGACTCTTAGTTGAGTGTCTTCAACCCAATGCAACTGTGATTCCCAATCTGTCGTCTACGTGAGTTATGGCATGTGATTTTGGTTGGCATCGGCAGGAACGAAAATAAAAAATCGAATAACGGAATAAGATCGTGAAATGCGAAGGGTGAAATTAATGTCATTTTATTCTTTTTAATAAAACCATCTGGTTCTATTAAACTCATACGGGACGGGTCATCCAGGTCATTAAAAATTGGCCGATGCAACTGGATTTCGCCTTTTTTTTTTGAAGTGGTCAAATTAAAAAACCGAATCGATTTGACACTCGAGACAACAGTTTGTCAATCAAATCAGCTGGTCCAGTTCGATTCTAATAACTATGCCCACAGTTGTGTGGAGAGATCATGTGTTTGATATGTGGGAGCTATACCATGGGCAATTAAAGTTTAAAAAACGATTTCATGAGGGATGAAAGGTTAAAGGATAAAAAACAGACAAGCCTACACCATGGGCGGATTGGATGAGTCAATCAAGATCTAATTCATTTAATTATGGGTCTAAACGTGCTAGGCCTATTTAGGTCTTTTGGAGTCGTTGTTTTGTTTTTGGGCCTTTTAGGAATTATTTGATGGCATAATATTATTTTTAAAAATAAGTTTATTTTAAAATCAGTGAACTTAATAAATTTAAAACTATTTATAATTATTTATAAATTCATTTGAGTATAAAAATTTTTCAATAATTTTATTTAAAAAAAATAAAAAAATCAAGTAATTTTGAAGAATAAAAATAAAAACTTTTAAAATAATATTTTATTATTTTAGATTTTCATTTTTTTAACTCGGAAACAATTACCGTAATTTTTAACACGGCTTGCCAGACACCAAATTCATTCATACCCAAATTTTTCATTTTTGGTGACATTAAGTTTTCTATTGTGTCATGGTGTGTCACTGTCCCCTGCATCACCGCAAACGGAGAGCCCCGAAGCATCTGTCCCCAGACAAACGAATCCCCAAATCAGATTCTTTAGAATCCAATGTGTGTGCCAACATTCTCTGAAAACATCATCGTACTTCCGACATCGCAGTTTTTGCTTCAAACCCCTCCCTCTTCAAAGCCGCTTTCCCTGAGAAGTTTGAATAGTGCGTAATTGGATATCGCCCCCATTACATTGCCACTCCCAAGGTCTCTTATTTATTTATGGGTCTGCCTTTGTTTTCCTTTTGAATTTGGTTTTTGTTTATTTTTTCCAAAAAGAAATGCGCGTTGATGATTATGATGGAAATGATGTTGGAACTTATTACTGAAGGATTATTTTTGTACTTAAATATATTTTTTTATCTTTCTTGTATCAAGTGAACCAGGTTATCAACCCCGTTGTTGCTTCAGATTCGGAATTTGCTTCATTGTATGGTAATTTGGTGCGAAGAACAGTATATTACTTGCTTACCTTGGCATAGTTTTTTTTTTGTTTTTTTTTTTATGGCAGAGGATATGTTTATGGGATAGAATGTTTGGGCACAGAACTGTAGATGCTATTATTCAGTTATTTATGTGTGTATGTTTGGGCACTGAAATTCTTGTTTCCTCATAAGCTTCAGCACTATGACACAAATTTGTGGTGAATTTTCATATCCCGATTCCTGACTGCAATACCAACTCCCTGTTGGGCTTTCTTGACAGCTGGTCTTTCCCCCCTGCTGTGGCCTTTAAACTAGGCTCTGATCTGCCTCTTCCCATGGGTTGTATTGTGAGCGCTGTAGATCAAGTGTAATTGTCCTGTTTTCAGTTCTGCTCCCCCGATCTCAGCTAAGTCAGCAGCTAATGACAGGTTTGCTACAGATGCATGCAGGGTTTTGCATCTGCTATCATTCCTGGAATCTAGTCTCCTTTGGTCTGTTGGTACTTCCTCTTCTGCCCCCTGCTGGCCCCAGCCAGTTGAATACCTTTACATTGCCATACCATCCAGTTTCTTTTGTTGTATCTTTCTTCTTCTTTTCTCCCCTCCCCTGCAATCTTTCTTCATCGTATCCTCCCTTCAGGTGGTGCAATGGCCAACTTGGCCATCACCTGGCCTTTTGCATTTCTTCTTTATCTGATTCTAATGCTCCTTAACTCTTAACAAAAATAAAGAAAAGAAAAAAAGTAAGCAGCGTCTTCTCCTCCCTTTTGATTGATACAATTTTGAGAAACTGAATAGAAAATGGCAAGGATCATTAGAGCAGGAAACGAACATAGTAAGGAGACCAATAACATTGTTAGATCAGGAGGGTTTGGCTCATGTGGCGTTTTTTTGAGGTTGTGTCTAATTCAATCAAAAATTGAGCTGTTTAACCTGTTTGATTACGCATTTGTTTGAGAACGATTGACTGATTTTTTTTAAAAATGAATGAGTTTTCCCATTCTAGAAGACAAAAATACTCTTACAAAATTTGTCTTCTAATCCTGATTTTCACATATATGGGTAAAAATGAAAACCTGCATCCAATAATATATTAAAAAGTTGTTGTAATCAAACAAGAACTCATTTATTATTCAACAATGAACAAATTATACTCAACATTCAGTATTTAAACATCAGAGAAACTCAATCTAACATCATTCCAATTTTATTTTATTTTATTTTTGTTTTTGGGCTATAAATATTATGTGGATGTAATGTAAGTGGTGATTTATGAATTATGGACCAGAGACCTGTAATCCATAAAATCATGATGTCAGGAAATAATGCAGAATCTCATATTATATAGATACAAATTATTTATGCTAGACACTACACATTGGTGCTAATCAGCTAATGTTTACCTGTTTTTTTAGGAAGTTATAACATTTGTGAAATTTATAATATTCATGCCATATTTACCTGTTTTTATATACAACATTGGTGCATATATACCTAATTTTTAGACACTACAAATTTTATAGATACAAATTATTCATGCTAGACACTACACATTGGTGCATAATATACCTGTTTTTAGGAAGTTATAGGAAGTTTATTTACAACATATTGATGAAAGTTAGGAAGGAGTAGGATCATTTTAGACATCATATTCATGCCATAACTTGGTTGATTAACAGCCTCACATACAAATGATCATTATCTTAGCATGACACATCAAGCACATGCAATGAGGGGCTAAAATAGTGAAATGAAGTATTTTGAAATTTGAACATGTTTACTCTCATCATGTTCTTGTTTATTTATCTTCCAAATTTTGTTGCATTGCTCGCTCGTTGAGAGAGAGAGAGAGATTTTAATGAAGCAAGAGTGCATGCAGTAGGCAGTAGAATTTTTCTTTCTATCTATATGAATGATGTAGCCATCTTGTGTTGTCTTTAAATTGAAACTGCCTTGTAGACCTATATAGTTTTTGATCTTCATAAGCCTATATCAATTTTATTTCATGTGCAGAAAATATGAAGAGGCGTATGAAAATAACAGATTTGAACTTTGATGTGTTAAAACATATTATGTTTTGCGTAGCTGCATCATCAGATGGAGCAGTCAATTTTGCAAAGGCTATATGCGTGTAAGAAGAAATTATGGTGCTTGTGTTTATTTTTGTTATGATTTTCTGATTTGCAACATTATTGCCTTTAACAGACACACACACACACAAACTTTCTTTTCCCATAAATTTTGATAACACAATCTTGTTTTAGGTAAGGATTCCATTTTGCATTAGTCACACATGTAGAAAACTGGCAACACTAGTTTCTTACTCCTTTACAACATTAGGAGGCATTTGTGTGTTGGACAGTTGTTTATGGAGCTTTTGTGTCTCTATAGCTGCAAAACATTCAATCAGTTCGCTGAGGAAGCAAGTATCTTGACAACCACAAATTTTTGTGGGGTGAAGCTACCTGCTGTTGGTGGCTCATTTTGGAAGGTTAATGGCTTGCTTAACAGATGTGCTTGTGCTGGAAATTTGACTGCCCTCTGTGTGCTGCTAAAGGTTTCTCTTTTCTCCAGTACCAGTGGATTGCTTTTCTTGATTTCTGCACCCTCAATCTCGTCTGCTTATTAAACCAATATAACTGTGGTTTGAGTAGCATAATTTCATTTTTCTCTAAACATTTTAAATACATATGCAGAACTTTGTAGCAAGAATTCGATCAGAAATGACGCTGATAACTGTTACTTATACAATTGAGATGGTACTTTCCGTTTTCCTTTGCATTGTTATATATATATATATATGGGTATATTTCAACAACTACAGTTCTGTTGAAGCAGCTTATGGTCAATGCCGTGTAGGATCTCAGGATGGGGAGCACAGGAAGGTACTGTACAAGGGCAAAAATGAGAGCTGCCAAACCATACTTGAAGGTGGAGAGCTTTTGGGCCAACATAGGAGGAAAATTTCTACACACACACACACCTTCATTTTGATTTTATGCTAACCTTTCTCTATTTCAAATAATTGGAAACCTGCTTTTTTGACGGTCTTCACTTTAGAAAATTCAAATTTCCATGCTTTAGTTTTCCTCGTGTACAGCTAATCTAGCTTAGGAAAATTTCATTCTACAAATTATAAGAGTACATTTAGTATTTTGTCATGAAACCACTGGTGGAAAGGAAAAAGTAGTCGTAATCATTACCGAGTAACATGCATATGCAGGTGATCACTGATATAATTTTAAGTGTTGAAGCAGACCATGCTGAGATTCAGGAGATTGTTGAGATGATGCAGGGTATTAAGTCATCTCTTCTTTTGATCCTGCAGCAAGCAACTCTGCCCAAGGTAGAAGTTATATTAAGGCTTAAAAATGATAATCAAGGGTCCTATTAATGTGTATTACTGCCTATGAAGATGCAGTAGTTCCATAACTAATTTCAATGTTATGGTAATTATTGAACTTTTGAGATAGCATTTTTAAGTCTTGTATTCCTGTCAATGTGTATTCCCTCACGTTTTGTCCCTCCTACATGGATTTCATAATTTCAAAGTTCCGAATAAATCATTGAACTCATGAGATTTGTCTTTGTGTGAATGCAGTTCATGGTGGATTATTATGGGCAGCTGATAGAGTTCATTCCGGAGTTGAAAGACATAGCATTTCAACTAATAGATGTAATAGCACGGTTTAAGGACATGTTTCTTCATGGTCCTGTTTATGGTACATACGTTTTGCCCTTCATTAATAACTGAAAGTTTTGACTGAAATAAGGAGATAACATGGCACCCAAGTTATCTTTTTTGTATGGAAGCAATGCTTGCCATCTTTCTGAATCATATGCGGCCTTGAACACTTATTTTGGCTGACCTTGTTTTGCTCACTTCTTGTCCTTGGTTGTGTTTTGAATGAGCATCTCATCGTAGTTGGATGACTATATTTCTTCTCAAACTATCTATCTGTGGGTTAATGTTGTTGTTCTAGCGGGACACAGCTGGATGATCAAGTGGAGGTTTTAATGAACAAACTAGAGTAGCTCGGTATCACATGTCAGGCCACTTTTACTCATTAAAATTTTCTGCAGCAGAATCCTTTGTACACTATCCATGCAGCCTTTTATGAAAGGTTATGGATTTAAATCTCGATCTATTCCTGTTAGTTCATTATCAAAGGCGCTGAAAAAAAATTCTGGGGTTTTGTTGACTCTATATCCCCTTCCGAGCATACAGGATGGAGGGCTGAAGCATCCATGGGGGTCCTTAAACAAGGTGAGTAGGCACAATTCTTTCTCTATGGGCTGCTATTTTGTTGTGTTCAGCCACTCAGCGAAAGCTTTAGTTGGTGGACTCTTTGGGAAAAGCTGAGGATATAGGTCATATCTGATCTTCTTTGGTGTATTTGTGGGGACTTCAATGTTGTTGGCTTTTAGAATGAGTGCAGTGGCCCTCCGACCAGTTTTTGGTTATTGAAGAGGTTGAGTTGAAAGAACCACCCCTGAAAGGTGTTATTTTTGTGTGGAGTAATTTTAGATAATACACTTCCCTTTCGCATCTCGGTAGGCTCATCGTGTCCAGACTGTAAGGCTCTTTTCTTGAGTATGGAGTCTGGACCTATCCTTGGTTGAGTCTTTTCATATCACATTTTGGTTGCACTATCGTTTGGCATTCTTTGAAAACATTCCCCAATTCAGGGTTGGACAGAACCTGAATCCTGTATAATGGTTTTGAAGAGATGGTGTGGGAAGTTTGGCAAAATTTCCCATTCATAGGGAGTAAATCCTTCATCCTGATGTCCAGGTTGTGATTCATTAAAGGCTGGATTAGATTTTTGGGACAAAGAAACTTTTATGGTTAAGGAAGCTACTAAACATACTCTGGGCTCTGCCTTTTTTTCCAAAATAATTACCAATAAAAGGCGTCGTACAAACCCTATCTCTAACGTGGGGAATAGGCTGGCAACTTGGGCAGAGCATTTTGACCATCAACGGAAGGTGAAATATTTCTTCCGAAGGCACGCTTTTCTCGACAGATTTTGGATCACAGTGAATTTTGACAATGATGCGTTGGTAGTTGGATTTGAATACTCACATACATGATGGGAATGCATAGTTTCTCAATGATTACCATAAGATGTGGTTGGCCGTTCAACCATCTTGGCTAGCCTAGTTTGTAATTTTCCCTTTTTATATACACGAATTTACAAATATAAGAGGAAGATACATTCAATACCTTGAGATTTTATAAAATTATAATTGTTACCTAACTTTAATAGGTATAATTAAATTTATATGTCGCTTGGTACACATGACTTTAGTACAATATTTTTTTTTTCGCTTAAATTTATTTTTCCAAATTACCTTTTCAATATCTCTTCCATCTTTGCACAATACAACCATGTAGACCCAAGGTGTCTATCATGCCTTATTCGTAAAGACTCAAAATTGGAATCGTGAGTTCTCTATGCTCACATTTGATGAATTAAAGGATTGATAATAAGCACTATGAGAGACTATACTATGGGTGTTGTCTTAAATAATCATGTACAACTATATATCAGGAGTAAACCTATATTTTTTCACATAACATCAATAGCTTATATAACAAACATCAATTGAATGTCATTACATCATACCTCATGTTTATCTCATTACAACTTTCACATACTAGTGCACTAGACAAAATAAATGAAAACAATGCAACAGGGACAAAATAATACATTAAGGAAGGAGAATCCTCTAGTAGAGTGGTGAACCTACCAGTCCCTAGTAGCACCTGAAAGGTTAGCAATAAAAGATGATGAGTGGTAAACTTAGTAGGTGACTCATAATTCTAAATCACCCAATGATGCAATCACTCTTAAAACTACATGCTCAGTGTACTAGTGTCGGTATAATATTTTTAAAGCACTGATCTATTCAAACTAATAATAGCAATCAATGCTCAACATCTAACTAATCACCAGCTTAGGGCCCCTGGCCCTATTACAACTAAACAATCCAGCTCAGGCCTAAGCCTATCAAGTCTACCCATTACACTAACTCAAGCCTTAGCTTATCAAGTTTAATCCATTATACTAGCTTAGGGACCTTAGCCCCATATCCAAACTAACCATCACAACTGTTATCACCAAATTTTGTCTGAGGGGAAAACCCACTTTTGGGAATGCAATTCTCATACCCTTCACCTGAATGATGATGAAAAAAATCGAGAGTCATCACCAATTATTTTTGGGGTGCAGTTGGTCAACAAAAAATGGTCTATATCACTAGTTCTAGGTCCAGGAGTTGATTACGTGTTAGGAAGAATTAGCACCCCCACAACACCCTTTTAGTACTTATCTTAGGAGTGAGGAGATTTCTAATTTATTTTAGCTGCTTGTTTTTATTTGTTTGAACCACTTGCTCCCCCACTTGTTTTAACTTAAAGTTTTTACTCTTTTTATTTTTTTATATTATTTGTTAAAATTGAACTTAAAAAAGGAAAATTATTTTTGTCAATTTGTTTTGTGGTTTTTAACTGATATTTTTGGATTTTTTGGATCAGTAAGGCAATCCGAATTTCAAAAAATCTCGAAAACAATATTTTTGGACTCAGGGTATCATGACGAGCGATCCCGTATTATTTTTATTTTAAAATGGTCTTATTTTTATGCTAGGCCTGTACTACGCGTCCTAAAATCGTTTTGTTATTGGAAAACATATTTCTTGATTTTATTTTAAAAAAGTACTCTGGGAGTGAATACATACAATATATATATATTAAAATTCTCAGAACGATGAGTAGAATAAGAAAATAAGGTTCATGATCTGATATGAAGTGTCATTCGGAAGGTCAATTATCATTTTGACCGCTGTTAACGGCCCAAATACTATTTTGACCGTCATTAGCGGCCTAAATGCTGTTTTGACCATATCTTTTTCGTTTGCCCTCAAAATCAAGTGTGGTCGAAAGCGCTGATCCTAAAATTTAATTTTTTATTGCTCGGGACTAGCTCTTTGGTAGTTGGAGGCCTTTCTGAATAAATTCTTGGAATTTGGCATTTACAGCTCAGCAATCACGACCTTTTGTTGTCCTACAAAAATTTCAACAAATTGAAGCGACATAAAAGAAAATTGAATTTGATAAAGTATGTCCAACCCAGACAAATTATGGTCTAACAAACCCCAACATCGCAATCGCCCTTTGATTGTCCTTGCTCCTATACTGTTACCACTCGAGCTTCTCCATTATCAACCTTCTCAAGGAGCACAAAGCTATGGCACCCTTATATTAATGTCAAAGTCATAAAACCTTCACTTAGGTCAGCCATCCCTCCTCTCTCTCATGGCTACTGTTTCTTTTGTGTTGTCTCTCTTCTTAACCTAGGTGGCTTATGTATATTTATATAGCTAGGGTTTCCCCTATGCTATTACATATTTGCCTCTTTCATTAAAAAGCAAGAGAAATGATAGATTTAGACAAATATGTAATTATAAAAAATCCATAATTATTTAAATCTATAAATACCTATATTTTGGATAGTGTTGAGAGATAGTCATTGTAAGGGCATTTAGCTATCTGGATGGTGATATGGCTGTCAATATGAGTATTTTGACCGTACTTGGGCCTAATTTTGAGTCAAGGCCCAAGTGGCTCAATTGTTGACTTGGGGGGAGGGGGTGTTATTAGTTGACCTTGCATTTGAGCAGTCATTAGAGAGTGAAAACATCTAATAGTGATGTGTTTGTTATTTTGAGCGCTTTGACTAAAATTGGGCTCAATTTAAAATTCGTGACCCCAAAAGGTTCATTTTTTATTATAGGAGATTTTATGTTATAATTTTCACAATAGTATAAAGAGGGGGGGGGGGGAGAGAGAGAGAGAGAGAGAGAGAGAGAGAGAGAGAGAGAGAGAGAGAGAGAGAGAGAGAGAGGGTGTGAAATTGGAGATGTCAATTTTGGATGATTTGGAGCGATCCAAGTAGCGGATTAGCTTCCGGATAGATGTTCCTATCTCTCTAGCATGTTTAATTAAATTGATTATGCATGATTTAGGTAAAAATCATGGAAATTGGGTGAACCTTAGAATTTGGGGAAAACAAAAAATTGAGATTAATTGACCGAATTGATGGTCGTATCATGTTTAAAACTTGATTTCTAACATGTCTGTATGGATTGCTTACTAAAGAACGAATTAAAATGATTGATTTGAGGAATTAAAGTGTGGATGTGTTCTTGGCCAGAATTTTGATAAAATTTCATATATGATGTGTTTTAATTCGCAATAAATTGTGTTTAAGCTTCTTTTAAGCCTTATGATGTTGTTTGTGGATGGAATTTGATGTTTGGAACTCAAAATTGGGTGAATTTTGGGTATGGACCGAATTGGCAGCCAAAAATTTGACTGGAATTCTAAAAAAATTTAGAATTGGGGAAGAATAGAAGTTCAACCGCGACTGACGGAAACGATTTTTGGAGGAGGTTAGAACTAATGCATTAGGTTGATGTTGTGATAGAAGGATGAGGCTCCTGACAACAAGTGGCAGAAGCCCCTGAGATGTTATGTTGGTATGCCATTGAGTTGGGTCACAGGTTAAGGCCTGAGTTGAGCTAATGAGTTGTTGTAAGAGTGAGTGCTATGAGCTGGGAGTCAAGTTCAGTCCTGATTATTGATGTTTGTTTGATTGTGCACTACACAACACTTGTTTTCTGAGCATGTAGTAATTAAACCTATTTGCCTTACATTGCAGGGTGTAGAGTTATGGGTCACCTACTAAGCTTATATCGCACTCATACGTTTGTTGTTGTTTGCCTTTCGAGTGTTGTTAAAGGCTAGCGGAGACTTTCCTTCCAAGAGGATATTGCTTAGTTGACTTTTATGTATGGTTGTTTGTATGATTTGGTGTATATTTGTATTATGATATATTGTTTGTGATGTTTTATGTATAATGATCTTGAAGTGTTGTACATGATTACTCTTGTATAACTGTACATGGTTGTATGTTGAGACAACACCCGTAATTTTATCTCTTTCGGTGCTTGTCACCAACCTATTAACCCTTTAAGTGCAGGCAAGAGGAAGTCACATTCCTGGTTCTAGGTTCTTGGAATCGAGGGCATGACAAAACCCTTTAAATAATAGGTTTTATGTATTTAAGATGATTAAGAACTTTTCCAAACAATATTCATTTATCAAATAAATAATTATATTTTTTAGATATTATTATTTATTTAATTCAATTAAATAAATAACCATGCATCATATATACTTAACTCTTAAATATATGTAAACAAATGTCTAGATATCAACTCCTAAGGACAACCATAGAATTACTATACAAAGATATAATATTTCATACAAGAATAAATGATGCTAGGCCTGTAAATGAGTCGAACCGAGCCAACTTAGCCGAACTTGTATATTAATTAAGTCAAGTCAAGCTAAGCTTTTACAGTAATCGAGCTGAGCTTGTACAGTGTCAAGCTTAGTCAAGCGGGTATCAAGCAAGTTATCGATTATGTCGCTTATTTAAAGGCATATACTTATAAATGAGCTAAGCCGAACTTGTACAGTAACTGAGCCGAGCTGAATTGAGCTTATATAGTAATCGAGCCGAGCTTAAACAATAATGAGTTGAGTTTATACAGTGTTGAACTTGAGTCGAACTTAATCGAGCGAGTTGTCAAGTGTGACGGCTCATTTACATGCCTAAATGGTACTAGACAAAAAAACCAAATGGACCTACTTAATTAAAGCTCCAATAAATAATATATAATTAATCAATTAAATTATTATTTAATTCAAGCCATAATCGGGGATTAAAACTATACTATAAAACTAAATAGATATATTTACAATCACAATAAAGGATTTGTCTGTCGATATAACTAATTGACATGTGATATGATCCTCCACTATGATATTCATAATTAGATACAGGTATCAAAAGATCTAATTTAACCTCTCTAATTACATCTTTGTCAATGTGTTGACATTAATTTTCTATTTGATGATTTATTCATGATCCAATCACAAATTATGATTTATAATAAATTATATCTAATATAGTTACAAGTCTTTAATTCACCTAAAAAACTTGAATTAAACATCATAAGAATATTTGCATATCAAATAGTGGATTCCTCGCACTCGACTTGACACTCCCAGTATCTATAATATTATGTCTCCAAGATATAGAGGTATTTGAAGTTTAAAGTTTCTCACTCATTGATAAGTCACCAAACATGAATTATAGATATGAGTTAATCAAACGGTCTGGATTAAGATTAATCTATAAATCAGCTATCTAGTGATAAAATATAAAGTCCTTCATACAATAAAACGAGGATTAGTTGAAAAAGTCATTCTATTATGGTCTTATTCAATATATATATATATATATATATACATACTGGTGTCATAATTTGTAAACTCTTTAAAATAATTCTAGATTAGACCACTTCAACTATGAGAATAGGATGCACTTAAGACTATAAACAAACCGAACCAAACACAATTAAATTATGGTGTTCACAAATGCTATTATGTTGTTTATGAACACAATTGCGAAATTTTAAAATCTATAAAAAAAATTCATATCATAGACTTATGCTAAAAAAGTATAATTAATTAATCGTTAGATTATGTTATTTATATTGAATATGTTTAATAGTTCATGAAAATATTATAATAATAGTAATAATAATAAATAAAAATATATGTTTTTTATTTAATAATAATATAAAGTATATATTCATTAAATTATATTTAATAAAATAATATTTATACATAATAATTAATTTATTAATCCTTCGTTCATAAATAATTTTTTCAAACATGAATAATATTCACGAACTGTTCATTAACGTTCGTGAATAATTTACTGAGCTGAACACAAGCTCGTTAATGAATGTTTAGGTCATTTATAACCCTATCTGCATTGCAATCTTATTATAATAGGGTATCATAAACTTCATTCACCAATTGTAAACTAAAATTAGTATATTTATCGTATGTGTCTCACACATATCAAATAATAGACTTTAATAAGCTAATAGACGTTATGATATTTAATCATAAAAGAAAGCACAAGAATGTAATTTAATAAATAATTAAACAAAATATATTTCAATTAATCAAAAAGAGTTTTTACATTATCAAGATTATACATTGCTTTATATAATGCAATCCTAATAATTTCTCACTTGCATTAAAGTAACTGTGTCATGTCCTGAATTTCTAATCTCTTTAGTTGTCCTTTAATTTGATCTTGCAAATTGACATGTCACCATATTCCAATGAGTATTACTATTTTGATATAGATATATTCGTACTTATTTGAATAAATATAATATTTTATATAAGAATAACTCCAGAATATCCATTAAGGAGGAAGAGGTTAACAAGATTATGATCCAATATTCCATTATCACTAATTAATAATTAACTCCACTAACTTCAACAGAACTAATACTTTTTCATATATTTATCTTACTAAAACAGGAGATGAGTTGACATTATGAAAGACAAATTTATATGTAAAAAAAATGAGCCAAATACAACACAATAAGAGTAAAGTACATACAACCAAAAAGGTCTTACAACACAGTAACAATAATAACGAAAATTTTATAAAGGTGTCTCTAACTCGTGCCATAGCTTGACGTAAAGTATATAAAACCAATCCCAAAATTACACGTTTAACATTGTTCTCCCATTGAAGACCCAACAAGCGAACACCCTGTGGTCAATAAAATAATTTTCAACACCAATAAACAACCAAACAATCTTAAATTCAAGGTCAATCTTCAATACAAAAAAGTCTTCAATAATTTCAATTATCACATAATATGAACGACAGAGATCAAAAACTATAACAAAAATAAAACAAAGCAAAATAAAAACAACTACGACCAACGTTTCCATCCACTATTTATTGAAGATTAACAAATAAGGTCACCTCTACTGTGCTAATAGTTCATGCGGTAAAATCTAAGGGGATAAATTATTATTTGAACAACTCATACAAGTCACAAAATACAGTTTCAATCAAAGATTTTTAAAAATATTGATGATTTCAAATGAAATAGAAATATTTTGTTTGAAGACCAAAGAAAGAAGATAAATAGAAAACCAGAAAAAGAAGTTTAAATCAAAACGAAAATAAAAACCTAACCCAAGAAGCTAAATAGACTATGTTATCTTAGAGGTTAAAGTGAAGATCAACGGCTAACTTGTGAGATTCGAATACCATCATAGAAGTTGTACCTGCATTGCTCTCGTTCATACTCTCTTTTAAGACTGAGTTGTTGCAGGAAGTCCACTCTTCTTGGAAAACCCATCATGTGGAGGAGTAATTAAAGGACTAGTGAGAGTTATGGTGGGTAGTTGGAGGAGTAAATGGAAGACAGTAAAAGATAGTGAAGACCAATGAGAGTTATAGTGAAGTCGTACGAGATCTGTTGCCCTCAAAGGATGAGGTTTCAAAAATAGTTGAATACCAAAATTCAAACAGTCCAATTCTCCACTTATTATTCAAGTCATATTTTAAAAATGTTTTGCAATCACATGTACCAAACATGTTTTCTTATAATGGGATCCACTTTTTTAAGTTTTGAAATACAGAATTGCATTTTCAAACCTACTTACCAAATGAGTTTTTAGCTTCCCAACAAGTTCCATCAACTTAACACAAAAATAAATCCAAAAAAAGAAATAAAATTTGTATTCATATTTCATATCACCAAACCTAGTGCAAAGCGAAGTGAAATTGAGTTTTTGGAGTAATCTTAACTAGAAATTACACTACGGTTCTTCAAGCCAACTGTGTCTAGGCTGCCTGTTCAATGCCGACCAGAATTATTTGGGTGGTGTGTGGTGGTTTTTGGGGTTTTGGGGTTTTTTTGGTTTGGGGGGGGGGGGTTTGTGGGGGGGGGGGTGGGGGGTTTTTGTTTTTTGTTTTTTTTGGGGGGGGGGGGGGGGGGTTTTTGGGGGGGGGGGGGTTTTTTTTTTTTTTTTTTTTTTTTTTGTTTTTTTTTAAATTAATTTTATTATAATTTTAATAAAATTTTTTTTTGGTTTTTTTTTTTTTTTTAAAAGGAAATGAGTGATAAAAAAACTGTTAAATGGGGGGGGGGGGGGGGGGGGGGGGGGGGGGGGGGGGGGGGGGGGGGGGGGGGGGGGGGGGGGGGGGGGGGGGGGGGGGGGGGGGGGGGGGGGGGGGGGGGGGGGGGGGGGGGGGGGGGGGGGGGGGGGGGGGGGGGGGGGGGGGGGGGGGGGGGGGGGGGGGGGGGGGGGGGGGGGGGGGGGGGGGGGGGGGGGGGGGGGGGGGGGGGGGGGGGGGGGGGGGGGGGGGGGGGGGGGGGGGGGGGGGGGGGGGGGGGGGGGGGGGGGGGGGGGGGGGGGGGGGGGGGGGGGGGGGGGGGGGGGGGGGGGGGGGGGGGGGGGGGGGGGGGGGGGGGGGGGGGGGGGGGGGGGGGGGGGGGGGGGGGGGGGGGGGGGGGGGGGGGGGGGGGGGGGGGGGGGGGGGGGGGGGGGGGGGGGGGGGGGGGGGGGGGGGGGGGGGGGGGTGGGTGGGGGGGGGGGGGGGTTGGTTGGGTTTTTTTTTTTTGGTGTTTATTTTTTTTGTGGGGAAGATAGCAAAGCTGCTCTGCATTAGGGTGTTTGGTGGTAAGAATAAAATTGCTCTCTTTCTTATATTTTGTATGGGGCCATTCTACATAAGGATAGAATGGCTTGCACAATGTTTCTTATATTTTGTACGTGCACTCCAACTTACACAGTTTTTTCTTCGGTATGAGATTGAATTCACCGGGAAAGCTATGATCTTACATGAGTAGTCACATGCCTGTTGCGCGCGTGGAGAGGGAAGGGGAGGCCATCGAGGATGTATTTTTTAAAAAATAAGGATATCTTTGATAATTTACATAACAATTACCTGCTTCTTTCTTACAATGCAATGTGCACTCATTACTTTTCAATGCGGATCCGCAAAACGTTGTTTGTATAAACTATTTATACAGCGCCATTGCGGCAACTTACAGCTTCAAAAATACAAAGATAAATATATAAGCCGGTACAAAATCTAAAGAGCGAAAGACTCCAAAGAACCCCACCTTCCATGAGTTGAGGAAGTGGAAAACAGAGCCCTTCACCTAAAGGAAAATCCCTGACCAAACCAACCTCAAATTCATGGAAAAGCTCATCTGATAATTTTGATGACACGATTACAGAAACGGCTTAACGATGCGTGAGCACATTAAATTATATTATGATGTATAATTTTCAAGTGACAATAGCCGCAAATGCTTTAGGCCAGAGTATCACCTGACTGAACAAGCACAGCCCCATCTTGTCCAGGGTTTCTGCTAGTTTTCATGGTCTTTGTCTGGGGCTGCTCCAACTCATTACGAGGAAACACTTCAGATTGCAAAGATGCATCTATATTTTTCACATACAACCATGTCAATTCCCATAAACTATCCGCCCCAGTAGAACCATCATGCAAAAGAACTCCACTTGACTTCATTACAAGCAACATATTTTTGAGGAGCTCCAGGCCTAGTTCATGTATCTTCTCACTCTGCCTACCTCGGAATTGCATTGTCATGCAAGCCTCAAACCGGTTGAGAACCCCTACCCATAGCTTGCAAAAGGATGGCAATTGCAAGAGGGCATGTAGAAACTGCAGGAACACCTTTGACAATAATTTCATAGCTATGACAACAGTTGCTTCCATGTTTCGGTAAACATTTGGAGAGTTTTCTTGAACGATTTTTAATAAATCATCAAGCAAAGGGAAGATTACTGAATTAAAACATTGCATCCACAAAGCATCAGAGAGGCAGATCCCTTCTGCTTCAATTAAGCATCTCTGTAGCATAAGAAGTGCATGATTTCTGACTTCTATTCTTCGATC
The DNA here is from genome assembly GCA_023512835.1 of Taxillus chinensis. NCBI lineage: Eukaryota > Viridiplantae > Streptophyta > Magnoliopsida > Santalales > Loranthaceae > Taxillus > Taxillus chinensis. Next base: position 24,589,226 of record CM042089.1, read on the forward strand.
GAAACATAACTTTTTCAATCCCAGCACCAACCTCAGCCACATCTCCCCTATATTCTGACACAATTTTACAGCAGCCTCCTCTTCAACAGTTTCCTTGGTTTCATGGGACCATCTTACAAGACAAACAATAGAATCTGCCATAAGATCTATAGCACAGATTGACCGATCAAGATGCCCAACCAGGGATTCAGCAAACTCACCTCCTGCATCCACACAGAGGACATAATTCGCAGGCATAAGGTGCACATTATGAGACATGATAAAGGCCAGTGTCTCAAATCCCGTCTCTGATGCTTCTGGGTGTCGAGCTGTAATAGAAAGCAGGGAAATTATAGCACGCCAACCAATATGCGATCTGATATGAGTTGCATTTGCTTTTACCAGGCGCATAACTTCCTGTGTTATGGGCTCACAATATGCATCAGCAACCCGTGCATCAAGCTTCAATATCAATTGCAGCGATTTGAGGAGTTCATCAGTGAGGTTTTCCTTATAAGGAAGCAGTCGTTGGCAAATCCGCAAAAGTCCAAAAACAGCCTTCTCCACCAACATGCAAGGAATCACAGTTGACTGAACAATGTTAGAGATGTGTACATAAACATCTTTCCATAGAAGCACAATTCTATCACGGTTATTCACAGTGATTGCAATCAGCAACTCTAGCGAGAAAACTGCACTGTCTTCATCTTCCAAATCATAGTTTCCTTTTCGGATTTGTCCAGCAGCCAATATGAGGGACCGCAAAAGATGCAGTAAGGAATCTGCTTGCAGGAACTTACTTTCGGTAAATATGCTATCAATATGACAGTTCTGAACTGTTTGAAGTGAGAGCTCATGAGCTGCAGCTTCTTCTTCAGTTGGTTGTGATCTTGGTTCGTCCATGTCAAATGATAAAAGCTGGCTGAAGCGGCTCATCAGGCTTGATGATTTTTTTAGAGTCTCCACAGATGGTGTTTGAGATGTTGACAGAGAACTTGTAGGTCTATTACGCTCCAAGTCAGAAGATGACTCCAAGTCATTGGCTACATCACTGGCCAGATATGCCGGAAGAAGTCGAAGCTTCTGCAAGCTTAATATGCAATCAAGTATGTTCCTCCAGCCAGAGCGGATATAATCACCATAACTATTTGCTATGGTAAAAACTGCTGTGGTTGCCATCCTAGCCTTCGTATCATTAGCAAAAGCAATAACAGAATCTTCAATATATAATGGATTCAAGAGGGTCGTAAATTTACAGAGAGAAACAACCAAATCATCTAAAACATCATGTAGATGATAGCATGCTGAGATTTTAGCAATGGCCAAGAAGCCATCAATACAGGTTTGTAAAATGTTTTCATGCTCCACATGATCAAAAACAACACAAACTGCAGCAATTGTAGGACCTGACAAAATCGCAAACATATCAAAGTCCAGATGATCTATAGAATCACAGCTGATGTATGGCGTAGTCTTTCTGGACTTGTGCACAAGGCTGATCCAGAGGCTTGATGTCATCAATGGAGCCCCAGAAACTTGCTCTGTAGCAATCTTAATTTCATTCTGAGAGATAGAGTGATAGAGCTCGGCCAAGAATTCACGGGGAAGATCACTGCCTCCATTGATGTGCCGATTGTTGCGAATAAAATCTTCTTCAGTCATTTTCTTCTTGACCTGAGAATTGTGTAGATCAGTGTTGAGCAGGATGATAGAATATGACAACAAGAGAGCAGCATCTTTATTGAATAGAATCTGTGGTGATTGCTCATAGTATCTCTCTGCAAATGCCTCCAGTACCCTCTGTATCTTCTGTGATTCTCCAGGCAAACGAAAAGTTTCCAAGAAAATGCGCAAAGCAGTATCCAAATTCATATCTTGGAAATCAAAAGTTCTGACAAAATCATGAAGCACCTGAATGCAAAATTCATCGTGATTTCCAAGATAATCACCAACAATAATTTTATCTAATCCACCATTTGCATGCTTAAAAAAGCAAGCTACACTCTTGGGGTCAAGTTCATCAGGCAACAATTTCATTCCCTTAAGAAGTGATAGACCTTTCTTAGGATCTTGATTAAAGTGATCAGCTCCAATTAGCAGTTTCCTCTTGAAGTACTTCATCTTGCGGAGAAATGGAATCCAGTAATTAAGGTCACCATAGTTCTCACATTTTTCAGTCCAGAATGCCTTATATCCCATAGAATCAATAGAAACCTCTTCAGCAGTGGGCAACTTATTGCTAAACCCCTCAGCCCTCTCAGCAATACCCTGAATCATAGCAATCAGACCATTAAGTGCAAGAACATGCATTGCAGACAAAGGGGCATTCACTGGAAATGCACTTCTTGATAATAAACTGGCAAGCTCTTCAAACACATTGCTGCAGGATATGTCACAATCAAAGTTTGCGTACATCTCGACTGTGAATGTTGGTTGCCTACAGAGGTCAACAAGAGCCTCCATCGCAACTTCCTGCTGTTGGTATGAAGCCCCATGCTTGCCTTGTCCAACCCTTAGAAGCACACACGAAAGGAAGGCTTCAAGCTGTAGCTTTAACTCAGTTCTCAGGTGATGATACAGATTAAGAACAATGCTACATACCATTGAAAGGATTAAAGGACTTGTTGACAAGCCAGACTGCATTAAATTGTGGAACAGTTCATCTTGTATCAAAGCCAGTAACTTGGGGTGTTGTTTAAAAGAAGCACCCCCTATTTCAATGGCTGAATTGATTAAACCCAGTGCAAAGAGGGGAACATCTTCATCATATGCCATAGGATTAGATCGTGGACCTATTCCAACTTTCTCAAAAACATTTAACAGGGAACACAAAAAGTGAAATATCTCCACCATGCATGGGATCCCAAAGGGTTCAGTCATATCATCCTTACCATTGTGAGCAGGCTCCATCCCATTCTTGACCTCAATTGTTTTTTCACCTGCTTTGTCTACTAACAAAGCTGAAAAAGCATTTGATGCAAATCCATCAGATGACTGACCACCATGTTCTGAACTGGCATTGCCCTTCTCTGGGTGTTCATGGTCAAGACTAGGGTCCCCAATCCCTACAACCACCTGCACAATAAGCATGGATAACAAGTATCAAACTCAACCACCTTAACGGCACTGCTACTCAACTCAAGAGTATAGACTGAATCTAAATTCTGTAACTATAATGCTTTACCAATTGTGCCTCATACAAACCAATTTGACCTTGTCTCCCATACACTTTTTTTGGTCTCTCATACACACCAAACACAAAGACCCCCCCCCCCCCCCCCCCCCAAAAAAAAAAAAAAAAAAAAAACTTATAAGGAAACCCTTTAAACCTATTAGAAAACAAAAGATCTCCCACAAGTATAAAATTTGCTTTAAATATATCAATTTTATATTATTAACCCATATGAGACAGCCACTGAGAAAACAGTCCAGTTTAATGAATCCAGATTACAATCTCCTGAATCTAAATTATGTGCCCATAAAATTGTTCCCTTGTGTCTAACAGATCAAACACATAAGCCTCCAGTGCAAGGCTATAAGAAAAGCTTCTGTACCTATTAGAGGACAAAAGCTCTCTCGACATGTGACAAATCTTCCTAAAATTTATCAATTTTAGGCTAAACACATCCGAGACAGCCACTGAGAATCAATTTTAGGCTAAACACATCCGAGACAGCCACTGAGAAACTGTTTGGCTTAGTGAAGCCAACTCATAATCTATACCAGATAGAGAGCACGGTGCCCTCATTTATCAAGGTTCTATAACAAATAATGTATGCCAGCAATTATTACCTCTTTGTTGACATTAGTCAAGCCACCATTATTAGACAGTGCATGATCTGTGCAGTCAATATCAAGTAGGTGCAAAAAAATGCACCTAACCAATTCATGCATTGTCTGCCGCACTATCCGCTGTAACAACTCCCCTTTGAAACTGGCTTGATGGACAATACGAAAGCATGTATTAACTATGTTGCACACATGTTGATTACTTAACTTAACTGACAGTTTGCTTTTCATGCAAGCCAAAAGAACCTGAAGTATCTTCATTAGCGCCACTTCTTCAGAAGCCGGATCAGTCACCTCGAAACGACAGCTTGTCACGCCATCAACTATCTGACATATAGCATCCACCACATTGACTGTAGGATGATCGAGTATGTCAAGAATTAGGAGTTTGTAAATTGCTGATAAAGCAATGCCAGTAATTGGTGCACCAGTCTCATCAGATTGGATAACATCCAAAAATGGCTGTATATACATTATTGGGTTGATAGTATTCCACTGATGCTGCCACAAAAATATATTCTTCCGGAGTTCTTTCAAAGACTGAATGAGAGAGTGCTCTAATTGATCATCATCTTCCATGTAGTGAGTGCCCCATCGTACATTTCTCCTCATCACAGCTAAAACTGCCCCAATTTCTGAATTGATCATGCACGCTATAGCACCTCTGGAAGGCCTACCAGTATGTTCTGCGTGGGTTACCCCATTAACTGCAGTGATTCCAACAGTTGGATTTGGGCAACCCATAGGTAATCCAATCTGTATTATGGGTTGAGCTATATTTGAACCTTCGGGTGAGAAGCCACTACATAAGCAAGGCACGGAAAGCAGAAATTTTCATAAAAACTAATGGAATTGAAAATATCATCAAAACATAGCTTATTAAAACTAATGACAAAAAGAACCGAGCACAGATTATAAATATGGCTGAAATAGGAAACGCAGACGTAAAATGTTTCAAAAAATGATGCATCACAAGGCTCAACTAAATAATAGGCTAAATATATGCCCTCAAATTAAAAGCTCATGGCCTAAATCATGCAATTAACACTTATAAAAATGCATCAAAATATTCATTAAAACTAATAAACAGAAGCTTGAAAAAAGGATGATAAATTAGACTTGATAAGTAGAAAAGCTACCACTAGTTGTGAAGCACAGTAGTACTGGCATGCGCAATAGAATTCTTAGGTCATAGCCAAGGTCAGTGGGCCAAATGCTTGTTGGGGCATATATTGGGTGGGTGAGTATTTACTAGAGACCAAATGACATACTGTAAACTTAAGGGAAAACTGAAGTAAAGATGAAAAAATACTTTTGGATGAGGTCACTAGAGACCAAATGACATACTGTAAACTTAATTTATTGAGACATGGTTTTAGAATTGATAATTAAATATTTTAAAAAAATACAATTCACTAAGTGAATTAGCATGTCTGAAGCATTTTGTTACCTTAAGCACAGAAAGTAAATGAAATCAAGCAACACTAGCCAAATATAATATCAGGAGTTAATCAAATAAAGTCAATAACAAATATAAATACATACATACATATATATATAGTTATTCCAGTGGTAACTGAATCAATTGTGATGACATTGCCCACCTTTATGATGGGTAGAACATGTTGTGTAATAGCATATGGTAGTGTTGGATTTTATATATACAACAGTTTTTTGTGTCTGTCATTTTATTTATGACATTGTCTCCTATGGGTCAGACAAAAGGCCATTGCATAATTTCCAAATATTGTTGAATCAAAATGGAGAGATTTAGATTTGAGGCAGACAATCATCAGTACCGTATTAATCTCATAAGAATGACAAGATTGTCACTGTCATTTGCACTTGGCATTCTAAGTCATAAATCATGGGTATATCTGCATACATATCATACCCATGCTCTTAACAATGTCTATAAATTTTCTGTAATCATAAAATTTTATTGCATTCACAACAACACAGACACAACCTCAGCTAGCAAACCCCATCCGGAAGGAATAAAGCTGCCTTTATGATGCAGCTCTGTAGTGGCGATCACCCTCACCCGCGTGTGACCTCTTGCTTATACTAAATAGCATTCCATTCTAACAAAGTCATTGAAAGAAAACATATGAAGATGGTGTAAACGAAAATCTATGGAATAGTTGTCATCAAATCAAACAATAATCCTATAATATAATCTATTAAAATGACAAAGAGCAGCATTAAACAAAGGATTAAAGAATTGCGATCCCCATTCGTCATTCCCAAATTTCCCATCAATCACAATCTGAGGCACTTAATGAAAACATAGAAATTTAGAAGATTTTGGCCCACAACTACGGTTAGGCGGAATTGGAATAGGAGATCTAGAATGATCAATTCATGCAAAATGTAACAAATAGTGATCCCAAGAAAGGAACACGCAGAAATGTGATTCATTTCGAGGATCAAAACAAATGGCAATTCGTACCTATGTTGATCCCAACAATAGAAATATGGGATTGAATGAATTGATGACTAAGAACGGAGGTTTGACTCTGGATTGAATGGCGCCAAAAGGGATCAACCGAAACCCAGCTGAGAGTCTGAGACGAGCCTCAGTTCCTGGCCATCTCTGGCTCTTGGGACAGAGGTGGCGGAGAAACAAGAGACAGGATCTCTCTACAAAAACTTGCAATTTCCGCATTCTGGGGAAACTTTTCATGCTTTCACTTTCGTAGATGGTTTTTTAGACGTGTTTAGAGGTGAAGAATTATTTTAAAAACTTTAAAATTTTTACTTTTAAAATTTTTATTTTAATAAAATAAATAATCCTCCCCTATATTTTATTCATTATTATTTGCTCCCTATTTATTAAAAAAATTATATTTTTTCTCATTATATTTATTTATTTATTTATTTTTCTCTTATTATATTTAATTTTAATTTTAAACAATAAATAAATATTTAAAAATAAAAAATATTTAAAAAATGTTTTAATAGATAAATTATTAAAATAGAGAATTAAAGAAGTAGCTTGTTAACATAAAAAAGTAATACTTTTAGTTATTTTAAAAAATTAAATTTAGATAGTCCGTTGTGAATACTCTTATAACATGCCATTGGCATGATCATTTTTAAAATATATATATTATTATACCTGCAATAAATATACGAGAAAAGAGAAAAAATAATAAACTAATAAATATATATATATAAATAATGAGATATATGACATGAAATATATATATATATATAAATAAATAATAATTTATCTATTAAAAAACATTTTAATAGATAAAATATTAAAATAGAGAGTTAAGGAAGTAGCTTATTAACATGAAAAAAGTAATACCTTTAGTTATTTTAAAGAACTAAATTTAGATAGTTCGTTGTGAATGCTCTTAAAGCATGTCATTGGCATGATCATTTTTAAAATATATATTATTATACCTGCAATAAATATAAGAGAAAAGAGAAAAAAATAATAAACTAATAAATATATATATATATATATAATGAGATATATGAATTTTTTTTAAAAAATAAATAAATTTAAGGAATAAATATAATATTTATTTCTAAAATAGGAATGAAGACGTCAAATCTAATGTGAATACTTTAATCAAATTTTTCCTATAATTTGGAGAAAAATATACAAATTTAAAATAAAACAGCCAACATCAAACTTATTAAAAATGGGATATATAAATAGGAAATAAATAGTAACTTTTCATATTTTATAATTCACTATTTATCCTTGCATACTTTTTCTAAAAAAAATTAATATTATTTTATACATGTAAGTTGTTGGTTGGTTATAATAAATGAGAAACTTTTTTAAAAAATTAAAAATAAATGTAAATAAAAATGAAAAATGAGATGTATGATATTTTTGAAAAATAAGTAAATTTTAATAGACAAATACACTATTTATCATTAAAATAAAATGAGATGTCAAATCAAATGTGAATGCTTTTATTGTTACTCATTTTACAAATGATATTCAAAATTTTGTAAATAAATTGTCATAATTTACAAATATTCTTGAACAATTCAGATTCTCTTTCACTATTACATCTCCCTTATCTCTTTTACACATATAATAATTCACCAAAAAGCTCCTCGTTGGTCGGAAATGTGAGGATCTATGTCCTAGTTTAAAGAGTTAGAGGTTTAGAGGTGCATTATGGTGCTAAAATTCTGGCTTTTGTGAGTTTTTTAGTATTTTGGAGTGAACAAAGGAGGATCATAGTCAAATCCGGATTATTGTGATCAAATCCGGAGCATAAGTAAGGATCCGAGCAATCCCTTGGCACGGAGTAAGGATTCAAGCAATCCCTTAACATAAAGCAAACCTCTATAGTCCGGAGTAATCCGTCGCATTACTAACTCGGATTGATCCGCAGCATCAGTGATCCGGAGTAGCGGAGGTCAACGCGTGTTCTGAGCTACGTCGACCTAGTGTAGTGTGTTTTTTTTGATATATATATATATATATATATATATATATATAATATTTTTTCAAGAGGGAGAAAAAAACCCTAGCCGTTGTTGCACTTTTGGAGAAAGAGGAATCACTATCGATTCAAGCATGCCATTGCATCTTGAGGGTGGAAGACGCCTACCGGAGAGGGGCGAGGTGCAAGGGAAGACCTTCAAGTCGGAGCTCTAAGTTTGCCTGATTTCGAGGTAGGGATTCTGTACTCTTGAACCTATTCTATGGTTAGGTCTTGATGTAGATGATTTATGTATGTATATATGTAAATTCATATAAGTGTGATTTCCTATATGAATGTTGGCATTTATTGGCATGTTATGCTTGTGTATGTTGATGAGTCCGGAGTTAGTGGGAATTAGGGGTTCGTTCCATGGAGGTTAGTTGGAGGTCATTAGAGTGTTTGTTTGCTATTCATCTCGTGGTTGCGTTTGTTTGTGGTAGCTCTGTGGTAGAGTCTTGTGGGAAACTTTGGAAATTTTAAAAAGGTTTGGTTGAGAACGTACCATGTGATATAATCTCATTATGGTTTGTGTGATGGATGTTGAATACATGCATTTAATTGATGTGTTGTGGATATGTTTCATTGAGATGTACTTTAAATTGTGCTATGTAGAATATGATTATGTTAGCTCGAGGTGGTGGTGACTATGTTAACTCGAGGTGGGGGTGATATTGTTAGCCTGAGAGGTTGTACTTTTGATAACCTGAGAAGCTGTGATTATGGAAGCCCGAGGGGCAATGGTAGTAGTAGTAGTAGAGAGGCTGTGGTTGTATATTATATATGATTTGTTTATACACATTGAGGTTGGGTTACTTTTTGTTTATGTCACGACACTACACTTGTGCACATCATCATATAGATCCCTACTAAGCTGTGGTTGCTCACCCCTCCTATTGTGATTGTTTTCTTTTCGGAAACCTACAGGCATTAGGTAGAACACCAAGGTGGAAGACCGAGTTATTTGTTTTGTTGTTTTTTTGTATCCTATGTTATTTTGAGGAAACTGATGTAACTTTAATGGGGAAATAATGTAAAAATGTATTTTGAATTTAATAAAGACATATGGTTTGGCTTGTGAACATTTATTGTGGTGGTTTGTGATGCTCCTGTGTGGTATTATTTATCTTACCTTTTATCCATTGGGTGGGTAAAGGAGAGTCATGAACCGTTTTTCTCGGGTTAGAAATTTGAGGCGTGACAGAAAATCACCTTGTTAGCCTTCATTAATACTCCCCCAATCCGATTCGAGAACCTTCATCATTATCCTTTGAATCCTTGTCTTCAATGTGACGTACTATCATAACCCCAATTATCGAAAAAACCCATTAATTTCATTTTCTAAAGAACAAGATTTGAGGAACACAAGGGCCAAAAATTCCACAATATTTTGAGCATAAAACATACCTCTCATTTCTCGATATGAAGGATATCGAACACTCAACATCTCGAGCGCTCGCTTATCGAGTAACTAACTTGTAATATTTGAACTATTACTCAATATGCATTCATCTTGTTACTCAATATATAAGATATCGACTACTCAGCATATCGAGCCCCTGTTTATCAATTAACTAATTTGTAATATTTGAACTCTTGTTCAATATGCATTTATTCTGTTGATGCTTTTGTTTGTTCCTCTAGGCTTTTTATAAGTGAATTTAATAGTTGAATTGGCACAACAATCAAACTTTAACAATCCTTTGAGTTAGTTTTACTCACTGTTGTGTCTTTGTGCCCTTAAACATTTAGTATATTTCATTTACTATTAGTGTTATTGTCAAAGTGTTTTATGTTGTTAGTCATGTGTTATGATAATTAGTTGTCTCCTTTTACCTTGCTATTGTTGAGCTGATGATATAGGAGAGTGAGGTCCCTGCTAATGGTATGGGCTAAGTCTTCCATGAAGGTTTGAACCCAAGACACCCCCCCTGAAATTATCTAACTATTATATTAAGTTTATTTTATTTCATATGCTTATGTAAATAATATATATATTTATTATATATAATAATAATAATAATAATGCATGATTTATTTTAAAAATAAAATTAATTATAAAGTATATATATTTATATTATAATAAAAATAAATATACTATTATTATTTTGATATAAAATACAAATTAATTAGATTTAAATTTAAATTTGAATTTATTAATAGGTTGATTTAGAATTAGGTGATCCAATAAAATATTATTTGATTGTATATGTATTAATATTTAAATTAATAATATCATTTATATGGTTTACTAATTGTAATTCAAATTCGAAATATATACTATCAGATGTCAAAACATTTAAAACTCATTATTGTCATGTATAACTCATATTACATATAAAAAAGTGTGAATACTCATATTAATTTGATTTAAATTTAATTTTGAATTTATTAATATGATGATTTAAAATTAAATTATTAAAATTTTTATTTGATTGATAAAAATATTTATATTTGAACTAGTAATATCATTTACATGATTTATTACTTAAACATTTAACCTAAATATAAAATACATACGATCAAAAGTCAAAACTCACTATCATCATGTATTCTTTAGTACATCAAACTAGTTAGTATTGTATTATTGACTAATAACATTGGTTATAATTATAAAAGTGTATATATATACACACACACACTTACACTTAATAATTAATAATAATAATTAATAACTAATATTATATAACAATAATTATATTATTTATTGTTTTAATTACATTAAGAGAAACAAATTAAAGAAACATGACTTCTTTGACTAGTGTATCACTTATAACAAAGTAATATGATAACTATGATAAATAATTATATTAATTAGGTTTGTGTTATTACTTATCATTAATGATAATTATATTATTTAGATTATCACTATGTGATACTCAAGTTATTACTTATTAATTATAATTTATAAGTGCATGTATATAATGACAATTTTATATATATATATATATAATGCATAACATAAGTAATATGATAATTATTAAGTATCTATAGTCTAATAAAAAGATGTCAGGGAATTTGTTAATAACTATATACGACATAGATAATTATTGTCTACTATGTTTATATAATTATTATATATACTATAAATCTAATGTATAAATAATATTAGTAGTAATAATAATAATAATAACAACATTACTATTAGTATTAATGATAATAATAAAGAGTAAATATTTTATTTTAAAAATAATATTAATTATAAAGTATATATACTTATATTTTAATAAAAATAACATTGAAATCAACATATTAATAATTTTCTGGAAAAATAAGTTGTTGTGAAAATAAGCAGGTGAGTGTTTGGTAAAATATAATTTTAAAAGTGCTTTAATTTTTAAAAGCAGTTGATAAATGTTTGGTAAATTTAAAATGAAAGTGCTGTAAAGATGTAAAAAAACACAAATATCCTTATTTTATTTTATTTTTAAAACCCTTCATCCTCTCTGCATCCCGCCCATCGGCACCACCTCTGTCCGTCCGCCCCCACACTCATCCCCCCGCCAACCCCACCTCCGTCCCCCCTGCTCCCATCCCCACTCCCGTCGGCCCCTACCCCCCACCTACGTCCCCACCCGCCCCAATCCCCCTTCCCCTCCCCCTTTTGCTCCCAGCCACGCCAACCCCACATACAAAAGAAATATTTTAAATTTCTTTTGTTTGTTTGTATACATATATATATATATATACACAAATTAATGAACCTGATGATGTTTGGCAAGAGTATGGCGTCTGCACTTACGTTGAGAATGGCGTGTGTGGATATGGCGTTGCTAGGGTTCAGATTTGATGCATTGGGGAGCAGTGGCCTAGATCGTTGAGAGGGGAAAGAGGTTATTATTGTCATTTTAATTTTTTTAAAACTGTTGGAAAAAAAAGCAGTTTCTAAAAGCAACTCTTGAATTGCTTTTGCTTTTGGCAAAAAAAAAAGTAGAAACTTTTTTTTATAAGTACTTTTTTTAAATTTACCAAACACTTTTTTCTGCTTCCGTTTATAAAATAAGCAGAATCAGCCTATCAAAAGTATTACCAAAACTGGGCCATTATTAGTTTAAAGGTATATACTCTGTAATTACTAATAATTTTAAAATAAGTCACGCACTATTGATTTTTATTATTACTATTTATATGTTATATAATAAAGATATATTATTTACATAAGTATATGAAATAAAATAACCTTAGCCTAATAGTTAGACAATGCAATTGGATGGGAGATGTCTTAGGTTCAAACCTTCCTAGCAACATTTAATTTATCATATTTTATTCTCATGTGTGCAAGTGAGACGGGTCAAATCGAGTTCAAGCAAGTAGGTGTGCGTAGGCCAGTTGGCCCTAATTGGGTAGGGTGCAGAGATTCCCCGCGAGACGGGGCAACCCAAACCCGTCTCGTCTCCACTTCATTACCATATTTAATTATACATGTTTTATTTTTTGAATTATTTATATATCATTTGAGAACATACGAGTACATACTCCCAAAGTATAGTGTATATATGACAATTTTTTTGACAATATAAGAGTGTGTTTGGCGTCGATGGTTTTCTGCTATTTTCTATGTTTGAAAACTGAAAATCAGGGCGTAGTATTGTTTGGCAATTGTTTTTAGATTTTAAAAATAAAAAATGGTACCGTTAAAATGACATTGGAACATGATTTTTGGAAACAGCAAATCAGTGTTTTCTCTTTTTGTTCTCTGTTTTCTCGGTTAACGCGGTGGCATTTTTGCAATTACCGCCCGGTCGTAATTTAAACACATCCCATCGCAACGCTCCTCTCCTCTCCTGCACAGACTACTTTGCCGTCAAAATCCTTTGAAATCTCTATCTCTCCTCTCCTCTGGAGTAGAGCGGTCAATTTCCTGTCCCACAAGTTTATGCAATTAGCGTGTTATGAATGAGCCTGCGATTTTTGGTCTCATCTTAGGTTCCCTCCTCCTATGTCCTCTATTTCTATCCCCATGGGGTTTGAGAATGAGATTGAGCCTTTCAGTGCTTTTCAGATTGACAAATTCTAAAGGGTTCCTCTTTCTGGGCACACTTGATGGCCAATTGTATGGCTCGCGGGATTGAGTATCTGATGACAGCAGGAAGGAAAGGTTTACATGAGTTGGAAAAAACTGTATGAGATATCACTCGGAGTGGCTCATGGGATTGAGTATCTGCATAAAGGCTGTGATATGCAGATTTTGCATTTTGATATCAAACCCCATAATATTCTTGTTGATGAAAATTTTATTTCAATTTTTTTTGACTTTGGGCTTACAAAACTATATGGTTATGATGACAGTATTGTATCGCTTACCATGGCAAGAGGAACAATGGGATACATAGCACCAGAATTGTTTTACAAGAACACTGGGGGTGTCTCCTATAAAGCTGATGTTTACAATTATGGTATGTTATTAATGGAAATGGCAGGTAAGAGGAAGAATCTCAATGCATTTGCTGATAAGTTGAGCCAAATTTACTTTCCTTCATGGGTTTATGATCGAATGGAAGAAGGAAAAGCAATGGAAATAGAAGGTGCCAGTGAAGAAGAAAAGGCGGCAGTGAAGAGGATGATAATTGTTGGTTTATGGTGTATATAGTAATATAGGTGAGCCCAAGTCACAGGCTTTCAATGAGTAGAGTTGTTGATATGTTGGAAGGAAGCACACAGGTTTTGGAGATGCCCCCCAAGCCATGTTTTACTCCACATGGAATGCCTACTGAGGTTTGCTTCTGCGTGAAGGAGGAGAATGATGTATCCCGGAGCTTATTGTTGTGCGACTGCTGGAAGGATCACGGGTTTGAAGCCGAACAGGTCATGCAGATGGAGGAATCAATGGCGCTCTCACAGGATACGGGATGGCTATTGTCTCACAACATCGACTTATGGACGGGATACCGTCATGACCGATTATTGTAAATAACCATTTCGAAAACATTAGCCAAACAAAAAACGTGCATCCCAAAAGGTTAAAAACAGTTTTTCAATATTAATTTGTAATATAATTTTTAAAAATAAAAAACTCAATTCGATACCAAACATAGCCTAAGTTTTTTTTACAATTCCTTGCAGCATCATCCCCTCACCTTTTCGTAATAAGGCTTTTATTTTTTTATACAATTAACTAAAATATATTTTAACGAGGGGAAACTTCTAATTCACATTATTTGATTTTAACAAAATAAAATTTTGTACTTCTAGTTTAAAAATAATAAATTGAATATTTATACCCTCGGCCTATTATGCAAATAAAGATTATATTATAGGTGTGAGTACAAATAATGTTTTTATTTTAATGGTATTCTAAATTTTAAATAAAATTTTTAATTTTTAATTTTGTATAATTAAAAATAAATATGAAAATAAAAACAGAAAACAACACAATCAAACATTTTTGTATTAGCTTTTACATATATAATTATAATTTTTTAAAATTAATATTATAAGTTTTTTTACCATGCAACATCATTCTCAAGTTTTTTTTAATAAGGCTTCCATTATTTTGTATGCAATTAACTAAAATAAAATTGAATGTTTATATCCTATTATGCCAAAAAAAGAGTTAAAATATAAAGGTTGTATTTATTGGTATTAGCTTTTACATATATAATTATAATTTATCTTAAAAAAACCTTATATTTGTATCGAGTGAAAATAAAAATTCTATTTTCATTTGGAGTTAATTGATCAAACTACGGACTACGGAGTGAAGTTGAAGTCATACGACTTCAGTTTTAATCTAAAAGCACGTTTATTTATATAAAAAATGACAATTATTTTATTTCAATATTTGTTGACTCTAGTTTTGACATTTAGAGGCCGCACATCTCTCTCTCTCTCTCTCTCTCTCAATTTATTAATCTACTCATTCCTGCAGAAGCAACAAAACTTCTTACAGCTGCTTTTCACGAGCATTGCCTGACAGGGCCTGGAAGACGAAACCGTCCGAAAGGGCTCCGTCCTAGGGTTTCAAAATCGAAACCATCAAAGAAGTGAGACAGCGAGGAGTGAGTGAGGGAGCAGGCGAGTTCTCTTCTTCTTCTTCTACGTCCTTCCTTTGGGTTTGCCCTTTTGGTTTGGCTTTGGCTTCGGCTTTGCTTCGCAGCATAGTCCAAAAAAACAAAACAAAACAAAGAAACAGACTATTTGGGGGGGGGGGGGGGGGGGGGGGTGGAATGGATCATGTGAATTTTGCAGGAGTGGGTGGTTGAGTTGATTTAATTCATTTGTAATGTGTGACATTCTGAGTTGTCTCTCGGAAGACAGAAGACAGTGTCTATGTTCCTGCCATGTCTGCAGTATCAAGACTCTGAACGGTTAGAGGGTTTCCAATGGGTATCGATGGCTATCGATAGCTAGTGGAGAGAGGCTTTCTGGAATCTGCTCTGATTTTCTTTTATTAACGTGTCATGCAACTTTCCTTGGTCACATGCTACTCCAGCGTTAGTTGGTGCTGTTTGTAATTTGCAAATGGTGGAGGATATAGGGCTGTTTAAGCAAGCGTGGAAATGGGTTTGCTCCCAAAAGAACACCTGTTCAGACGCACAAACTGCTTTAACCCAGATACTCACCAATGTTGCTCTTTCTGTAGAGCATCATTGGCCCATGGTGTGCGCCGGGTGTTCAAATCTGGGAACCTTGCTGCTTCTGTGGTTAAATCACTGGAAAACCTGCACCTTTCGCGGTTTCCAGTCATTTGTTGAACTGGGTTCAGCAGCCCTGTTTGTTATAATGTGGAGTTGTTTTCTTAGTTTGACTTCCATGTCTTGCCTCGGCTACTTGCTCCTTAGTATGGTATGTTCTTTTTTTTTTTTTTTGTTCCTTTGTTCAGTGTCTTTGCCCTCTTGTTTAATAATCCATTGAGATTTTGCTCATCAATTCAACAAGAGGCTTTTTCAGGCCTAAGCTTTACATGAAAAATTAAGGAGTTGCATTGTTAGTATCATTTCTATTTTAATAATTTTTCTTACTTATTTTAAAAAATAGTATCATATACTTGATTCTATACTTGAAAACATTTTAAAACACTTGATGCGATGGCCAATTGGGTGATAATACTAGATGTGGAGAATGATGAGGATCCCCGCACACTACATTTGATATGCATACCGAAGGGTCCTAGTTTGGTTTCATTTCACTTGTTGGTGAATTTAATTGATTTCATGTTTTAGCCAAGAAGTATATTGAACTGGAAAGTTCAGTTTCTTTTTATAGAAAACATTTTATTTCTGACTAAATGGGCTATAAATAGGATTCTCTTCCTATTTATAATTTTGGTCTTCGTGCACTTCTTGTGTGAGATTTTTCTCCAATAAATTTTGTCTTAATAATAAAAAAACATTTTATTTCTGACTAAATGGGCTATAAATAGGATTCTTTTCTGATTCTGTTCCAATCAATTTTCATCATGTAATAAAGCAGAAAAAATAGATTAGTTACTTTGTAGTAGTTTCCTTGATCAAGAGAGTGAATAATCAAAACAAGCAGTGTTTTATGGATATAATTTAGGGCTAGATGATCCTAACCCAAGAAAGAAATTATGTTGGCTCATTCATTATTCCTATGCATAGCTATGGCCTTTTCCACACTACCATTATTCATATCCCGTACAACCTTCATCCATTCATCTTGGGGCCTACACATGTGCACCACTTTAGACAATGTTCTCTCAATCTTGTCTTCAACCAAAGTTGCCCCCAACTTTGCAGTATATACCCATTTAAAATCTTATCTTTAGTTGTCTTCAGCTTTCTGCACACATTCTGTCACATTCAAACATCAGATTATAATCAGATACTATTTGAATTAGGTTAGGCATACCAGCATGTGCATCACATATTATTGATCTGTCTACATATTTGTGCTCATTGATGCTTGTTCTTGGTTCTCTACAAATGAATTCCTTTGAATCCTTTTGCTGGTGTGCACTCAAGGAAAGCAAAACATTTAAAGGAAATTTAAACAAAGTGCCCTTTATTGTGGTTTCTATTATTTCAGGGAGCTGCAGCAGCTGCTGTCCAGTATTTGGGTTACACTCCTGGACTTTTTATCGTAGGCTTGTTTGCAATATTGATTTTATGGATGTTTGCTAACTTTTGGATTACAGGAACATTGTTCATAGTTGGAGGTATGGGGTTATTTCTTTCTTCATTCTTACTTATATATCTGGTAAA
Organism: Taxillus chinensis; assembly: GCA_023512835.1. NCBI lineage: Eukaryota > Viridiplantae > Streptophyta > Magnoliopsida > Santalales > Loranthaceae > Taxillus > Taxillus chinensis. The sequence continues at coordinate 24,606,618 of CM042089.1, forward strand.
TGTGAATATAGATTTTTTGCAGCTCTCCAGTGCTGTTGTGTCCATGTTAACCTACAGGCAAAGTTTTTTTGCAGCTCTCTTATTTTTAATTGAGTTCATACACTTGAGATTGATTACCCAAATCATTGTCCCAGAGTTCCTTCATGATGGTTGGGTTGGCTCTAAGATTTTATTAATTAATTGTTGGATTACATAATTTGTTATGTGAGGTTATAAATCTCAACATATACCCTTATGCATACTAATATTTTGAGTTGAATGAGTCAAAAATAAGAGGGAAAAATAAAATTTTCTTATTATTGATATCAAATGAAAGATTACATGCACATATTTATACACCATTATGATGACTTAACCTAGGAAATAAATCTATTTAGGAAACTACTTAATTACAAAATATATGATAATTAATTTAGGATTCTTTTCAATTTTTTTTTCTCAAGTTGGCGCAAAGATATCACACATGCTCAACTTGGACAAAGCTGCATGGAAAGGAACACCAGTAACTGCATGAGTCATCATATCAGCTAATTTTTCAGGTCTCTTAATGTAGGAAACCTCCATTGTACTAGAATTTAAATTATCCTTGATTTAATTCCTGTCAAGTTCAATATGCTTGGTACAATCATGCTGTACTAGATTATTAGCTATCTAGATGGCAGCTGTGTTATCACAAAAAAAATCACTGGCTTTTTAGGACCATAACTAAGGTCTTGCAAAAGAATATGTAATCATGTAAGCTCTTGAGTAACATGATGAGGCACGGTATTCGGCTTCTGTACTAGACAGAGAAACCACATTCTGTTTCTTGTTCTGTCGACTTACTAAATTACCACCCACAAATAGGGGTGAGCATCGGTCGGTTTGTATATAATTTTTAAACCAAACCAATGACATTCGGTTTGAAAAAAATCCAAACCAAAACCAACCAATAAATATTAAAAACCATCGGTTTTGGTTCGGTTCGGTGCATAAAAATTCGGTTCGGTTCATCGGTTTGAATCGGTTTTTGAATTTTAACGTCAAATAAACAATACATTCATTTTAATTCTAAAACATTATCACCAATCGGCCAAGTTTACGACTCTACGAGTAGATCCGACAGAGATAAGTAGGAATTGGGAAGTGGGAATGTCAACCTTTGGCCCTTTTACTTTGAGAAAGCGCAAAATTAAGGGATGCGTGAGAATTGGGAAGCGAAAAGTGTCGACGTGCCAAAGTGGTAACGTCTGTTCGGTCGGTTCGGTTAACCAAACCCCCAAAACCGTAAACCGAACCAATAGTATCGGTTCTCCAAAAATAAAAACCAAATAAATCAATATAATTTTAAAAACTAACTTTTTTCGGTCCAAATGGTTTGGTTTGGTTCGGTTCGTCGGTTTGGTTCGGTTCTTGATCACCCCTACCCACAAATGATATATAGCCTGAAGTAGACTTTCTGTACAATTTAGATCTAGCAAAGTTAGAATGGTATATCCCATAATGTTTAAGTGTCCATGTTTGAAAAATAGAATACCTTTGCTCAGAGAAAACTTCAAATAAGCCAGGATACGGTTCACAACACTCATATGTCGATCACTCGGATTATGCATGAATTTACTCACAACAATAACTGCATACGAAATATCAGGTCTAGTGTGAGTTAGATAGATTAATTTTCCCATTAATCCCTGTCACTTCTTTTTATTCGTTGGAACTTGATCAGAATAGATAGTTAGACCATGGTTCATCTAGTATATGTAGGTGTGCAAGCCGAGTTATCAGTTCCAGCAAGAGGTTTAGAACATACTTCCATTGAGAGAGAAAAATTTCCCGTTTGGATTAGGATACTTCAATGCCAAGGAAGTATTTTAAAGCTTTCAAGTCTTTCAGCTCAAACCCTTTTGTCAAATTAACAATGAAGTTTTTCTATCTATATTTTATTACCTATAACAATCATATCATTAACATAAACAAGTAGTAATGTAATATCATCACCTTCTCTTTTATAGAACAGAGTGTAATCATCCAAAGACTGCTTGAAACTATATCCCTACATTGAATGTTTCAATTGACTAAACCAAGCCCTTGATGATTGTTTCAAACCATATAACGTTTTCTTCAGCTTGCATACCTTTGCTTCTTTTGGTGTAAAATCAAGCGGAGGATTCATATATACTTTTTCCATCAAATCACCATGGAGAAAGACATTCTTTACATTAAACTGGCGTAATGGCCAGTTTAAGTTAGTTGCAAGAGATAAAATAACTCTAACAGTACTCATTTTAGCCACAAGAGCAAAGGTTTCTTGGTAGTCAATCTCATACGTCTGAGTGTAACCCTTGACAACTAATCTGGCCTTGTATATTTCAATTATCCCATCTGACTTATATTTCATTGTAAACACCCATTTGCATCCCACTGTCTTCTTCTCTCGAGGTAACTCAACCAATTCCGAAGTGAAATTCTTCAAAAAAGCTTTCATTTTCTCTACCATAGTAGACTTCCATTTGAGATCGTCAAGAGCTTTCTCAAAATGACTAGGAATAGACACAAAAGACCACTGAAGGATAAAAGCATGATGAGATTTAGACAAGCGATGAAAGGAGATGAAGTTAGAATTAGGATAAACAACCTTAGAAGATGATTTTGAAAATCTCAATCTATCCTTAGCGAGAATTTGTGCTGCATGATCAATTCTAGAAGAATTTTCCGATGGCATGATAGTGTCATTGAGAGGAGGATCAATTTCTAAAGTAGCATCTTGTTTGGTATAATATTTCTCAAACATCCAAGCTGACCTCTTATTGTTACTTGATTCAATTACTACTAGATTAGGAGAAGATAAAGACGCCTCCTCACCTAAACTAGGAGCTAATGACTCCCCCTTACCACATATAATGGTAGAATCCTCCTTCTCCTCTAAAATCCACACCTTCTTTTCATCCAACCATAGTTGTTCCTCTTCCTTACTACGAAGCTCCTCCTGAATAGGGACAACGGAGATATTGCTATAAAAATATGATACTTGTTCATAAAATCGAATATCCATAGACATATAGTATTTACCCGTAAGAGGATGAAAACATTTATATTCCTTTTAAGAATTAGAGTAATCCAAAAACACACACTTGAGAGCACGAGAGTCAAGTTTATCTCAGTGTTGGTGTACATGAACAAAACACAACCAAAAATCTTAGGGCAAATGTTAAGAGCCGAATGAATGTTGTGGAAGCGAGACAACACCTTTAAAGGGGTTTGATAATCAATGATACAAGCAGACATTCGATTGATAAGATAAACAATAGTCATAACGGCATCTTCCCAAAAATATTTAACAACTTTCATAATGAAGCATAAAGCCCAGATTACCTCAAGGAGATGTTGGATTTCACGTTCTGCTATTCCATTTTGTTGAGGGGTGGGGACACATGTGGTCTGAAGGACACTATGTTGTTTAAAGAAGTCAATCAAAGTTTGACTTACATCCCCATGACCGTTGTCTGAATGAAACACTTAAACTGGGGTATGAAATTGGATAATAATCATTTGATAGAATTGATGAATGACATGAACAACATCACTTTTAAATTTTATCAAATATATCTAGCTTACCCTACTATAGTTATCAATAAAAAATACAAAATACCTATGTCCTAAAGCAAAAGGAGTAGAAAAATGATCCTAAACATTAGTGTAGTCACAAGAGAAAGGAGTAGACTTTTATTGAAACTGATTTTAAATGGAACACGATGATTTTCATCATAAATACATTGTTCACATTTTAAATTAGAGTTAGAGATATTTTTAAATAATGAAGGAAATAATCGTTCTAGATTGACAAAAGAAGAATGTCCTAAATGATAATGCTGTAAAAGTAATTTTTCCGTAATGTCTCATGTCTTACTTGGAATTCCTGACTAGGCTCAGAGGTTAATGTTTTTGATTCTTCCCAATAGTACAAACTTCCTCTCTCTTTACTAATGACAATCATCTTCTTCGTGAGATTGTCTTGAAACACACAATGAGTAGAATAAAAGATTATAGAATAATTAAGATGTTTAGTAATTTGGCTAATGGAAATAAGATTATTAGAGAGATTAGGAGCAAGTAAAACAGATGATAAAGAAAGTGTAAATGAAAGAGAGACACTTCTAGCCCCAGTAATTGGCATGAGAGTTTCATTAGCAATCTGAATAAATTTAACCGATGGGGATTCAAGAAAAGTAATTAGAGAGAAATTACTAGTCATATGGTCAGTAGCTTCAAAATCGATAAACCAAGTATTGTCGGTAGAGGAAAGTAAAGCCAATTGAGAGGCACCCTCCTAGAACATGCGAGTCATATGAGAAGCAGAGGATACAACCATTAGATTTGTTGATTTTTCCACAGAGGTGAATGCTGACCTAAAGAAATCACATACACTAAAAACAGCTTCAAACCAAAATGTTGACATGTGTCAATGTTAACACATAAGCCAAAACGCATGCCTGTTGATCACTAGAAGCCAAAAAAACACCAACAATGTTGGGTGAAGTCGCTGCAGCATGAGCGTTCGACGACAATAGGTAGCGGAGATGGCGAAGTCCGACAACGACAACAATGTCTGGCGATGGCAACGATGGCGGCATTGGATGGTAGAGATGACACTAGTAGTGAAACGTGCACTCGATTACTACCTCTGCCGATAGCTCATCAGTCGGTGGCGTAGGATGGTGTTAACAACAACGGATGATGGCGTTGAAGGCGGTGATGGACGATAGCGTCGAAGGTGGAGAAGACGACGGACAACAGTGATGGCAGATAGAACTCGACACGACTAGTGGCAATAAAGACGCTTTGCTTGAGCAGCAACGATGCTCAACATGACAAGCGGCAGCGATGGGCGGCGAGATAGGGGGCGACGGGTGGTGGCAGCATATCATGCAGCGGCTGGCTAGAGAAGAAAACAATGTTCACGCAAGGAAGAGCTAAAGCTCTTGAAGTGGTGACGGTGCATCAGGCAGCGGCTGGCTAGATTAGAAAACAGCGTCCACGCAAGGAAGAGCTAAAGCTCTTGAAGTAGTGACGGCTGCAGCTTCTAATTAGGGTTAGCTTAGGTTTGGCTCTGATATCAAGTTAAAAATAAGAAAGAAAAATAAATCTTTCTTATTATTGATATCAAATGAAAGATTACATATACATATTTGTATACAATTATGATGACCTAACCTAGAAAATAAATCTATTTATGAAATTACCTAATTACAAAATATATGATAATTAATTAATTGATTATAAAATATATAACAACTAATTAATTGAAGATTCTTTCTAATTGAATACGCGACTTATATTGGGTGAGGTGAAATACATGGACCTGCATGTGATACCATGTTAGGTTAGGAGTCTTCCATTGTAAAGACAATTGGCAATAGGTGGGATGCTTCCAAGATTTTATTAATTAATTATAAGGCCAGACAATTTTTGATATGGAATTATAAACTTAATAGTTTGTTACAATGGAATGTAATAAAATTTCCTAAGTTTACATATTCATATAAATATGATTTTTCTTAGCTTGTAGATTTGACCATTTTTGGCTTTTAGTCTGTATTGAATTGATGCACATGATAAATACCCTCTTGTATACCTTTCTGCTTAAAATTGGCTGTTGGGAACATTTGTAAAACTTGTGATTGCTCAATCAATTATGTGTTTCCGCACTGGTGCATGGTTTGTCAAATGTGTCTAGGGTCCTCCCACACCTGGGCTTATGCTTGTGACTGAAAAATGTGGGCCTAATACTTTTTTGAAGAAGGTTAGAAACATTTTAGTAAAATGGAGAAAATAACAGACATAGGATTGAAGTCCTGGCCAGGAGCCAAGAAAACTATTCTAAAAAAGAAAAGAAATACAAGAAGCTGCTTACATAGCAAAAAAGTCCTTGTCAATGGAGCCAAGAAAACCATCCCCATTTCTTGTATGAGAATCAAACAGCCTGCCTTGTGGTTTGAGTGAGCTGAAGTCAACCCTTTGTGGTATAATATCACCAACGTGCTGCATAACCACCTTGTGATCTTGATTGAGAGATGTTGACCCATTGTTTAAATAATGAGGTTAATTTCTATGCAATGAGGGGCTCTCTAATAAGGTGTTTGTCTTTCAGTTGTTTTAACCAAATGGTTATTGTTATTTTATTTCTATGCTGCAATGTGGCCAGCCCCTTTCAGATGATGGTTACGTGCATCCCTAAAAATTATAAGAAGCACAAAATTTGTAGATTTTGTCAGGCTTTCCCCCTTGCTTTGCAGATTGTAATTTTACCTCAGTTACCCTTGTCACATATTTTTCATTCTGCCATTCATAACTCTGTTGGAGAATCCTTAGTTGAGTGATTATCAATGAGTCCAAGTAGACTTAGTTGTGTAGGATTCCTTGGCAAGCAGAGGTTGCTGGGGCTTGTGATTATTCCGTTTTTTCTTGTATTAGAATAGTTGTGGTTCTCTCATTTTTAAAATTTTATTTTTTAAATTTATTATTAAAACAATCTAAAAACATGTGAGTGGCGCTGTTGAATGATTTACTTCTTTGAGGAGAATATGTAAAGCAGACAACATGAGGAACTTTAGCCTGAGAAGGTGCTTTATGCTATTATTGGAAAAAAACTTCCAACCGTCTAGAATATTCTTGTATATCGATCATGCAATGGCACATTAAAATGGAAGTTCCTGAATCTGAAAAAAATAGGATCTTTTGAAAATTGAAAGTTCCAAAAGGAATATCTTCCTTCTGGCCCACACATTTTTCCAGGCCCAAAAATGAAATGACTTTTGTACCCTAACTTCCAGAACGTTGGAGGTTAGTCTTTTTGTGCTTGGTTGTTGGTTATGTCAATCAATTGTTGATTTTGTTTATCAATCTAATGAAGTGAATGGGTGTTTTAGAGGCTGTATCTGGTGCTTGGGTCTAGTTTGCATAGATGCATTCTGCGGATTGGAAGTTACTAGATTCATGTGTACATTAAGGGAACCAATTATGTTTGGTATTTCATATAACTGTCCATGTTTTTTGGGGTGAATACCACGGCATAGTTCATTTGGATTTTCTAATTTTTCAATCACCTTATGCTTTTAAGTGATTGGAATCCATGCAAATGCAGGTTATTTATTCTCATTAAATCATGCGCGGATGGTGGTCTTCATGGCAACTTTGTATGCAATTTATTGTGTCAATGTTCGGATTGGGTGGCATGGGGTGCTACTCTCAATAAACCTTGCATTCCTCTCAAATGATGTATTGAATTACTTTCTACAATTATGTGACAATATCAGTGAGAACTGTACTGAAGAACACAAAGAATCAGAGCCAATTACAAACGAGGAAGTTTCTGGAGAATGTGAATGCTCCATTCCTAATGTTGAAACTGAGAAGTTGCAATCATGTAAATCATCCACTAAAGCAGCTGCAGCGCAGTCTGTTATCAACAAGACTGTGTCTTGTACGAGGAAAGTAATTATAGAGGACAATACAGCTGTGGAGGAAATAAATAGAATTTTGAGGAGCATTGATCACTATGAAGCATTGAGAATTCCTCGCCATACAAGAATTGACACTATCATATTGAAAAAGGAATACCGCAAAATGGTATGACTGTTTTGTTTTCCTGCATAGGATTTTTCTTAGTAGCTGTACATTTTGAGGTGATTAAATTGAATTATTAAACTATTCTACTCAGTTCTGGTATATTGTTTCTCATCAGTCTGATGGGCATTAGTCATTCTTCTGGTGCATCCCGACCATGTGATATGAAAATATGGCATTTAGTAATTAGTGGATAATTTCACTCTCAAGTTTGGCTCAAACTAATGAACTTATCCATCTACTTGGTGCTGTATGTGTCGTGAAATTTCTTCTTTTTTTGGATTGCCTTGTGTTTGCAGTGGGGATTAACCCCCTTTAGACATACATGACAATGGTTCAATAAAGCAGCTCATGATACTGTAAAGTGGCAGTTAGGTCGTAGAGTAGAATCAAATTCAACTTTCGGTGATGTTATAACCCTAGATAGTCCGTGCCACATAAAAAGGTCTTGTACCTAGGGCTGACATAATTCTGAATTTTAGATTGTTACGGACCAGTGATTGAAAACTAGAATTTTCTGTTTTTCATTCAGGAATTTACAGCCAAATATATACACAAGCTGTTAGTTACTGATTAGGAAACTACCTAGATTACATCTCATGCTTTATGGGATATTCAATCAAGCATGAAATCAGTAATCCCCTTATTTATTTGATATCCAATTGACTACAAAATTAGTAATCCCATGATTTTCAGGATATTGACTCAAACACAAAATCTCTAGAATCTGGGGATAATTCTTTTACATTTTGTCTTGATTTTACTGTTTTCCACATAGATATACTCATTTGTTTTGTGTTCTTGTACAGGCCATGCTTGTGCATCCTGATAAAAACATGGGAAGTTCACTGGCAAGTGAATCATTTAAAAAACTTCATTGCGCGTACGAGGTATTAATAAAGATGAGGCCTTTTCTTTGTCCGAAGTGAAAGCATAAAGTGTTTAAGAAACTATATTGGCTTGCCTGCGTGTGGTTTCCTAGTGGTTGGGCAGCCTTCCTAAGTTTAAGATAAACTTGGCAATATCCAAATCCCATTGGATCAGACTCTGTACTTAACTGAGGATTGTGGAGTGAGGCATTTGGGGATTCCTTGGGGGAATTTTTGGGATCACCTTATAATAAAGATCTACTTATTTATTCATTTACAAATTATGCAACTCATGAAATTCCAACTTTTAGGTTCTTTCTGACTCTACAAAGAAGAGAGATTATGATGAACAGTTGAGAAAGGAAGAAGCCAAGACTATTTATCAGAAGGTGCATGGTAATTCTCATAGGGTATGTTATTATCTTGCTTCTCTCATATTTTTTACAAAGCATCCCTTGAATTTGTAGCCGTATTTGAAATATGATTAAGCTATATAATGGTGAATGATGATAAGTTTTGTATAAAAATGGATTTTTCCTTCTATATCATCATGTGCAATATAGAAATATATGTTTGTTTTTTGTTTTTTAATTTTCAGATACAAACTCTCCAGTTTTGTTGGTTTGTCTAATTAACTAAACTTGTAAATATTGGCATGGGATAGAGAGGATATTGAATTTATTTATTTAACTAAACTTGTAATCTTTGACTTCGACCTTGACGACATCTCTGTCATTTTCTCTGTCCGTTAACTTTGACTGCTCCCATCAATGACGATCTTGCCCACTTGTCTTTGATATGTTTTGTTTTGTTCATAATCGATCTTGGACCATCCTTGTTTTGTTCGCGATTGATTCTGCCCTATTGTGTGTGTGTGTTGTGGTATAACGGTTCCTCTGTTTTGGTCATGGAGTTATGGATGCGAAGTATGTTGATATGGTGCATGTGATGTCTAAAATCATGGACCATAAGTTAAACAGTTTTAATTATTTGGATTGGAGTAAGATAGTTCACCTTTAACTTTAGAGTGTTGATAAAGATAATCATTTGACTGATGATCCTCTCAAAGATGACTTGAAACTCACACAGTTATGAGAAGGTGCTTGCCTCTTTCTACAAATTTAAAACTCTATTAATAGCGAGGTAATTGGCTTGGTTAATCAGTGTGAATTTGTCAAAGAACTTATGGAGTACTTAGAGCGTGTTTGGTATTTGTTCTCGGAACGCGTTTTCCGTTTTTTAATACTGAAAACGCGTCCCCTTTACGTTTGGCATCTGTTTTGAAAATAAATTTTCGAAAACAAAATGTTTTCGAATGCCGAAAAACGAAAACACTTTATGCGTGTTTTCATTTTTTTCAGCTTGTTTTTATTTTTTTGACCCTGTACTGCCGTCGCGCTCACCTCGCGCCAGCCCCCGTGCTGCCTCGACGGATCCCCCCTCTCTCCTCGCACTGCCGCGCGCCACCCTGTGCAGGCCCTGCCCTTCCCTTGCAGACATGGTTCGCAGTATCGGCCGAGATGTCCGTATCTTGGCCGTTTCAATAATTATTAATTTGTACAAATTAAATTATTATATTTGTATACATTATTTTGATCAATAATTATAATATTTTTTTTTTATTTTAGGATGTCAAATAAAATAAGTGCACTATAAATTTAATTTCAAATTATAATTTTTAATGCATTTAGTTAATTTAAGTAAATAGATATTATTAAATTAATATTAAGAGTTATTTTTATTTAGAATTATACATCTCAATTAATAATTACCTATTCTATTGTTAAATAAATATTGTAAAAGTTAAATGTCAATAAAAAATTCATGTGTTATATTATAAATCATGAAAATATAATAATATATTTATTTTAATGCTTCAATAATGTGTTAGCGCTTTTTTTACTATAATAACTCATATTATGTTATCTAAATTATATATTTACATTATTTAATGATTCAAATGTGATTGTCTAATTTTTTTTAATTTTTCTATGATTTTTAAAAATTAATTAAACATTATTTAATGCCTAAAGTTGCATCTCACCCGAGATGCAACGCGTCATCCGTGACCGCGACGTTTGCGACCGCGACGCGATGACTGACGCGACTGCAACTGCGAACCATGCTTGCAGAGTTTTCCCCAACACCCAGCCCCTCCCCCTTTGCACGAGTTTTCCCAACCCTTTTGCACGAGCACCACCCCCTACATGACCCACCTACGCAGGCCTTGAAATAATTCCCCCCCTCCCCCTCACTGCACGACTCACCTGCCCCCCCCTTCCCCCCCCTCCGCACGAGTTTTCCTCCCCCCTGCACGAGCTTTTGACGAACGAAAAACAAAAGTAGAAAACAGAAACCAAACAAAAATAAACGAAATTCGATGATAGTTTTTAAAAATTTTGAGTATCAGTTTTCGGAAACCGAAAACGAAATAACGGTACCAAACATAGCCTTAGATTTCTTGTATTTTGGTGGGAATCTTCCTTGCATGTATGAGGTTTGTAAAACATTTTATCGAGTTGACAAACCAGATTGGTCTCTTATGACTTATTTTATGCCTTTTAAAAAGATTTATGAAGAACTTAATGTGTTATTGCCTTTTAGTCCTGATGTGATGGTTCAACACATCATCCTGCAAACGGAGTGAGTCAAGTAAATTCCATAGAAGGTCCTCCACCGAGTCAATCCAATAGTGCTTTAGTGAGTCAATGGCATACCTTTGAGCATGGATAATGGTTCCATCATAGAAGGTCCTCCACCGAGTCAATCCTGGAGCTTACTGAGAGAAAGATGTCCTAAGCGATAGTGAGATCGGAAGTGATCAGAAGAACAATATGTAACCACAATGGCAACAGAACAAATAGGACTATTGAAGTAATAAAGACCATTAGCTTTAGTTCCCAAATCAATGATCTGTCCGGTCTTTAGATCTTGGATAATACAACCAAAAGAGGAAAAGGTTATAGAACAATTGAGAAAGTTAGTCAAAGAGCTAACAAATAATAAGTTGTATATTGAGTGAGGTAAATGTAGAACCACCGGTTACTCCACATAGAAGGTCCTCCACCGAGTCAATCCAATAGTGCTTTAGTGAGTCAATGGCATACCTTTGAGCATGGATAATGATTCCATCATCCTGCAAACGGAGGACTAGAAGGACTTGAAGCATGACCATATATCAGTGTATAATTACTGTCGTACACTAGTCACACGAAGCATAAATGTTGAAAGCTTCAATATAAAAAGAAGAAAGCTTCTTTAGTTTACCTTGCATATACTTTTGATACTTCGACACTGATAACAATATAAGAAAAATAATATTTTTATTCCTTTTGATGACCATGTACAATATATGATTAGGTATATATACAAAGAGAGAAACTATTTTAGGATAATAATATTTCATTAATCACTCCAATTACTCTAATCCCATTAATTGCTCCAATTCCACAAATTGCTTCTAATTACAATAACACTTCCCCTCAAGTTGGAGCATAGATGTTAATGAAGCTCAACTTGTTACAAAAATAAGCAGTTCGAATTTCGTTTAGAGCTTTGGTGAATATATTGCCTAATTGTTCTCCAGTCTTCACATATCTTGTGGAAATTAACCCAAGTTGAATTTTCTCGCGGACGAAATGACAATCATTTTCAATATGCTTTGTTCTCTCATAAAGTGCAGCTTGATTATCACACCACAACTTAGCTGGTACCGATGTTTTAAAACCAAATTTATTTAAGAGATGAAAGATCCACATTAGGGGTCTCTCGATCTACGTCATGAATGTGCCTCACGTGCACGATGTTTTTTGCCATCTTAGCGATCGGGGTCCTCGCGGTCGAGAGGATCTCCTCGCCGATTGTTTCTTCTGCGTTGAGTCGAAGACTTTTGAAATCCTCTCTCGCGGTCTGACGGTGCGTGTGGGGGAGCGTAGTCGCTTCCGGATGAGCTTGTTGTCGATGGGCCTTGCCTCTGCCCGTTGGCTTCGTGGTGTTTTGCAGGAGCTAGTTGCTTTGTCTTCCTCCTCTCTTGCGACACGATCTTTCTGGGACAACAATCGGGTGTTCCTGCTCCAGAAACGGCATAACACGAATGGATGTTTCCTTTCTCTCTCGGTGTTGGGGTTGTCTTCACGCTTGGGGTTGTTGATCTTTCTGGATGGACGCGACGGTAGTGGTTGGCTGGGCCTTAGTCGAATGTTGGATGGCCAGTTGCATCTGCGAGGTGCTTCGATCTGTGAGGTGGGCGTTCCTCGGCAACCCGCAGCGACGGTTGGTGCTCCCCCTTTGCTGACGTCGCGGGTTCCTCTTTCGTTTCGTGCTGCCGTCGGGTCTGTTACGAGCCGTAGTGCAAGCCCTCCTTCGGCTTCTGTCGAGGTGGATCTCAAAGTGGTTCTGGAACACAGTGCGCAGACTGGTTGGCACGTTGTGCGGGCGGGGGTTATTCCCGAGCGGGCAGTGGGGGGTGGCGTCGTTCTTGCAGGGGGTTCGCGGTTGCGTCCTCTTGCGCGTCCTCGTTTAGAGTGGCGCTCGAAGGCTCCCTCCAAGTGGTTGTCAGTGGCCGTCGTTCCCTCACCTCGGTCGCATTTGCCTGGGGTTATGTTTGGTGCTGCGCCCGCTGCGGAGCCGCCAAGATCGTCCAGCAAGTGGCGTTCTGCACTTCGTGCTGGGGGTCAGATCTTTCTTCCGCCTGAGGTGAGTTCATCCCTGATGGAGCTCGCGCAGGATGTGGGCTTTGTTCGTGCTCTGGGGGCCGAGGTGTTAACTGCGGCAGATCTCTCGCGTGCTGTGGTGGGTGGCCAGGGGTTGCCTACTACGCTGCTGGTGGACTGTCTAGTCTCGTTTGATGCCCTAGCTGGCCTCACGCCGGTTCTGCTGCCTCAGAGGCGGGGTCAGAGCTTGGTGTGGCTGTGGTGGATTCTAGGTGTCACGCCCTGGATTTCCCAACACCGAGAAACCGGTTAGTGATGCCTCATGCCTCGCACCCAGGAGGACAAGGGGTTGGTGAATGGTCACCTAATAGGGCTTCCTCTAGGGTGCTGCCCCAAACCTGCTATAACCTCACACATGCAATGCACAAACCACACAAGAAAACTAATCAATAACATATAACTGTATTACATATTAAAGTGAGTCACCAGCCCAAAAACATAGTGTCTCAACTAGATACATCAATGTCAAGTAAATACATGAGCTCAAGCCTCAACAGTTACAATGTCTCAAATAAAACAGTAAATCCACACACACATGCTTCCACTGTGGTGTAGTCCTCCTAACGCCTACTAGGTCCTGTAGAGAAAAACATCAAAGGTGGGTAAGCAAACCATAGCTCAGTAGGGGTTATGCCTCCCTGGACCAACCCAACATCTCCTCTATAAAATGCTCAAAGCAGATATGGGCAGTGTAGTGAAAAAGAAATAATAATAGATAACACACAAGGATTCACAGGTGGTTCCCTCAATGGAACCTAAACATCTCATGTCTACCCTAGGACTGTCCCATCACTGGGACCTCAATATCTCATGTCCATCCCATGGACTGTCCCCTCATTGGGACCTCAATGTCTCATGTCATCCCATGGACTGTCCCCTCATTGGGACCTCAATGTCTCATGTCATCCCATGGACTGTCCCCTCATTGGGACCTCAATATCTCCTGTCCATTCCATGGACTGTCTTCTCATTGGGACCTCAATATCCCCTGTCCATCTATGGACTGTCCCCTCATTGGGACCTCAATATCTCGTAACTAAGCACAAGAGAAAAACATACAAATATTTCGTGGAACATCTCTATTAAGGAACAACAATTCTCATGCATGTACCTAAGTTCACAACACACCTCAATATATCTACACAACATCTTTATTTCATATTTCTCAACACAGAACATATATACATATATACATATATACACATACATATCTCAAAACCATACATCACAACACAATCTCTCAACAACTGTCATATTGAAGAGTTACAATCATTGAAACGAATTCCAGGAGATAGAACCACCTACCTCAAATCCAAATGTGTTAGGGTTCCAATTTGAAGGATCTTCTGCACTCCTTGCTCTACTCCGATAGGTGCCTCCTTCCAAGAATGCAGCGACAACGAACACACCAACAATGGTCTCTCTCTCTCTCTCTCCGGCAGCTTAAAAAAAACCAACCCTAAAATCATCGAATATTAAAAAAGCGCTGTCGCAGAGACGACGTCGACCACAAACTCCGCGAGATTGACCACATTGACCACGCCTTCTCGTGTTGACCAGACACCCACGTCGATCAGTTTTCACATCGCACAAGGTTGACTTACAGCTGGGTCGACCATGTTGACCACACATCGACCCAGGTCGACCATTTTTCGCGTCGACCAAACCCTCTGAAAACTCCTCTTGTTCGTCATTGATCACTCGCCACGCTAGGTCGATCATGTCGGCCACGCCAGGTCGACCACGTCAACCACTATTCACATCGACCAGGGCTCATCGACCAGCCCACACACGAAAATTCAACTTAGCTTTCTCCAAAATAATTTGGCTTTCAGGGTGCTGCCCCAGAATCCCCGCAAGGGGCGCTGCCCCCTTGACCCCTGCTCGCTGACCAGTCAGCGAGACTCCCGCCGAGGCGCTGTGCCCTCGGACTCCCGCTAATCGTCTGATCAAGAGTCCTTGCCCAAACGCACGAATGACTAACTCCTCCAATCCCCAAACATGGTTTGTTACAACGAAGCACCTCACAACCACAATTTCTCAAGACTAGGACATGGGTCCTCACACCAGGGGTTTTGTTGCCTTGGCGTCAAGGTTGGAGCTTAGTGTGGCTGTGGTGGATTCCGGGAGTGAGGGAGGGGGATCGTTTGGTGCATCTGTGCAGGTCTGTTCCCGGGTAGTGGAGCTGTTGTGTGTTGAGCCATTGGCCGTTGTTAGCCCAGTTTTTGTTTGTACTTAGGAGGGTGGGGCGCAGCCCTCTACGTGGGTGCAAAAGAAGTACAAAGCCATTGGGCAACTTTTCGGCGTTACTTATGCGAGGTACGAGGGGGATATTACTGCTTTGCTCCAAGACATTGAGGCCTGCCATGTGCAGCGCTGCTCCGATGTCGGTTGGGCTTCGAAGCCGTCCCCCAGAGGCTGGTCTAGGTCTAGGGAGCTGAAATGTCTTGTCTCCACGGTGAATTATGGTGGCAAAGGTTCTTTGCTAGGGAGGGATATTTTGGTTGTTCCATGAATTGTAAGCTCCTTTCATGGAATGTGCGGGGTTTGCATGATCGGGATAAGCGCTTGTGTATTCGGAACTTGTTGGTGGAGTGGCGTGCTGATTTGATTTGTTTCCAGGAGATCAAGTTGGAAGCTTTCTTGGTCTCTGACATTCAGAGCCTTTGTCGGTGTCCTTTTGCTAATTGGGTGTCGTTGCATTCGGTTGGAGCTTCTGGTGGTATTTTGGTCATGTGGGATACTAGGGTGCTGGAGAAGCTGGATGTGGCTGTTGGGGATTTTTTAGTTTCTTGTCGCTTTCAGAATGTTGGGGATCAACTCGAGTGGATGTTTTCGGGGGTTTATGGCCCTCATATTGTGCGGGATCGGTGTTTGATGTGGGATGAGCTCGCAGGCATTCATTGTTGTTGGGCTGTGCCGTGGTGTCTTGGCGGGGATTTTAATGTGGTGCGGTTCCCTTCTGAAAGGGTGGGCTCTTTCCATATCTCTGCTTCGATGTTTGGTTTTTCGAACTTCATTGCTTTGAATGGGTTGGCGGATCCTCCTTTGTCTGAGGGCATGTTTACGTGGTCTAACAATAGGGATTCTGCCTCCTCTCGGCTCAATCGTTTTTTGTTTACTGCTGAGTGGGCTGGGTGGTTTGCACCTCCTCTCGACCAAAGCACCAACAAAAGCAAAACCATCCTCCCCTGTCTTGGAAACAGAGCAACCCCCACCAACAGAGCACAACCCTCGGGGGAGATGCCACCCCTATCCCCCCTCCCCCGGTGCCAACCTCAGCCGCCGACTGGCGGTGCAGGAACCACACATGCGTTGACCATGTACCAGTCACCCCGAACCCTTACGCCCAACTTCACTCGAATGGACACGTCGACACAAGCCCCAATGCTGCTTGCCTTTGGCCGACCGCCAGCAACGCAGCTAGACACCACTTCGCGGAATGAGCGAGAGTCACGCTCAGAGTTGCATGCAGAATCATGGGCAAATGAACTCGCAGAGACGTGGGACGGGATCCTCGGCACGACTTTGTCACCCTGACGGCCACCAAGCCCTGCACCTAACATGTCGTGCAGCTCAGTCCACCCATGAGTGTCGCGGCCGGCAGGAATGAAGAGAGTTCCCTTAGATCAAGACGGACCAACGAAAAAGAAAGGAAGCTATCGTTCCGGTTATGCCGTTGAGCCAGATATACTGTACATCCCTTGCAGAAAGAATGCATCTCAAACTGGGCCAAAGGAAGACCGGCCATCTCCCCTAGCACACAACTCAGCCAGGACGCAACGACCCGACTGAGCGAGACAACGCTGATCCACGTCCGGCTCCTCTCCACGATCCGAACCGCCCAACCGAGAAGTTTCACCTTGAACGTCTTTGATTTCACGTGAAGGACTCGCAAAGAAGACCAAACGCTGGCACAAGTGCCAACAGCTGCTGCGATCTGGCCCGTGCCATCAACGTGAGGAACCAGCACAACGTGGCTGTCGCCTTTGCGTCGCCCTTCGTCATGCTCGTGCCACACGTAGTCCATTGTTTTTAGATGTAGTTGCATGTTGTAATAGTTCATGTTATGTCGAGATTTTGGATATCCTGTTTTCTTGTACTATGTTACTTTTGCTACCTTGTTGTTGGTTATTGAAGTTTTCTTTTCTTATCCAAAAAAGCAAAAACAATATTGAAATATATATCTATTTATAATATTGCCTGGTTTTGGAAAATAATTTTCAAAAATAATTTTTTAAAATGATATCTAGCTTCTGCAAACCTAAAGATATTAAGTTGCACTAAGCCATTTTATGATTTCTTTTAGACAAGATTTACTTAAAATTCTGTTGTAATATAATAACATATGTTAAAAATAAGTTGTAGCATATCTTGGGTTATCAAAGACTAAATGTTAAAAATATTTTGTAATCCAAAATTTGTGATTTTGTAAACTAACAAACATGCCCTTAGCTAGTTTCTCACAATCTTGGAGGTTGGAAATTCTGCATTTTATGGAATTTGTAGATGTCACACATGCTTGAGAAAAATTCTTACACTTCAAATATAGGTTTGCACTTGCCAAAGACCTCCCATGCATTTCCTAGCTCAAAACACCTACAGTAGTTATTCATGAGTTCTTCGCAATCTTATCCAGTTTTGTGGTTTTTGACCTCTTGGCTACTTAGCGACACTATTCACCACTTGTGCTGCAGTTCAAATTCTGGTGTTACTTGCACGGGCAATGATTGGTCCAGGCATGGTGCGCGCACCAAACAAGCCCTGCACCATTTGATCTGTTTTATTTTTATTATTTTTTGAAATTTTTTTAACAGATCCAACGACAGGCATGGTGTTTGGTGCGTGCACCACTTCTGCAAGTATATATTTCCATTGCCCTTCCTAAGGTTTGAACATGCAACATCAAGAAGCTGGCCGGTGTAATGTTTTTGAAACCAATGTGAAGATTATCTTACCAAAGTTTGGGGTGATTGACAGGAGCCTTTTTGTAGCACTGTTTATTTGATGTGAGATCAGGCAAGGAATCTAAAGATGTAATTGAAGAACTAAGTCCATGCTTGTAGAAATGTTCACCATAGTTTTAAAAGCTTTCATAATAACGTGTTTGTGTAAATCTTCCTCCATTTGGCTCTCCACTGGTTGATCCTCATTTAGTGTACTTTATTATTGACTTGACAACAGAACTCGTGAAAATTTTGGGGAAGATGGGCCTTCTTATTTTCTTAGGGTTAAAAGTTCAACTCTAGCATCAAATTTTTGGAAAATGATCAATGTCCAATCTGAAAACCTAAATAAGTTGAATTTAGTCACTACTGGTAATTTTCCATGCTAATTTTGTATCCCTGTTCCTCCTTTATTCACTTTAGTGTCTCAAACTGCTTTTTGTTGACGATATTTCTTGATTCACAATACAACTGTGATTATGCTGTTGTTAGTGATAAGTTGATACCTTAACATGAACAGAATAACCCTGATTATTGCTCTGATGAGTCAAGGCATATCCATTGCACAAAGTGTGGCAATTCACATATATGGGTGTGCACCAAAAGACCCAAGGTCAAGGCAAGATGGTGTCAGGTGTGGCTTCTTTTAATAGGTTTTTTTAATTTCCTTTACCAATGCTTACCACCACCACCACCTAATATTGTTATGAATTTTGTTGTACCAGGATTGTTGTCAGTATCACCAAGCCAAGGATGGAGATGGTTGGGTTGAATACAAAGGATCTTTAGTTTTTGATCAGCCTCAAATGGTAATTCTTGTTTACATATTGAATGTCATTTTGTTTGATTTAGATAAAATTTTTTAGAAGTCAATTGTGTACGTAAGCTACATCAGGCTGCTAATTATTTAAGTTTATTTGAGTGTGTATTGCTTGTTTTTGCATTGTAATTGATTTGCGGAAGGATACCTTAAAACTGCTTTGGCCCTTTTTGTTAGCCTAAGATGTGCAGAACATCTATTATAGCCTAAGATGCGCTTCTCTGGAACTTGATGCCTAGGTGTTCGCATTTTAGAATGGGCTGTAGAACATTTGGTGAACATACCTGTGATTGAGCTTTAGCCATTAAAAATAATTGATGAACAACTTGCGACTTGCGTCCCCAAATCCCCTTATAATTTTGCTTTGAAGGTATAAAATTCTTGATTTGAGTTGTCCTATGATCAATGAATGCCTCATCTTGAAAGCATTCAGCACTTAATCACACCAAAATTGCCGAGGATTTGTACAGTTTGAAGTTTGCTCTCAATGGATGTATCAATGAGGCTTAACACAGTACGTCCATGCAATATAGTTGCCTAACATGATAGCTTCATAAATGAAAAATATTAGATAGAGAAAGCAGACCACCACTAGAGAGGGAGGGAAAATGTGTTACCTTAATAGGGTATATGATTCTTTATTATATGGAGATAAATACATCAGAATAAAAAAAAGCCCCCTCTCAAGCTAGAGCAAGAACAACAATTATGCCTAGCTTGTGACAAAATTAAGGCATTTTTAGTAGAGGATTTAGTGCGGATGTCTGTTAAGAGGTGAAGATAAGGCCAAGTGTGATGTCTGTATCAGAATCAATGATTCATTTGGAAGATGAGAAAAAAAGTACTTATTTAGAGTACCCGAATATGCAATAGCTGGAACAGAAGGAGGTGAAGGCTTTAGTGATTTTTTCATACTATGAAAACTTGACAAATTCATCTACTGAGATACAAATTTTACATCTATAACTGTGAGATTAAATAAGAGAAAACAAAAACAGCGCATGCGAAAATAAGTGCCACTAGTCCAAACTTGACCACAAAGTGAAGGCACTGCACTGAACTGTAATGAACAATGTCACATAAAAACAAGTGCCACCCGTCGAAGGCTGAACAAGAACAGAAAGCAAAGTCCTGTGATGAACTGTAATGAATGTAGTCACATAGAGAATGAGGATGACAATCAAAGATGAGAGGAGAGTAGCAGTCGTCGATCTCCAACAGTTAAGGGTTGCAAAGGTTAGTGTTGGCTAACATCTATTGTAGGAACAAAGAACAATGGCACGGCACAATCGTTGTCGTTGATGTGAGACCAAACAGAGAGATTGATGATTGGGAAGAGAATGTCAAACATAGTGCTCAGAGAATGTTGTACAAAAGTCATTGGGTAGAAAACGTCGCTGGCCAGAAATTGTCGCTGGACAGAGGTTGTGTTTGCAAACAAAAATTCTAGGAAGGGCGTCGCTGAACAGGGTGCATCACTGGGCCAGGGCGTCGACGGATGATGGTTGATGCAAAGCTAGCAAAGGGTGGTGGGAAAATGTGGTCGACTGATGATGGTTGATGCAAAATGGTAGGTTTTTATTTTATTTTAGGTATTGTTATGATATCATGATACAAATGGAAGAGAATGTTATTATTTTATTAATGTCTTTATACAATAAATGGCTAAGTATATATACAAGAAGATAAAACTATCTTTGGTAATATAGATATTAGGATATCAAATCTAGTTCTATTGTATCCTACTAATTATACAATATCATTTTAATTATATTAACAAATGACGAGGATGATGATGTTTTTTTTATAAAGATGATGTTCATATTCATTCTAACTATTGACAATTGATTTTAGAAATTCATTCTTTTGAACTTTTATGTTTTAAACTCTTGAGGTATAATTTTACATTTGAGTAATTTGCTATAATCAAGAATATTTACTTATTTATATTTAAATTAATTTGTTTATTTTATTGATTGCTAATTAAGTATTTAATTCTTTTTTATAAAATTGTATGTCTCGTCTCTCTCGAGCTGTACATTTTTTGTGCCTTGTGCCCCAGAAGACCTTACGCCTTAAGTGCACTTTGTGGTTTTAATAATTATGGCTACTGACATGGATTATGTTGTGGTACCAAGAACATAAACTCTCATGGGCTCTGCTAATAACCTTCCTTGACAACAAATTTTGAAAAAAAAAACCCGAACAATTAGAGAAAAAAAGTGACGGAATAATTCAATGCCTTTGTTAGTTATGAACATAATGAACTGTAGATAAATTCATGTTTGATGTTAGTTGAGAGGTTTCGCTTTCCTTGACGACTGCTGAAGATCTGTTTGCGATAGAGATATTTGGAATGAAAGAGGAAAGTCAATAAGTAGAAAAGTTACCTTCAATACTAGTGATTGGATGTAAATATGGTTGTATCAACAATACCTTTGGGACTGTTGGGGTAGTCGTTTAGCTAATAATAATTACTTATTAAATGTCTTGCAAGGCGACAATGGTGACAGATTTGCTGTCCACAACCTCCCCCTTTGTTACTTTGACCACCATGGCCAGGCCTCCTCCTCGCCCTCTCCTAGATGGGAGAAATATAAAGCAAACTTCTTGCCTTAAATTTGCATAGATGAAGACTGGCCTTTGAGAGTAACATTGCTAAGACGATTATACACCGCTGGTAGTGTTATGGAGGTTTTCTTTGAGTGAATCTAATTTTTAACGTTCTCAAGTTTTGGATGAAGACCTGTTAAGAAACACATCACAATAAGTTGTTCACCATCTCCTCTCATGTGGTAGGGACGAGCCATATCTCACTTAACTCATCATATAAAATTTGAGTTTCTGTGTACATATCTTGAATTGATTGATCACCTTGATTAATTTTGAATAATTTTTTTAATGCCTCGCAAACACTAGATTTGTTATTTGTGTTTGAGTAAAGTGTGGTTGATTCCACTCCTCATGGACTAAAGGACAAACTAGCTACCATCGCCTTCACCTTTTGATCCATGGAGTTCAATAGAAGATCAAATATTCGAATCTCAACAACATTTGGATTCAATATATGAGAAGGAAGCATAGTTAAATGTTTCTCCTTTTCCATACCTCTCAAAGTGACAATAATTTTCTTGCACCATATGTGGTAATTCTTGGCACCTTCCAGCTCTTCCTTTGATAGTCTTGTGAGAAAGAGGATAATCCCATCAAAATTGGCACTTGTAGTGCCCATTCCAGCTACCCCTGCGGTATGCATAACCTGAGATCCTTCAACTCCCTTCTCCTCTTTCTATCACTATCTATTATTATTGCAGAACACCAAACAAGACACTACTTTGGACCAAGTACAATGGAGGATGAATAAAGGAGAAAAGAGAAACGCTAGAAAAATATAAGTGGAAAATCATGGCTTAATCACACAGTTGTGTGCCAATGATTTGACAAAGAAGAAAAAGAGAGGCAAGAGGATGAATGTCAATCAAAATGGATCTAGGTCTGATACCATGAAAATATTAGAAAGAGAAAGCAGACTAGCGCTAGAGAGGGATGATGTGTTACCTTACTAGGGTACACAACACTTTATTATATATAGGTAAATACATTAGAATAATAGTAATAAATGCCCAAAGCCTAACTATCCTAACAACAATAATGATGAGACTGCCATCATAGCTTTATGAAAATAATTATTCCCATAATGAATCTCCAACATTCTGATCGAGCTATATATCTCACGTCAGACAGAAGACCTTGGATTACACAAAAGACCTCATAACTATGAGGCAGAGTAAAAATGGAGGGGTGGACGAAAATAAGAGAAAATAGGGGCCTAATATGAATATCTTTGAAAACTTTGAGGACATGGGATGATAAATTCTAATAACAAATGATGATTTTAAGGAAACATAGTGAACCTGCCCGAGTTGCATGATTGGATGAAAATTACTATAAATAGTTGGCCTCATATATTTTATTGTTATTTTGCCTTGTAAAGTATAATAGAGAAAGATTATTTGTTCTTAAAAAATACTATGAACGATAAATTTAGTAGTCCAATGAAAACAATTCCACTTAAATTGTTTTCAATTTCAATTTCTTATTAATTTGTTTTATTTATTTTATTTCATGGTCTAAAGCGTGCATGTAAGTTATATAGCAGAAATAGAAGAAGTGAGGGCACTTTGCTAGAATTAAACAAACATGGTGACATCCTTTTTTTTTTTTTTTTTGAAAGTAATGGTGTGGCTATGAATATTCTAATTTACTGCTTTAAAATGTTTTCTTTTTTTCTTTTTGTTTCTCTGTGTTATAGGTTGAAATACCACGTGCATTTGTTTGTGCTGAAAGCAAGATCTTTGATGTGTCAGAATGGGCTATTTGTCAGGTGGGTGATTTATTTTTCTCATACGAATCATTCTGCACATAAGTCTGATTTTTTTATTTATTAATATGATGTGACACTTTCTAGGCCAGTTTCCTTCTTAACCTCTAAGAGTAGAGTCTATGATTGTAAGCAAAGTACTGCTGCAAAAGAACTTGCAGGTTTTTTTA
This sequence comes from Taxillus chinensis, assembly GCA_023512835.1. Lineage (NCBI taxonomy): Eukaryota > Viridiplantae > Streptophyta > Magnoliopsida > Santalales > Loranthaceae > Taxillus > Taxillus chinensis. Next base: position 24,630,118 of record CM042089.1, read on the forward strand.
GTTCAAGCCTCTTCAAAGTTTACATGGAAGTCCATCTCAATTCAATTATTGGTGAAAACTGTCTTTGCTGACCTTAGTTACTGATTTGCACCCTTATGATTAAACAGGTGTCAAGATCGTGAATTAGTACACTAATGATAACATAACTGACAGTCAGCCAGTACTAGCTTGACCACCTTCACCATACACTACTACAATCATGGGCTACTTCCATGGATCCTTTGAAGTGCATAGTCTAATGATCAACCATCAATACCATATTTATCAAATCTTTTGTTGTCTGCTGTTACTGATTTGCACTTGTATGGTCTACCAATTGTGATGACCACAACTCAGTACACTATTGGCAACATGACAGCCTGTTGGTCAGGACTAGATGCTAAGATCTTCCAAAGTCTTTATAAATCATTATTGTGTGATGACACCATAACGGACAGGAAAAATAAATTTTCCTAAAATAAAACATTGTAGAATCATTGTTCTCTCGGTGATTTCCCCAATTCACCTACTCCTATTGCTGAACTTGTCTTTCAAATGTACTCCTCTCATGGTTTTTTTACTTTTATTTCTTACTTTTATCCTTTCCCCAATTTGGAATACGTTTTTGATTTCTCTACTCAGATTCAGTTTGGTTACTTTGAGCCACTTCTCTAATCTTCATATGAGATTGTGATCTACTATTGAACTCGATTCTTTTGTGATCCTGCTCGACTCCTCTTCTTGATGTCGAAGCTTGATACCTCCTTTTAGGAAAATAACACTCTTGGTTGTTGTCATCATGCACACGTTTAAAAATGTGACCTTTGTACTTATATCAAAGAAATTTTTTGGGACTAATTATTCTCAGTAGAATAGGTTTGAGAAGGATCTTTGGTGTGTTGCAACCCCTCTTTAGTGATAAGCTATCATCTCTTGATCAAGCATTCTCTTTAGAAAAAAGCATTTGAAAATTTGTGTTTGTGTATTGGCTTAGTGCATTATATTGACATGTGACTTCTTACTTGATAAATTTTGCACTTTTTTTTTTCCATATTCATGTTATTCAAGGTGAGACTTCTTGCACTATACTCCTCAAAATGATGTCGTTGAGCCCAAGAATTAGTATCTTGTAAAGGAGCATTGTTTGAGATTTTGGTTCCTAAAATTTCCTAGGCTAATGTTGTCCTAATAGCTCGTTAACTTGTTAATGTAATGCTCTCATTGTTGTTGGATGCAGCCATCCCCTAATTTATGTTGTATTTAACTTAATGTAATGTTAGGCCCATTGGGAGCAGGGCAAGAGGGTAGGTTATTTGGGGGTTAAGGTTTTTGTATAAATAGAGCATAAGGGTTTGATCGATAGATATATGTTTTATTTGGAGAATCCAATTAGTAGATTATTGTAGTGGAAGAGATGGATGCCTCTCGAATTACAGATTAATTATTTTGATATTTCATATTTCATCTATCAATAAATTTGCTCTTTTGCTTAAGTTCTTATCAGATGACAACCTATTGTCTCATCTAGTGCTACCATCATCCCATCTTCTCTCTAATAGGTTGAGGGACTTCAATATTTGATTTAGGTTTTCTAATTAATTGAAAATGAAAATTATAGAGTCTTGGATTTGATTAAACTAACATATTTATTGAAGTGTTTAAACTAATCAAAAGGATATTGCATTGAAAGGACAGACATGGTTGAAGGACATTTCGCATTAGGACTTTTGTACGGATTGGGAGAGTGTCCGACTTAGGACAAACAACACAAAAGTATTTAAGATTCAATGATAGTTATGCAATTCACAATCTGAATGTTGACCAACATTGACTCCAGGGTTTTCAATACCTAATATGCATAAACTTTGCCTACCAATGAACATTAAACTGTGATGTGGTGTGTTTTGATTTGTAGATTAATCAACTACAGAACTGAATATTAATGTTAACAATAGTATTTGAGAAAATATGTTATTGATATTGAGCGTAAGGCATACAATCTTATAGGTATTATAATAAGATGAAAAGACTAAATTATTCTCACTCTCTAACACTCCCCCTCAAGTTGGAGTGTATATGTTAAATAACTTTAACTTGTTACAAAGATTACTCATATGATTACCCTGTAAAGATTTAGTAAAGATATCAAGTTGGTTTTCTATTTAGATGTGTGCAAGCATAATTGCTTTATTATGCATCTTTTCATGTAAAAATAACAATAAACTTCAATATGCTTTATTCTTCCATGAAACATTGTATTAGAAGCAATGTGAATAGTAGATTGACTATTACAATGCAACATGGAAGGATACTGAGAAGGTAAGTCAATTTCTGACAACAACATTTCCTACTACGTCAGTTCACTTGCTACATGTGCCATAGCCCTGTACTCAGATTTAGTACTAGACTAGACCTCGACACCACATGTTGCTTTTTACTCTTTCATACTACAAGATTTCACCAAGAAACACATAATAACCAGTAATGGATCTCTGATCAATTGGACATCCTACTCAATCAGCATTAGAATAACCTTGTATATTAAAATTACCCCGGTTGGTAAACAGAAGACTGCGTTCAAGTGCGCCCTTCAAGTACTGCACAATCCGTAAGGTTGCATTCCAGTGGATAGTACAAGGAGTACTCATAAATTGGCTCACGGTACTTACTGCAAAGGAAATGTGTGGTCTGGTGACTGTCAAATAATTAAGCTTTCCAACTAGCCTTCGATATTGAGTAGGATCTTTGAACAAGTCATCATGTTCAGAATCTAATATGACATTCAGATCCATAAGAGAATCAACAGGTTTTGCCCCTAAGTACCCAACCTCATCGAGTATATTAAGAACATACTTCTGTTGTGACAAAGAGATTGACCGACTAGAATAGGCCACTTTGATGCCCAAGAAATAACGTAAGCGGCTTAGGTCCTTGGCACAAAACTCAAATTGTAGAAAATGCTTTAATTGCTGCATGCTTGCTTTGTCACTACCAATAAGAATAATATCATGAAATAGACAACCAAGAGGATACAACCTGCAGAAGAGGAGTTAAACATAGAATGATCAACACTACATTGGAGGAGGCCAAATTGAAGGAGGGCATCGCTAAACTTGCCAAACCAAGCCCGAAGAGACTATTTCAACCTATAGAGAGCTTTGCGAATACACCATACAAGATTCTCCCCCTGAGCAACAAAATTAGATGGTTGCTCCATATAAACTTCCCCATCAAGATCACCTTGTAGAAATGCACTCTTGACATCATGTTGGTAAAATATCCAATCATAATGAACAACTAATGTGTCATCAAAATTAACACCATAAGTTTTAGTGTAACTCTTAGCTATCAAGCGAGCCTTCAATCGTTCAAGGGAACCATTAAGATGGACTTTCACAGTGAAGACCCATTGCCATCCAACATGTTTCTTAATGGGTTACCGAGTGAGATCATATATGACATTAGTATGAAGAGCTTGCATCTCATCGATCATAGCTTGGCGCCACTCAAGATGAGCAAGAGCTCCAGCAACACTGCAAGGTACAACTAGAGGCAAAATAGAGAAAACAAAAGCAGAAAAATAAGGTGATAACTTGGTGGTGGAAATAAAGTGAGACATAAGATACCAAAAGCAGACATGACCAGTATAAGAAACAAAACGGTCAAGAGGGTGACTAATACAAGAATGAGTATCTTTATGTCAAGTAATAGGAAGGTCATGGTCCAGAGATGGATCAGAAGACGAGGTGTCGATTGATGTGGGAGGAACATCAAAAACTTGAGGCCGACGATGATATGTGTGCCCATTGAGTCGATGTTGACTCAGGAGAGGAAATGATCGGAGGAACAAGGAATGGAATAATTGGAGTAGGTTGGCTATGTGAGGAAGGAGCATAATAGGATTCATCATGAAAAGTGATATCAGCAGAGACAGATGCAACTAGTTATGGGATCATAATATCGAAATCCTTTTTGAATACGAGAATAGCCAATGAAAACATACTTAACAGAATAGGGATCAAGCTTATCACGACCAGGTCCAAGACACTTCACAAAACAAACACAACCAAAGGCACGACGTGGGAGAAAGAAAAGAAGAACATTAGGATGAAATATGGAGTTGGGAACGCGTCCACGTAGGATAGATGAAGGAATACAATTAATCAAATAGCAAACTGTAAGAATTGCATAACCTCACAAAGATTTAGGAAGTTGTATATGCAAAAGCAAATATTGGGCAACATCTAGTAAATGACGATTTTTCTGTTCGGCAATTCCATTTTGTTGAAAAGTATAAAAATAAGAAGTTTGATGCACAATATCATGGGAGACAATAAAGGACTGAAACCAGAAGAGATAATTAGATATTCTTTGGCATTATCAGATCGCAAGTATTTAATATATACTTGAAACTGATTTTGAATTTCATAATAGAATTGCTGAAAACAAGAGAAAATTTTAGTTTAATTTTTAATTAAATATAACCAAGTCATGCAAGAATAATCATTCACAAATGTGACAAACTACTTGAAACTGGAAAGAGTTGATATAGGAAAGAGACCTTATACCTCATATTAAACTAATTTAAAGGGTTTAGTCACCCGATTTATTTGATGTGAAGGAAAAGAGACACGATGGAATTTACTTAACTCATAAGTTTGCAGGATGATGGAAACTTAGAAGGTGACAACCTGGAGCTTACTGAGAGAAAGATGTCCTAAGCGATAGTGAGATCGGAAGTGATCAGAAGAACAATATGTAACCACAATGGCAACAGAACAAATAGGACTATTGAAGTAATAAAGACCATTAGCTTTAGTTCCCAAATCAATGATCTGTCCGGTCTTTAGATCTTGGATAATACAACCAAAAGAGGAAAAGGTTATAGAACAATTGAGAAAGTTAGTCAAAGAGCTAACAAATAATAAGTTGTATATTGAGTGAGGTAAATGTAGAACGATGGGAAGGAAAAGAGAAGGGTTTAAGTGCGTAGTTCTCATTCCAGTGATAGAGGTTTGAGAACCATAAGTAAAAATAACAAGATGAAATACGTGGGAGTTATAGATTGAAATGACGATAAGAGTTTAGAATTACTAGTCATGTGATGAGTGACTCCAGAGTCTATGACTCATGTATCAGGCTTGGAAGTAAGCAAACATGAAGGAATACTTGATGGTTGAAATGTCAACATAACAGAAGGTGCTGAAGATGTAACCATCCGGGTAGAACAAACCAATGACTCATAATTAATACGAGATAAGGTAACCGGTCCAAGGAAACTAGAGACGGACATAGCATAGCTCTCCAAAGCAGAGTGTGCACCATCAACATGTGTAGCATGTGCTGTTATAATGTAGTGCAACAACAAAATAGGCTAGATGTCCACCTCCACATACAAAGGACTAGGGTAGGAATATATATATATATATATATATATATATATATATATTGCAGAGTCACACGGAATTAGTATTAGTATCGGTGGCAAAAGTCACACGGAGCAACAATCACCGACTATGTAGCAGCATCAACAGTCACACAAGGAGCCATAGTGCATGTAGATATATATAAAACGTACAGATATACACAATCATGGATCATGATCTGTTAGAACATGGAAAGAAAACCTACAACATGGATGTCCAACGATGGCTATCCTTTGTGTTTGTCACAGCAAGATAAAAATAGAATCAGCTATTGCACGTCTTGCATCTGGGATCGCGGTAGGACCATGGCATGATTGTGTCATGACAAGGTTCGTCGTCTGGACGAAGAACACGATACGACGTGTTGTGATAGGATTGCTCGTGTGTCAGGATTGCGTCACGGGACGAGTTATGAGTTGCCGTCATCTCGCAGTCATGCAATGAGATGTGTTGTTGTTTTGTGTTGCACCTGGCAAAGAGGACTTCATGTCTGTATGATGGACTGTGTCGTGAAATGGATTGTGCTATGCCGTGGATCACGTGCATGACGATCGTGTTATGGCTTACGATCGTAAGGTGGCTCTGATATCATGTTAATGATGGTATTTGAGTGAATATGTTATTGATATTAAGTGTAAGGCATACAAACTTTTTGATATTATAATATTATGAAATGACTAAATTAGCCTCACTCTCCAGCAATTAATTATAATAATTTGAATCGACTGAAAATTCTCTTACCTTAATTAAGTGCGTAGTTTTTGTTTCAGTGATAGAGGTTTGAGAACCATTATCAAATATAACAAGATGAGATGATGTGGCGCCAGAGTCTATGACTTAGAAGTAAGCAAACAAGAAGGGTTACCTGATGGTTGCAATGCCAATGTAGCAGTATGTGCTGAAGTTGTAGCCATCCGGACAGAACCAACCAATAACTCATAATCAGCACGGGATAAAGTAACTGATTCCAGAGAATCAGAAATACTAACATATGCTGCATGTGCCATCATAATGCAATGCAAACAAAACAGACCAATGTCTAATTCGACATACAACGGACTGAGGCAGAAATATATATTTGGTAGTTGTCACCACTTCACTCACCAACCAGTCATTAGTTCAACAACCAACCAATTAATCATATATTCATATTCATGTATTAGTATCAATAGTCTCATAGAGAGCAACAATTATCAACCAATCAATTATGCATAAGCAATAGTCACAGGAAGCCTGTGTATATATATGTATATGAAACAGGCAGATAAACAGGTCATGATTAGTGCAAACAAGAAACAAAACCTTCAACATTGATGTTGCCTATCGTTTGCGTTCGACAAGGCATCCCATCGGGCATATATATATATATATATATGAGACGTGCTGACTGAAGAAGCCAGTTTGTCATCATCAATTGTCACTGAGCAACGTAGAGAGGTCATACATCACTGAGCGTCTTTGCTAGACTTGACACAGATGCCGTGGCTGACCGTCATCACCAGATGCAGAGGGAAGAGTGTCATCTGGGTTACGTCATGTTTGGATCTGGAATTTTGTTGCGTCTTGTCACGTTGGTAGAGCGTCGTCTTAGAATGCTGTCACCGGTCGGGATTGCATGGCAGAGTCGCAGCTGGGAAAGCGTCGCAAGGCCGCAGCAAGGATCGCTTCACAGGGATGGTCGTGGCTAGGATCGCGTCGTGATCTAGAATCGTGGCAAAGAAGGTCATCATTGTGTTGCTATGTCTTTGTCCTCCAAAGGCATCAGAGGATTTGTGTCACAAAGGAGTAACGTGTGATACCACGTTATTGCGATTGTGTGGTCAAGGATCGTTGTGCGTCGCTGAAAGGTATCATGGCTCTGATACCAAGTTAAAAGAAATAATGAAATATATTACACATAGGGCCGATATGGTAAATATTTAATTGTCTTTCTAGTAATCAGTATTGCTATATTTGCGTAACAAATTTTTTGGTTGATCTATTCATTCTCCCTTTAAACCAACCCTTGGGACTAACATAAATGTTTTTATGCCAAATATGATATTACCAGTTTTGTTTGTTCTAATCACTAATCTCTAATGTGTGATTCTTTTGTATTATATTATTTTCAGCAAAATAAACAATACCATAGTTTATACGGATACTGTAATTTTTCCATCGAATATTTTAGACGAAGGACTTGGGGAAAGTCGAGTACTTTTTTGGGATTGGGGTTGTCTGGTTATTAGTCACTATCCCTTAGTGGAAATATGTGTTGAATAAGCTCACCAAAGGTATCATGATGGCATCCAGAGCATTGGAACCATGGATCCTAATATATATCCCCTAATAACTGTGATCTTTTATCTGGTCTCGATAGATCAATGGTGGATGGAGAAATTAACCTATCTTACAAATCGCTTGATCAGATATCATTTTTCTTGTAAATGGTGTAAGCCAATTTATAGCCTCTCCTTGTTCATCTCATCGAGATGTTGTTATGCATATTCTGAGATATTTAAAGAGTTCTCTGAGGATGTTTTACTCTTCAAGAATCATGATCACGTCCAAGTTGAAGGGTAATCTGATGCAGATTGATCTAAGGTTCCTTTAGATCGAGCTAGTTTAATGTTATGTGGGGGCTGGGTGTCAAAGATGAGTTTGGATTTCTAGTATCTCATTCTATGAGATTATGGTGCAACAATCAGGCTCTTACTCGAATTGCTTTGAATCCAGTTATTCAAAAACAATACACAGGTAAATTGTAATTTCATTTGTTAGAAGTTTTGGACAAACATCATTGCTGCTCACTTCGTTTGAACTAAAGAGCTGGCTAGTTTATTTATGATGTTTTTTGGAACATTACAAGTTAAATATATGTAACAAGTTGGGTATGGTAAATATATGTTCTAACTTGAGGGGAGTATTAGATTAGATGATGAGATGTCTAAGTTAGGCTAATTGCGGTACACATAACCTAACTCAACCCCAAGTCATTTGCCTATCGTAATAATTTCTTCTGTATAAACAATGAAGTTCAATTCTTTCATCTGATATGTAACATAGATCTTTCCTTGTAGACTCACTGCATATAGTCTCCCCATCTATCCCCCCTGCATTCTTTAATCTCTTTCCTATAGATCTTCCCAAAAGTCTCCAGATCATGGAATGCGAAGAATAAACACTAACTTTTGGTGGATGGGTTCAAGAAAATGTACTATACATAACGATTGATCACTTGAATGAATACAGATATAAGTTGACGATTGATCACTTTTGGTAGACCTTATTTATCATGTTGGTGATTTAATTTTCCATTTTGATTGTTTTCGTTTGTGTGTTTTTGAAGCAAGTAGCGATAGTTTCTTTGGTAATTGGGGTTTATTTTGGTCTTTTGATTGATTATTATCTCTTCATCTACTACCAGCATTCTAATGCTGGGGTCATTTATAAGTGGAATTGTGCTGTTGTTCTAAGGCTGAGCGCAGTCAAATGTGGCGTGCCTTAGGAGCTCGTTCCATTAGAAAAAAAAATTGACATTGTAAGCAGTCCCCTTTGATTTTAATGAAAATTTTGTAAAGTTTGGTTCCTGCATTATAAATGGCCTTTTTAGTCCCTTATAAGAGTGCATTTTGAAAATGTCCCCTGCTTAGTGCTTGCTCAATATCAGGATTCATGCACACATTTGCGGGTGCTTTATTTTTATTATTAGCAAAATACTTAATCCAAAATCTATTTACCTTGTTAAACAATGTTTATGAAACGAAACAATATATTCAATTTACGGTCAAAGCTTTGACACATAAGATTGCATTGACATAAAAGTTAATGTAATTTAAATTCATATTCTTTAGAGATATTGTTTTAAGACCCTGAAGAGGATGAAATTTTGTTGTGTTTTTTTTTGTTTTCGAAGCTTTGCTTGGACCTTGGAATTTATGAAAAAAAATGCTGTAAAATTTGGTGGTGCAGGGAATGGCTTGTAGGCCAAACACCCATCGACCAAGCTTCCATGTGAACATGGTTGGTCCGGAAAGGACAACACAGAGATCCAACTCGAGTAAATTTCCATGGAATTTAGATGCTGAAATGATGGATGAAGAAGAAGAATTTGAGGTGTGGCTGCAGCAAGCGCTGGACTCCGGCTTCTTCTGCGAGCCATCCAAACGCAGAAAGAGCTGGAGCCCCTTTAAGTTGCATCAAAAGAAAGGGAAGAAGCAAGGGCGGAGATCTTCAACCTGAAATGGCTTTAATAGTGGGTGGTCAAAGGAAATTTCCATTACTCCTGTCAAACCTCAGAAGGAGAATAAAGTTGTTGCATGGTTACGGAAATTACACCCCCAAAGGGAAAATTGGTGTGCACACATATTCACAAACTGATCCTAGATGAATGAGGTATGCCATGTGGGTTTGTCTTATTGTTGGTGTGTGTGCGTGTATATATCTTTTTCTTGTACGCCACTCTTGCGTTCTACTTGTAATGGCGGCAGAAAAGAAAAGAAAAAAAGGAAATATTTATAGCAATGTAGCTACCAAAATTCATCCTCTTTCAAAGCTCACGTCGTATGCCAGTGGAGCACTCCGCTTGAGTAATCACGCACTCCCATATTTTTCGACTTCTCGATTGGAATGGGACCATACGCATGTGCTTGAATCTTGACCAAGACCACCAACCGGACGGGCATATTGATTGTCTCCCCACCTCTTTGTTTCTGTTGTAGTTTCTGTCTCCTGTCATCTGCTAAATTTTGAATTCTTGCTTCGTTTGGCTTGAAAGTTTATGGAAGCTGCACTGCTTGTTTCTTTCTTCTTTTCTTTCTTGTGGCAGCACCCTTATTTCGTGCAGACTGGAGATTGTTTTGGTTCAAAATAAAACATAAATCGGTAGTATTAATAAGAAGTTTCTATTAGCATTATTAGTGCTTCATTTAAAATTTGTATCAATTGGTTTGTTGGGTTATGGCCTGGAACATGATTATTAATGCGTGCGCTCGAACATTTAGTTGTATTTAATGACGTAATTTTTTATTAAATTTTTTTAGTTGTATTTATTATATTTTTAAAAATGAAATGTTATAAAGAAAGAATTGAATTGTAATTATACTAAATAATAATATATAAATAATTAAAGTATTACATGTTTCTTTATTATAAGGAACCTCGTATTATAATTTAATAGGTTACGAAGGATAGGGCTAAGAAAAATATTTGTGTATATGCTTATCTAATCAAATTTGTACCTGAAAAAAAAAAGTATTCCATATAAAAATGAATATAGTTGTGTTCGCATCTATTATTTTTTTAATACAGATATGTGTGTACGTATGGTTGTATTTGTATTTAAAATATTAATGCTTTTACGCTTACGTGTATACCTATATATTAATAATCTAATAATTTTTCTAAACAGCTCCACAAATCAGGTGGTTCTAGATGTTTCTTCTATTCATAATAGCCTAGTCGTACGCTGTTGTGGCTTAATATAACCCGGAATGGATGCTGCTGTCCCAACAAGATGCGATGTCTTCCCTTTCCCCCACGGAAATAGTTTAGGATTTGTTTGGTAATTTTTTGTTTTTTAAATAATTATTTAAAAAAATTATGAATTTAAATAAATTTTTATCACTTATAAATATTTTTAAATTATTTGAATTTATTATTTTTAAAAATAATAATATTTTTAAAAATAATATTATCAGATTAAATAATTTTATTATTTTTTAAAAAATAATAAATTCAAATAATTTAAAATAATTTATGAGTGATATAAATTAGTAGGATTTATAAATCTTTAAAAATAAATATATTTAAAAAACACATAGCCTTAGTGACTGTAGGAGTAGGAGACTGAAAATTATTAGGTTGAACGTTTTTTTTTTTTTTAGCCAGGGGGCAGCTCACCTCGGTAGAGGCAACCATAATGTCTTTCTATGAGTGTGATTGAGGTTCAAATTTTATGAGTGATTCAACATATTTCATATGAAGGGACTTCTTGCATTTGCACCGGTGGTGAGTTGTATTATATTGTGCTTCACTTCCCTTAAGTCAACTTGGATTTGGTTCATTTAATCATGCTAAAGAATCTAGCCAATAGAAGTTATTCCTATCTAAACTAATATGTATATGTATATATATATGATCACAAACAAATGAAGAGGTATGCTACCCGTTATAGCGGGGGCGGGATCTACCTATTACCGTACCCCGCCCCTGCTTAGGCAGGTAAAAAAATTTTAAAACCGTACCCCGCCCATGTGTAGGCGGGGCGGGGTACCCCGTCCTATAGCGGGGTTAGCGGGAAGGCTTCATATCCGTCCGCTCTCCGTTACTGGCTTTTATTGATCTCTCTTTTAAGACAATCCTGTCTTTTAGAGGCTCCACGAAATAGTTGATACGAGTAATCCAGGTACTATCGGGGGCAGGATCAACCTATACTGTTTCCTGCCATCGCTTAGATGGTAGATTAAATTTTAAGATTATATCTCGTTTCATATGTAGGCGGGACATGTTATATTATTCTTTAATGTGTCTGTGAATGAGATTTTATTTACTTGCATCTTGTTATCGCTTTTTATTAGATCTGTTCATATCAATAACTTTGGCTTAAATCAAATTTCAACATCATTTTTAACCTAAAAATTATCAAAAATAATTTAATTTTACAATAATAAATATCATTCAAAGCTATCAAAAATCATAAATAATAGTTAAATAATAATATTTAAAATATTATAAAATTATAAATAAATATTATTAAAATTAAGAGGGGCGGGCGCGATGTCAATATTTATAAATAAATATTATTGCTTTTCATTCCCGCCTAAGGCGGGATGTCAAGTTTAAAAACTGCATCCCCGCTCTTACCTAGGCGAAGTAACTTGCCCCGCATAACGAAAGAGGAGCGGATAGTGGGTATCTATTGCCCACCCGTAAGTATGTTACACACCTCACGCATGACGCAGTAGCAGCCATGGGTGGGTAACTAATTGTAATTAAGCACATATATTATTAAGGGTTGGTGGGGTAGGTCCTAGTTTTCCTATCACCTGTTGTTTCTAACATTTGACATTGACCGTAGGGTTGTAAGTTAAACCAAAATGTCCGGCTGCCACCAATCCATGTTGCCTGGTCTACATGCGAGAGAGAGTCCACTGCCAATAATACACACGTAGCCGAACCAACGAGAAGAGAAAAAAAAACCAAAATAAACGAAACACAGCGTTGATTGAAAACTTCAAAATTGAAAAATTTTCTCGTATCAACAAACCGTGTCCGTCCATTTCATGGACTTCCTCAATCCTTCTTCCGCGGTCTCCACCCTCACCTGCCTCTTCTTTTTCTCTCTCCTCCTCCCGCGGCCTTCGCACCCCCCATACCGGGTTTCGCTAATTTCGGGAGATTTTTGATCTCGCCCCCTCCCCTCCCTCCCTCCCTCTAAACCTAAACTGGGTCTTCCATCCATCAGGTTTTTATATTATTTTATTTCATATCCTCTACTAGTGGACTTTGGTGATTCTTTTTATATTTTATTTTATCTATTTTAGCTGTTCTTCTGCGTGTTAAATTTTGTTTTGTTAATTTTGCCTCTTGTTTGTGGTCAGTGTGTGTCATTTTTTATTTGTTACTTTTAGCAACCGACTTGATCCGAATGATTTATTTATTCATAAAAAAAAAAAACATGGCCTAATTCATGTAACAGAGAGGACAACCTAATTTAACATGGCAACAAAAGGCCTGCTTGACACGACATAAAATATAGAAGCATTGAATGGATAAACAGCCTAATTTGTTGGAAGCCAACAGGCCAAAGCCTACTACACTCAAAGGCCAAAGCTAGGGAGTTAGTTAGTTCATGACCACTCTGAATCATATATGGGTTTAGGCGTTCTTGACTCCTTGGCCAATGGCCATGGATTACATAATCTTTAGTTTAACTTATATTTGTCGTGGCAGACCAAAAACAAAAAACAAAAATCTTAGACCCCAAATTGGAACTCATCTAGAATGTGGGACGGTAATAATATTGTTCCTCCCTTCTGTACATATATACAATACACGCTCCCCATGGTAAGTGCAGGTTGTAGATTTTCTAAATTTGATGGTTGTTTGTATTGTTATGCTTGTTCATGTCCTTGATGAAATAAATGTGTACTCTCAATGATTCGGTTTGGCAGGTACTTGGGTTAGGTTTGATCCCAAGCATTGGTGCAATTGAATTGAGGTCGAAAAAAGCTGTGGTCCCATTGTTCGATTCAGTAAAGTTATGACTTGTTTCTCATTTATATGTGGTAGGAGGTCCGATTTGTCCACTAACCGTGCCTCTGAAGTCAATGAAGGTACAATATGGGAATACCACACGCATAAGATAGTTATTCGGGAAAGGATACTTAAGAATTTAGGCAGTTTTCTAATCCAGTGTCTTTATAAGCAGAGTTCCGCAGCATCCACAATCTTAGTCTATATACATTTAAAGATTTAAAAAAGGCCACAGAGGATTTCAGTCCAGCTAACAAAATTGGGGAAGGTGGTTTTGGTTGTGTGTATAAGGTAAAACCCATGTGCATTTTTGTATAAATATTCGACCGACATGCATAATTGGGGCCATTTAAGCTTACGAAAGGATTTTTCTGCAGGGAAAGCTTAGAGATGGAAAGTTGGCTGCTATAAAGGTTCTTGGGCCTGAATCAAGGCAAGGAGTGCCTGAATTTTTAACAGAGATAACTGTAATATCGGATATAGAGCATGAAAACTTGGTCAAGCTCTATGGATGTTGCGTGGAAGGGGATCACAGAATTTTGGTCTACAACTACCTTGGAAAAAATAGCATTGCACAGACCCTTCTTGGTAATCCTTCCATTTGGCCCCTGATTTTGAGATTCCTCCTTTCTAACAAATTCATTTTATACGATACGATATTTTGCTTGTCTATATAACTAACTAGAGGGACGTGTCTAGTTTCCAATGTGATTGGTTCGTAGGAGAAAACACTACATATTTCCCATCCAAAGGTGAATTTGACTCTCTTTTTCCTTTTTTTAAATACATTAATCCGTTTTTAACATGGGAAGAGATTGGTTCTTGGTTGCTTTTCATTTTGTTGAGGAAGTGACTGCGCTATAGGATTGATTGCTTGCTTTATTCATCTCCTTAAAACCATAAATTATAGGGTAAGAATAAATGTACCCACCAAAATAATTAACACCCTCTTAAAATATTTTTATTTTCATGTGAAATTATAAAAATACTCTTATTAATTTTTTTTATATTCGAATATTGATATTCGAACATAAATTAAATGTTTGAGTATCACTTTTTGAATATTATATTATGTTTTAAAATAGCTTTTCAAACACATTATTTATTTATTTTTATAACCATTTGTTCGAAAATAAGAATTCAAACACTAATATAATGTTCGGAAAATAATATTCGAATATTTAATTTATATTCAAATAACAGAGTAATATTTATATTTGAATATTATTTTTTAAATATTATATTAGTATTCAAATATCATTATTCAAATATGATTTTTTATTATTATTTTAAAGAGTATTTTAGTCATTTCACGTGAAAGTGTGAGTATTCCTCTAAATTATATTGCTAGAAGGGTACATTATACCTGATATGAGCACTGGTATATTCCATTTTTTATTTAATGAGCCAAGCACACAGCCTAATTTCCTGGAACCTTTTTTTTCCAGGTGGAGGTCGCTGTAGCATTCAATTTAGTTGGCAAACAAGGTCTAGAATTTGCATTGGAGTTGCACGTGGTCTTGCTTACCTCCACGAAGAAGTACGCCCATATATTGTCCACAGGGACATAAAAGCTAGCAATATCCTCCTAGATGAAGACCTCACTCCTAAAATTTCAGATTTTGGACTGGCAAAGCTTATCCCATGCAATGTGACTCACGTTAGTACACGTGTGGCTGGAACAGTGTAAGTTTTAAAATTTTCACATGCTACAAATCTATAGTTGAACATGTTATTTAATTTTATTTCTCATGGCAAACTTAGCACACATCACCATATGTGAAATTCACAAGATCATACGCTTATTTTTACCAACAATTCTTTACATAAACTCAAACCCATGAAACTGACTTGCCTTTAACATTTAGTAGTTAATTTAATGTTGCCTACTTTTTTGCTTGGAGTTGAGTTTGGATATCCCATGGATAACCTAATAATTAATGCAACCTTACATTTGCCTAACTTTGAGAGCAAGGATTGTGAGATTATGGATAGAGTTGGGTGGGAGTTATATTTAAAAAAAGAAGGTTTGAGTTTTGGTGTACCCAGGAAATTATTTGTACCTTCATTGATTGTCTTTGTGCATTTGGTACTAAGGCATATTAACAGAATTTAGTGATTATTTAAAAAAAACAATAAATCCTAATAAATTTAAAATTATTTAATTTTAGAATTTAATTTTTAAAACAGGTACATCTCATATATGTTTTTAAAAATCATTTTTAATTATTTTCTGTTTTTTGTTTTCAAATTTAAACTCAATTTAAAAAAAAAATGATTTTTTATATTTTTTCCTATTTTGTTATTTGGCTTGTAATATTATATTTTTTTCTATGGAATTTAATTTTTTTAAAAATATTTTTTCAACTACTAAATAAAAATTATTTTCATATGAAAATTTAACACTTAATCTAATAGAATAATTCATGCCAAACGGACCCTTTTGTCCGAAATCTTACTTTGTTTCATATGTTGTTTTTTTAGAGGTTACTTGGCACCAGAGTATGCCATCAGAGGACAGTTGACGCGGAAAGCAGATATTTACAGTTTTGGTGTCCTCCTCGTAGAGATCGTCAGTGGGAGATGCAACAGAAACAATCGATTGCCTGTTGGAGAACAGTATCTTATTGAAAGGGTACGTTAAAAAATATATCTCATCACATCACGGGATCAAATGAATGCAGACAGAAAAAACTCAAAAAAAATTATCGGGGTGAAGGAATCTAAAGAACGAAAACAAAACCATAAAATGAGTTGTAAAATTGTAATCTTTTCTTCATACCATACCCACCCACGAATTTCCAAGTAGTAGTAGAGTGAAACCATGACATGAATGAGGTTATTGTTTTTCTCTTCTTAGCAGACATGGGAAATGTACGAGAGAAGTGAGCTCGCAAGGATGGTTGACACATCGTTGAATGGGAATTTCAATGCTGAAGAGGCCTGTAGGTTCCTGAAGGTGGGTCTTCTCTGCACCCAAGATGCTCCAAAGCTCAGGCCATTCATGTCCACGGTAGTGAAGATGTTGACTGGTAAGACAGATGTGAACCGCCGAAACATAACTAAACCAGGCCTCATTTCCGACCTGATGGACCTCAAAATCAGAACCTCACACAACTGCGAGAACCAGAACCAGAACCGGAACACGCCTCACAATGATATAGTCTCCAGCGACAATCTGGACAATTCTACCTCGTCGTTAGGAACCTCCGTTACTGCAACTACAACCTTTACAGCTGTGTACGATCGAAGCATCTAAAATTAGCAGTTACATACCACTCAATTTTTTATTTATTACTTGTTTCGATGTATATTCGTGGTTCTGTACGCCAGTTCTTAATAAATGAATAACTAAATCCTTGGAGTTCTCATCTCAGTTTGTGCGACGGACTTTCACTTTTCTTTTCTTTTTTTCCTTCTACACGAGCAGTGGTTTCCTTGAGAAATTTTTATGGCAGCTTTTAAAAGGTTCGAATTTGGAATTTGGAATTTGGAAGTGGGTAACTTCCAAATTTTTATTTTGTTCCCGATGTAAACCACTGTTTGAACTCATATTCATAGAGTCGAATTTAGATCCTCCCGTAACACGCATATGATGACAAACAAAAGAAAGTAATTTTTAAATGTAAAAATAATAAATTAAATAAGCTAAACTAAATTAAAAATAAAAAATCTAACTTAAATTAACTAAACTAATAATTGACCTTATGGAGAAGCCTACTTTTTATCTTTCTATTTATATTTTTATACTTATTAAATTAATAAATTTCTAAAAATAATAATTGATCATTTGGGATCACAAACTTCAAATTAAGTTTAATTACAATCAAAACTCTCAAAATGATTATTACATCACAATTTAGATGTAGTTATACTCAAATAACCGTTCATATATAAGGTCAACCAAAAAACTTTCATAAGTCCACAAACTAGCTTTTCGGGGGTCCTAACTGAAATCGGCCCAAGTACTGTAAAAATACTCATATTGATGGTCATATTACTATCCAGATAGGTTCATTCTCATAGAAAGATTATCTCTCAACACTATCCAAAATACAGGTCTTTGCACGTGTAGAAACTTGTGTTTGGGTTGATTTATGAGATAGTCTTTATTTAGTAATGAAAATATCATTTTTGGTACTGTGCTTAGCAATACAAGCGTTTTGGCTATAATTGGGTCCAATTTGGAGTTTGGGATCCTGAAAGGCTAGTTGTGTAATTGTGGGTGTTTATTAATTAAAGAATTAGTAGAAAATATAAATGGAGAGAGAGAAACTCCCAACGTGCATTATTTGTGTTTCTCAACCTTGGTGAAAGAGAGGGCATAGATAAAGCTTGGAAGAAGAGCTTGACGAATTGGAGCTTGGAGCTCGGGTTTGGGGTTGATTTATTCGTGAATCATTACCAAGTAGGTGTTCCTGAACTTTCTATTTTGATTTTGCTCTTGATGTGCATGACTTTGACATGATTTATAAGATTTAGCATGAACCCTAGGTTTTGGGAGAAATCCAAATTTAGGTTAAATCTAGTGATTTAGTATATAATATGTGGTTAAGATCTAATATGGATAGTTTTGGGTATGTGTTTCTGTTATCTAGGGTTTTATAACTGTGTATTGCATGATAGTTATACGAGCAACCATGAGAATTTGTATCTAGATCTAGATACATATAATCTGTAAATATATGTATTACTGAAAAGAGCGTTTGTCACACACGCACTACAAATAAATTTTAAACTAAATATAGTTAGTGGCTTAATCTAGATCATTTTCTACCAAAGAACTTATAAAATTCAATTTAACCTATTTAATTACTTGTTTAACAAAAACTAATGCAAAAGAATAAATATAAAATTGGGGTGATTTTTGTTTGAATAAAAACTAATTAAAGTAAATATTTTTAACTCCGAATTTCAATTAATTAAAGACGTAACCGGCTTAACTTCACACCTGAATATTATTTATCACTATCCCAAGAGATAAATTAGATAAATTATGGCTTCATAATTTAACTACATTAAGACATCATGAATATAATTAAATTATAAATTTATTCTAACCAGAATAATTATAAATTAATTCTCAAAAGATTGTTTCGTTTTCCTATGAAACAAATCTTTTCACTCAAATAAAATTGTCACGCCTCGACTTTTTGGCCCGCAGAAACCGGGTAGTGAATTCCCATGCCCGCACCCGAAAGGACAAGAGATTGGTGAGAACATCGAGAAAGGGACCTTAGCACGGGTGCCGTCTCTAAAACCATATCAAAGGGTTGGTGACAAACACTGAAAGAGACAAAACTACGGGTGTTGTCTCAATCAAACAATCATGTACAATTATACATCACGGGTAATCATGTACGACACCACATTATCATTGTCCAATATAGTATATCAGAAGATAGATATACAAACAAACATACTACACCATACCTAAGAGTACTATGAAGCAAGGTCCTCCTAGAAGGAAAGCCTCCCTCGGCCTCAATAACACCTGAAAGGCAAACAACAAAAATAACAACAGTAGAGGTAAGTCATAAGCTTAGTAGGGGACATATAACTTTACATCCTACCCCTACCATACAATACATGCTCAATGCACAACCAAACAAATAACAAATATCAGGACTCAACTTAAAGCAAACCACCATCAGAGAACGGATTCCCGACTCAAAGCATCCAACTCTTGCAACAGCTATCACAACATCACATCAATACAACATCATACTAGGACATCCTATCAGCATTAGGACTCAGCATGTCCCCCACAATCCCAAAGGATCACCAGCAAATCACATCATCAGAATAGCCTATCCATAAAAGGACTCAGCATATCCACCATAATCCCAAATAGGATCCACAGCACATCAAGACATAACCTGTATCAATCTTGGGACGCAGCCTGTTTTCACTAGGACATAGCTTGTTTGTGATCCTTAGTAGGATCCCATCAGTACAATATTAGCTCATCAAGAGCTTATTGGGCCGTAGCCTCAACTGTAAGGACCCGTATTTGGGGGTTTCAGGAGTTAGTCTTGTGTTAGAGATTTTGTTTTAGAGAATGAGTATCGGCAAAGCAACTTGCGTGATGAATGAGGAATTTTGACTGTATTTGGAATTTAGAGCTTTGAGAGGTATTTTAGGGAATTCATTAAGGTTTATTTTAAATTGTAATTAAATAACAAAAAATGGAGTATACAAGGGACCTAACCCTTCTAGTCCAGCCATCAGAGAGAGAGAGAGAGAGAGAGAGAGAGAGACGTGATCCTGCAGGGAGAAAGTTGTTTCTAGCGAGATGAGGCCGCATGTGTTGACATATTAGAAGTGAGGGGATTGTGGACTCGGATAAATCAGGACTTTATTCTGCACATTTTATGAGGTGGGGATGTTTTGATCTCTTCTGTCCTATTCCCTTACATTAATCCTTTATCATGAGAAAAACCTAAAATTTAAGCAATGATTTTTAGAGGTTGTGGTTTCTTATCCTTGTTGTTCCCCTCTGTTAGATGAAATATTCAAAAATATGTGGGTGTGTTGACTTATATATATATATATATATATAACTATATGTTCAGCATAGGTATGTAAATAGAACTAGTTATTCAGGATTGAATCATTTTGGGACATTTTTAAACCCTTAGATTAGTTTGGTTAGAGAACACTTCAGGGTGAGTGTTTGCAAATGAACAGTACCAAATGCGCAGTACGATTGGGTGAAATTTAACATGGTCGGATTAAGCTAAATTTCATTCTGTTAACATCGATGCGATATTTTGGTTAACTTTTCTTTCTGGTCGAGTGAATAATTTTATTAATTGGGTGAACAATATGGTCGGGTGAAGTTAGTTTTTGGTGCGTTAGAATCATCGCGGTATTTTGAAAAACTTTTCCTTCTGGTTGGGTGAATTTTCATATGGTCGGGTGAACAGTATTTTTGGTGCTTTAGAATCAACGTGGTATTTTTTGCAACTTTTCTTTCTAGTTGGGTGAACAGTGTCTGGTTGGATGAACAATATTTTTTGGTTGGGTGAACGTTTTATATTTTTAATAAATAGCTTGTCAAACATCATTCGAAATAAGGGGTTTTATAAGGTAATCTGAGCTTTGAAAAGAAAGTTATGATTTTTCTAAGTCTGAGAAAAATATGCTCTATTCTGGTAGCCTTTTTTTAATCTTGTGACTTGTTAGTGGGTATTTTATGATAATGTGTTTTATATGAGATTTTGAATATGAATTGAGAAACAAATGCATTGAGATATTTCTGTTATGAAAATGTTAAATGGTAATATTGTACTATTGAGTTTGAGTTGTGGATTATTGAGTTGTATGTGATATGGTTATTATCCCAAAACTCTATTTGTGGGACTGAGATTCATTATACATGATTGATGAAATTCCTTTGAAAGGAGTTTCGTTGGACCAGTCACGTCATTGGATCCCTTGAGATTTGGCTAGGACTGCAGTCTTGAGTCTTGGTGTAGCATTCATGACAGTGGGCTAAATTTACACCCATTCCTGAGGGTGGCCATGGCATCCGAGGAGGTGATTGCCATACTCGACTTGGGTGGAAAATATTACATTCCTTAAGTGGACAAATGTAACATTCGCCTGGAGTGGCTAGTCATGTTGCCGTGGTGGCAGGGTGTCCTTTGCCTCCAAGTACATGCACTGGTACGTTTGAGTGGGTGAAATATTGTTGTACTAGTTACTACATGAATACAAGTATACACTTATCATGCATGCCTAGAGTGGGATAGACCGAGGAGGCTTGATCCCTACTGAGTTGTGGTTTGCTCACCCTTCATATAAACTATTTTTATAAGGTTTAGTTGGTGATAGGTGGACGAGATGAGGTGATAGACTTCCTTGGAGCTATAACGTGTTTCTTTTTATTCTTTGATTTTATTGTTTTATTATTGTGTATCCTATTCTTGGAAGACCTGAGGCAAATGTAAACTATAGACTTATGGGTTAAGGATGCCGATTGGTAACTTTATGGATGAGAATTTTCCCAAATAAGTTTTAATAAATCTATTTCTTTTGTGATGTTTTAAAAGGTTATTAATTGTTTGTCTATGTGAGCTTGTCATGTGAGAATAGATGTATGCCTTATGGCGTGCAAGACTGTTGTGTAGGTTAGGATAGCACCCATGCTATAGTCTTTCTTAGGTGTTTTGCACCAACCCCTTGACCCTTCGGGTGCGGGCATGGGCAATCACAATCCATTTCCAAGGTAGAAGGAAATTGGGGTGTAACATTACCCAACAGGATACAACACAATCCCAGGGGCCCAAGCCACCTGTCACACCCACGTAAGGGTATATCTACACCGAACTCAACTCAAGCTCAACCATCAAATATGCCACCAGGCATAATCAAATATCACATAGATATGCAAGCAAATATAACTTATCACAACAGACCCAAAGGTCTCATACAATACGCATATGTACAAGTTATCCATAATAGCCAACATACCATGAGACTCTCATGGTGCCGATACCTCTCACCGCCCACTGACACCTTAGCCCTCATGGCCCAAACCATAACATTAAACAAACCATGATAAATCATGAGGGTTTCATCACACAGCTTCACTAGGCTCTCATAGTGCCAACTGGCACATTATGGACTCTTTTAAGCCTAAACTTATCTTACACAATTCACAATAGAGAACATTATGTTTTTCCCTCATCGGATTTCCCATTTGGAACATCAACATAAACCTAACACATAGGTCTTAACTTCCTCCAAACACGAAGCTAAACACACCTATGAAAAACTAACCAACACCATAATACAGCTAAACAGCTCATAAAACACTAGGGTAATGACCCCTAAAGTTCATACAAGGTCCCAAACGCGTTCGGAGCAAAACGGAGATAAAACAACAAAAACAGATGAAAACAGCACAACTACTCAACCTAGACCTCAGCTTGTCTGATAACAGCTTAACAACTGCCTCACCCAAGAGGGTACAATATCAGTCCACCAAGAGCTCTTCTCAGGCCTCAGCCTATTACACCTAACTCAAAGGTATACCAACTCAGGGGTACCTCAGTTTAGGGGGGGTCCTAACCACCCGCCATCACATGCTCAATTGCTAAATATATCAGTTTAACCATTAGATACCAACAAAACAACTACCCTCCAAGCCTCTAAAGATTATGAGGAGCTAAATCCATACCTGCATTCAAATCACCCGGCATGCTATGCCAAGCAAACACCCATATCACATACCCCTAAAAGGGCATAAGGATTTATTTTATACCCAAAACATGGTTATAAAGCTTTTGGATCACTAGCGATTGCATCAGAACAAAACTGCCCAACTGCTCGATGCTCGATGCTCAACACTCGATGCTCCTTCTCGACTCTCGACACTACTAGACTCAAGCAACACACAAACACTTTGCTCGAAGCATTTTGCTCGACACTTAGCTTGAACTTGCTCGACGCTACATTCTGCTCAAAGCTCTCTACTTGAAGCTCCCTACTAAACACTTGTGTCACGCCCCTGAATTCTAGGGAACCCGGAACTGGGTACATGACTTTCCCTTGCCCGCACCCGATAGGTCAAGGGGTTGGTGACTAGCACCAATGGAGACTACACCGCGGGTGCTGTCTCAAATATGCAACCCTGTACAGTCATATATCAAGGGTAATCCTGTACTTTCTCATATATCATCATGCATACAATGAGTCAAACAGTCATACAGACATCACATTACAAACAGTATGCAAATACAACTGTCCACGGACTCATGTCCGGGATACAACACATAATACAATACAGAATATAGTGCTCATACATCAGAGTAGTGGGCACGTCCTCCTGGAAGAAAGTCCTCCACTAGTCTCGGGTCACACCTGAAAAGGGGAAATAACAAGTAGGAGTGAGCGACAAGCTCAATAGGTGACCCCAATACCCCACATCATGCAAACATACAAGTCTATGTTACATGCTCTGTGTACTCGTGCACTGTGTAGTGTGCACAATCATCATGACTCAGCCTGCAAACAAACATCAGGACCCAGCCTGCCCACATAGGACAGCCTGTCCACGATCCTCCACGGGATCCCAGCTCAGGGCACTCAGCCCTAGCTCCACGAGCTCAACGGCTTAACTGAGGCCTTAGCCTGTCCACAGCGCAATATGCCCGGCCACAGTCGCCATACAGGCCTGCCATCGGTGCATATGCCTGCCACGTCAACCATAGAGCACCATCGGTGCATCACGGTGAAAACCCAACAAGTCATGGAACCCAAGTCTCAAATCCACAAACCAATATACCAACACCAATATGGTTTTAAGGTGTACAACACTCCCTTTAGAACTGTAGCCAATCTTCACAAGTCGGTCCTCATTCCTTGACTAAGGAAGGAGATACCCATAGGAGTTGTTTTCTTGAAATAAAAAGTCCCAGCATTGGGTTCCCATAACATAACTAAGATAATCTGATTTTTGGGGATTTTTCTGAGATGTCTAACCCCACTTTCCAAAAATTCACTTCTACGAAAAACTGGATTTTTTCGAGATTTTATACTAAATCCCAATTTTCACATTTTGAAAGAGTGAGAATTAATTTTTCTAGTATTTTTCTTTGAATCCAAATGGGGGGTATTTCGTTATTTACATTGTAACTTAAGTATAATAATACTTAGGCATAATGGTTTACAATGTAAATAGTCCAGTGCAGTGCAGTCCAGTGTCCAGTTACACTATTGGAGCTGCGACTCGTAGCGCAGAACTGCAGCGCGCCTCGGAGACTCGTAGCTGGAGCTGCGACTCGTAGTTGCGTAGCGCGCCTCGAAGACTCGAAGCGGATCTTCGATCTTCGACCTTCGGACTACGACTCTACGAACTATGAACCTTCGAACTACGAACTACGAACCTTCGAACTATGAACCTTCGAACTACGAACCTACGAACTACGACCCTACGACCCAGAACTTCGAATTTTCATCAGTTCGACCCAGTAACGCGCCCAGGGTACTGTTCATCATCGTTTTTGCCTGTTCTTCATTTGGAACCAACCCAGCAACCCCCAGACGCTCCCAAACACACATTTTACACAACAGACGACTATATCTACTTAAAAATGCGTCCAGAATGCCTCTAAATCGCACAGTAACAATAGAAATACGCACATATAATTGCAGATTCGATAAATCTAGATCTAAACCCAGATTTCCATGGTTGACTTCTCAACCATCATGAAATACACAGTTATACACCCCCAAAATCACAGAAACACATCTCTCCAATGATCTAAATCAGTTCTTAACCATAGATCTTATGCTAAACCATTAGATCTAACCAGAATTGGATTTCCCCCAAAATCTAGGGTTCATGCTCAATTTCATAAATCATGATAAATTCGTGCAGATTCAAAACAGAATCAAGATAAGGAGTTTAAGGACACCTACCTGGAGTGATTCTTTGAACTCCACGAACCCAAATCGCCCCAAGGCTTCAAGCTTCCAAGCTCTCTCTCTCTCTCTAAACGCACAAACGTGATAGCGTAAAGTGAAAGCTCTTTCTTTTCCTATTATTTATATTTCTGCCAGTCATTGACCAATAACTGACATAGTCAATCATTGACCTAGTCAATAATTGGCCTCCAACGTCCCGAACTCCAAATTGAGTCAAATTACAGTCAAAACGCTCGAAATGACGAGCACAACACTAAACAGATATTATTGCACCCAAATGACCGCCAAATGCAAAGTCAACTAATAAACCCCGAAAAGTCAACAATCGGGTCAAACGGGGCCCCGACTCGGAATCGGGCCCAAGTACAGTCAAAATACTCACATCGACGACTACACTACCATCCAGATAGCTGGATTCCCATAGAATGGCTATCTCTTAAAACTACCCAAATACAAGTCTTTACAACTTGGCTCACGGTTGGCTTGACACTCGAGCCCCAAGCAGACATCAAACAACTTTCTTAAAGCAACCCTTCAATTTTGTTTGATGAAATCCAATCCAAAGACCCCAAAAATGCAGTCTTAAGCCTTATTCCACTCCAAAAATAGATTTCTAACACATCCTAGCCATATTAGGCCATCACAGTAACCTAAATTCAAGGTTAACAAGCAAAATCGGCTTTCCCTAAATTTTAGGGTTCATCACCAACCCTAAAATCACCTTAATCATGCATGCTAATCCCACTATGATTCATGTAGAGAGATAAAATCACCTACCTGGATGTACTATTACAAATTGCTAAACAATAGCCCCAAGCTCTAAGCTCCTCAAGCTCCAAGCTCTCCTCCACGCATATCCCAAACGAATGCAACTGCGTTCTCTCTCTTTCTTCCCACTATTTATATTTTTAGATGTTCCTTAATTAATAAATACCCAAAAATCATAAATGACCTCCTGGGGTCACGAATTCCAAATTGAGCGCAGTCACTCTCAGAATGCTTAAAATGATAAACACATCACTATCTAGATGTTTTCCAACCTAATTGGCCGCTCAAACATAAAGTCAAACGAAAAACCTCCAAAAAGTTAACAAATGAGCCTTTCGGGGCCCCAACCCGGAATCAGGCCCAACTAGTATCAAAATATTCACACCGATGGCCAAATCACCGTCCAGATAGTTGTAACCCCACATGATGACTATCTCTCAACACCACCCAAAAATAAGGGTTTTTACATAATTAATAAGAAATAACTTGAGTAGCGAGTAGTGATAATCTAAATAATATAATTATCATTGATAATAAATGATAATACGAGCAATAATAACCTAACTAATATAATTCTATAACATCATTATCATATTACTTTTGTTATAACTAATATACTAGTCCGAGAAACTGTGTTTTTCCAGTTTGTTTGATATACTAAAGAATACATTGTGAGAATGAGTTTTGACTTTTGATAGTATGCATCTCATATTTAGGTTAAAAGTTTAAATAATAAATCATGTAAATAATATTACTAGTTCAAATATAAATATATTTATTGATCAAATAATACTTAATTTGATAATTTAATTTTGAATCAATCTATTAATAAATTCAAATTAAATTTGAATCAAATTAATATGAGTATTTATAAATTATTTCATGCATGATATGATTCATACATAACGATAATGAGTTTTAAGTGTTTTGACATCTGATAGTATGTATTTCATATTTGAGTTGCAAGTAGTAAACCATGTAAATAATATTATTAATTTAAATATTAATATATGTTTAATCAAATAATATTTGATTGGATCACCTAATCCTAAATCAACATATTAATAAATTCAAAATTAAATTTGAATCTAATTAATTTTTATTTTATATCAAAATAATAATAGTATATTTACTTTTTATTGCAATATAAATATATATACTTTATAATTACTTTTATTTTTAAAATAAACTATGTATTCTTTATTAATATTAATATTTATATTTATATATTATTATAAGTATATATATTATTTACATAAGCATATGAAACAAAATAGACTTAGCCTAACGGTTAGATAGGTGCCCTGAAAGGGGAGAGATACTGGGTTCAAACCTTCATGGCAACATTAATATTTTGCCAGGTGCGAAGTCAAATTGACATCCCTACATGTGTATATGTCATTCTCAATCTCTTACCTGTTTCCTATTTTTTTCCAATACAATAAACTAAAAAAATAGACAACAAAATTCTGACCAATATCGATATAAAATATTCAATAAAAAATAGTCGAGGTGTTTTTACTACTTCGGCCTATAAAACGAAATACTTTTGATGAATTTTATATGAATCGAAAAGGAATAAAAAATCGAACAAAGAGCGCAATAAAAGGAAAAGGAATTACGTAACTCAATTGGTCTCATTACCAAATGAGATTCCCCCATGCCACTAGTATAGAGAGCAAAAATTTATTCTTTATTTTCAAAGAGTTATAAAGTTACTTTTTATTTAATATTATAATATTTTTTTATTCCTTATCACTCTTCATTCTCTTCACATGTATTAATAATGAGAGATTAAAAAAGTTAAAATAAAAAAAATCATTTAAATCAAGATAAGGATAAAATAAAAATGAGTGTTAAAATTAAAATTATGAAATGAGTAAAAATATTCTTCAAATGTTTAGATAAAATAAAGAAACTTTTAGAATTGCTCAAGAAGCGGATGTGGATAGGTGCGAGTATCCTTCCTATTAAATAAGTGAAAATGTTTAAGTTATATACGTAATTTGGGTTGAATTAATATAGATAAAAAATTTTAAAAAATAATATCAATTCCGATAAGATCAGAATGATTTAGAACACTAACATTAGCTTCCTAGCCAGTTTCTCTAAATTTATAGTTCTAAATTATTTTTTGCTTTCCTATACATATTATTAAAATAATATTTTATATTATTTATTTTATTTGATAATAATTTTTATAATTTAATATGAAATAAAAGTTAATGTTATAAAAAACGTGAAGGAGAGATATGAGAATTTTTTTAGATATAATTTAATAATTAAAGAAAATAAATAGTACTTTTTAATATATAAATTTCATAAAAAAATTAAAATTAAATATAAAATTAAAATATTTTTATATTTTTATATATTTTTTTTCTTAAATGAACCCTAAATAAATACAAAGCAATCAACAATAATAACAATAGAATAGCCAGTCAATAGAATCCAGTCAATCCACCCGGTTGACGGGTTGAAGCGTCCGGTTGTGAATAGCCAGCCATTCTTCATAGGGTTTCTGTATCGTTCTATTGCGTACAAACAAACAAATACAATCAATTCAGTTTTTGTTGGTTTTGTGGGTAGTGATCATCGACGCCGAGCGTCCAGACGGTCTAATCTTTACAGACCGTTGAAATTGAGGGGGTTTGAGACCCACATTTACAAACCCTTCATTAGATAAAACAAATATATCCTATAATAAGAATGGAAGACGATGGTGTGGATCGACATGGACCTCCGAAATCTAAATCTAAATCAACAGCGACGACAAGGCGGCCTTCTTTCAGAACCCATTATCCATCTTTTGACGCTACTACTGCCACCACTCCCTCTTGGAAACGCAAGGTGCCCAGAAGATACTACGCCTCTCTTTTTTTCTTTTTTTTTTCATTTATTCAAAAAATAAATAAGTCACAATCTTGTTGGTTATTAATTTATGGAATTATTTGTATTGTTGAACGAATTAAAGCTGAGGGATAGCTGCTACAAGAGGGTCATAGAGAATAGAGCAAAATTGCTTTGGAAAATCAGGTCCCCGTTAGATCATTCTCTTAATCACAAGGTTTTCTCTCTCTCTCTCTCTCTCGATTGAATTGTAGTCAATATATGGAAATTACTTTCTACTTCATTAATGTATATTTGTATGTGGGTACTCAGTAATTTGATTTGGTTAAGAGGGTGGATTAAGGTGATTGATGGCTAATGTGTAAGAACCCACATTATTAAAGTAACGCAAATCCCATACCCTGTATTTACTTTTTGTTTAGTCGTTTACCCCAATTCCGTTTTCATTTACTTTTCTTTTGCATAGGCTAGTTTTCAGTGAGAGTAATAGACCAGTTCTTGATGTTGCCTTTCTGTTTTAAAATTACCGTATGTTCTGCATAAGTCTTGTCTACATGTCTCCATTGACTTAATGGCAAGATAATGTGTTTCCCTCCTCAAGGCGGCATGGTTCCCTGTCCTCTCTCTTCAGTTGCTGTTTTCCTTTTGATTCAATCATTCTTTTTTTTTTTTTTGGTTGCGTCCAAATGTATGAGATAGTCATGCTTTATGGGCATGTACTAGTCTGTTCTGATTACCTAAACAATGGATAGCCAGACACAAACAGGATATATTCGTCTGCGCTCTACACTGCACATTTGTTCCTGCTATTCTTATTGCTCTTCTTCTCGACAACTTAAATTGAGATTTTGAGAATCAAATTTTCATTATTACTACTCTTGGTTGAATCTGATATTACTATCTCCTCAGCTTCTCAGCAAATGAGTAGGATTCCGGGTTGAGTTGAGAATCATAACTTTGTCATCACATGTTTTGAGGCATCAAGTCTTTTGGCTAAAGAAATCATAAACATCTTGAATATCAGACTACATTTCTGGTTTTTTATTGAAAAGAATTTATGAAAGTATTTTGGTTGCATGAAAGTCTGAATTTGAAAATCTGAACCTACATTGTGCACCCTTATTCACAGTACATTCTGCAGCTTGATCTTAGCCATAGGTGATATGTGGGTGACTTCATTTTCCTTTTCCCTGTTCATTGATTCATTTAATATCCCCAACATCAGTTAAGTTAATTTAACAAAGATCCCCATTTTGCATGCTTCTGGACCTTTCTTTAGGTAACTTGTTAATGATATCTGCAATGGTCCCCTGGTTTGACTTATTTATTCTCTTTCATATGCAAGTCCTATAACCTCAATCTTTACTTTGGATGCAGGAAGTCATCAACTCTGCTCTTCGAGACATTGTTTCTTATGAACTGAAAAAAATCAAGGACTCATCTTTGACTGATCAAACAGGATTCTCAAAATCTACTCATGAAGCTGATAGTATGCTATGGGAATATGATGGTCTTCATTCGGCTTATCAAGGTGAATGCGAAGAGATACTGTTAGAGATGCAAAAGATCTTTTATGAGGATCTCAATGCTGATTCAACTGAAAAAGGTGAGCCACACATCTATTTATAGAAATGGGCTCAAGTGGATTAATTACTGCAAGATATTTCCCTTTTTTTATGAATGAACTATCAAGTGCTTGGAGAAAAAGGGGTAAAAACTGAAATAATGAAATACTTGGGAACTTTTATATAGGTAAAACTTTTTCAATCAATCTTTTATTTTAAAGTTATTTTTAGTGCATAAAAAAAACAAGCATTTTCATCCTTGCAAGAACCTTTTACTTGTTTTGTGGTTT
The DNA here is from genome assembly GCA_023512835.1 of Taxillus chinensis. Taxonomy (NCBI): domain Eukaryota; kingdom Viridiplantae; phylum Streptophyta; class Magnoliopsida; order Santalales; family Loranthaceae; genus Taxillus; species Taxillus chinensis. The sequence continues at coordinate 24,660,667 of CM042089.1, forward strand.
TTCAATATGATAGTAATTACTTCTGTTTGATGGTGATCCCATCAAAGTATATTTTTCTTCCACTATCTTTGTGTCTTTTTTTTCCGAGATTACATTAGTTCAAGTGAGGTTCTTACTCTATGCAGAACTGAAAACTTGGGAAGATGATGAAGACGAGTACCTAGCTCGTGCAGTGTATGATCATATGCAATTGAATGATAAAAAGGTACCGTACACAAAATTATTTGAATTATGGCATGCTTACAAAATGGATAGCATGCTCATTGTTGTTGAAAGAGAGGATTAGAGGTTCAAGATGATTTTATTAGAGACACTGAATGGATTTATATATTATCATAAGAAGTGTCTAGAACCTTAATACCCTGGTTGGTCAAATACATTAGAAATCCTAATGGACCGAATCACAACAAGCCCAATTAACACTCTCTCTTATAATGGAATATAAATATTATGCATGTCTAGCTTGTTACAAATAGTATTTAAATGACAAACATTCATTGCTTTGGTAAAAACACTAGCAAGTTGATCATCGTTCCAAAACTCTAGATAGGTTTTATAGATATCATTTTTAGTTTATCTTCTCGTGAATGATGAAGTGAAAGTTAATTTCAATGTGTTTGATTTGCTCATCACTAGATTTGTTTCTATATGAATAGTAGCTTGGTCATACCACAATTTCATAGAATCAGTAACGTGAAAGCCAAGTTCGCTAAGAACATGATGGAGCCACACTAACTCACTTGTTGTCTATGCCATAGCTGTATATTTGGACTCTGTGCATAAATGTGCCACAACAAGTTGTTTTTGCTCTTGAAAGACACTAGATTAGATCCTACCCAATTAGCATTAAAAAATCCTCCAATCTAGTGCTTTCGTGATTACGATGCTGCAAATCACATTCTAGAGAATCCTTCAAATAGTGAAGAATTTGAAACACAACATCCCAATTTATAGTATGAGGAGAAAGTATAAATTAGCTCATGATACTAAATGAGAAAGCAATGAATGGACGTGTTGTTGCCAAATATTTTAGTTTTCCAACTAAATGATGATATCATATAGGGTCTGTAAGTCTCGATTCTTCAATGTAAAAAGGAGAAGGGCGACACAGAGGTTATGGAGATAGGTGGGTGCGTCTGGTGCTAGGCTAAAATGGTTCCATGCTCACTTTGTAGACTTCCCTTGGACGATAAAAGTCAATCTTGTGTTAAATGCTGAAGTAATTCATCCTACAAAAACAATAGCAATTGTAGACGACAAGTATATGCTTTCTTTTTATTGCTTTAAACAGATGAATATCATATTTTTAATTTATTGTTTCTCTATGATCTTTATTTCACTTTCTTCCAAAACTGAACTTTTTTTGATGTGATTATAGGTTTGGAAAAAGGAGATTTGGTGCCCCATCTGCAAGCAAGGGGAATTGCAAGAGAACCACCGTCTAATATATTGCACACTTTGTAAACTTCAACTGAATAGAGGCAACGAGGTATTGTTTCATCACGGGTCTACTCATTTTATTTTCGTTACATGCTCACACATATAATGATTCTATGATGCTCCCTTGGAATCCTTTGATTTCCGTTGAGCTTACAATGAGAGGAAACAAGGGTACACAAATGTATAGGACCTTTCTCTACCCAGTAAGTGACGAGTCACCACCTTTCACGGGAGCATTAAGCATAGTCCATGGGGCAAGCATAGGGTGGAAATTCTAAACCCTAAGTGGCAAGGGTGTCAAATATGGATTGAGATTCATCTCCATAATGCCGCCAAGGCTTTTGATGGTAGTTTTTTTTCCTCTCCTAGGAGCCCCCACCGATGCACCGATGCTATTTTGAACGAGATTTGAAGATGACATTATATTCCAGCAATGTCTTCCGGGGATCACGCATTCTAGAATTTTTCTGGCTTCAATTTCTTTAATCTTGTGGTTCTTTTGTGTTCCCACTAGGAGTATCCCAAGGGGTTTCTTGTGATGGCAGTTGGCTGAAATGAAAATGCTTGCAAAAAAATGTTGAGCATGGTCTGTCATTGTTGGCAACACGAAGAGTTTTCCATATTTGGAAGTACAAGGCATAGCTGTCTTTTGTCTGGCATCACCAGGATTGTCTGCTTGACAACATTTTTGATGCAGATGGACAGTTCGTGAGATTGCATGTGCCAGGGAAATTTTTAGCTCAGTTTGCTTCAGAATGATAGTGTTCGTCAGTGCTTGCAGCTACTAAGAATTAAGGGGAAATTCAGAGTGCTAAAATTTCAAGTTTGATCGGAAATAACAGATGTCAGTCGGAATTTGCAGTGGTGGAGATTGATAAGGCAGTTTCACCTATGGCTGAGTACTGTTTAGTTGTCAGACAAATAAGGCAACTTCACACTGTTGGGCTTGTAGTTAGGTGGGTGCAGCGGCAAGATTGAGGGCTGTCACTATGGGTATGGTGTGGTTGCATCAGAAATTTTGGGATGGCAACAATTATGCTGCGGCAGCAAAATTGAGAGAAGTGGGTGAGATGAGTTGAAGACGTTCAAGATTTTGGGTTCTTTGAAATTAATTAATTATTGCGTCCAAATAGGCCTAGACAGTTGTATAGGCCTCGTGTTCCCATAAATTTGTTATAAAGGAAATGTCTTTTCTCATCGTGCCATAACTTATCTAATGTCTCATATCTGGTTGCTTGGTTTATGAGAAACCTCAATGTTGTTATGGTAGACCCAAGGTTACGATACTACTGCTGCTTAGAATATAATTCAAAGATGATTATTCACTTTTATTGTTGTGAAATTTTAGGTGAACTTGGAATTAATGCGTGTTCGACTTGCAGAAGCGCATGCAGAACATCTGGACAGAGGATGCACATTGAAGCCTGTATTTAGCATTGAGACTGTATTTGATTTAACGGCACTGTACCTCCAATGTGAACGATGTAAGATGTTTGAGGTTGTGATATAGGGCTAAATACCCTCCTTTCCTGGGGATGTGAGTCATGCGTTTATTATTTGTAAAACAAATGCACAATGTATTCATTCAAAGGAACACAATATAAGAAAATTAATAATCATAGGTCATAAATGATGATGATAATACAGCTTAGAGAAAGTATTGCAGCGCAAATTTTTTGATGTCATACATATTTAGTGCGCATTGAAACCTATGTTTAGCATTACATAACGGCATTGTACATAGAATGTGAACATTGTAAAATCCATGGGGTAGGCATTTATTTTGGCTCTCATCTGGTCATGTGTGAGATATGAAATTAATTCAGTAGCTATTCTTAAATATGAAAGTTGAACTCAAGGTCTCTAAAGGCTCAACGTGTGGATTAACCCCAGGGGGCACTTGTAAAGTATTTGAGGTTATGAATATACGGTTATGCAAACTTTTAAATGTAACGAGAGAGTTCATTTATCAAAACAAAAATATTTTATGCAATTAGTTTGTGATATTATTGTAAAATGGTGACTAATTAAATGGTTTGATTTTCTTTTCTTTTCTTTCTCCGATGATTTAGTATGTTATTATGTTGTCATGATTATCTATCGATTACGTAACTCTGATCGTACGTAGCATTACTCTTATCAAAAAGAAAATATTGTTATTCTACTAATTATTATTATTAGTATTTCTTTTTTTATTTTAATTATTATTTATTATTGTTATTATAATATATATAATTTTAAAGTATAATAACTAATATTATATTTATTTAAATTTAAAAATAGTTGTAGTCCTAATATTTATAAATTGATAATCTTAAAACAAGATTAATATTGTATATTACAATTTTATTTAAAAAAAAACAACTATACTCACTTATATTAGTTATTATGTTCATTATATCCCACTTTAAAAAAAGCATTATTCATACTTTCTTATTAAATAGTCTACATTAGGTTTAAATTATTATATCATTTCTTTAACATATGCTTTATGTAACTTTATCTAAAATAATTTGATTACTATTGCATTGCTATTTTATCAATCCAATTAAAAATACAGTACACATTCAAAATTGATGAATTGAAATATATAATAAAACTAATATTAAATATAAAAACATTATTTCATTTTAATATTTTATAATATTTATAATTTATTAATACGGTGTATAAAAAATACAATTAATATTTCATATTTATAATAATACTATCGTTTGTCTAAATATACATCATTATTTAAGGGAGATAACAAAGTGATCAAAACACTATGTAAATTAATATGTTGTAGATTTTATTTTCAATATTTATCTAGTAATAATATGCATATTTCAACATTAAAATAGAAAATATTTTTTAATAATAATTTGATATTTATTTATTAAATAAATCTCAAATAATAATTTTTAAATATTTATTTTATTTTTTCATTACACTAATAAAAATAAACATTCATTAAATAATAAAATATATACATACATTAAATGCTAGTGATAGTAGAAGGGAAAAAGAAAAAGAAAAAAAAGAAAAAAATCGTGAGAGGAGTTTGTAGGAGAAGTATGATTAGCAATAGAGTTTTGTTATATAAACTCTCATTGTTTATAATTACACTCAAAATCTTGCACTTCTAAAAATATCTTTCCGTAATTTTACTTTTAAAGCAGAAATTTTACACCCTTTTTTATGCCTAAATTTTTCATCACATATTATTTACTACTCATCTTCTCACACCCCTTCTTGCCCACCATCCTCCCATTGAGATATTGTAATGGACTTAGTAGCACTACCTTCCTCCCATCTACTTGATATCTATCTTTGCGTTTGATATGTTATGTTATTGAGCAAATTATCATCTTATCGAGTAGCTCTTTCTAGTGTACCTTTGAGTTGGCCATCTTCGAGCTTCAACTCAATACCGCCTCTTTAACTCAAAGAAGTCATACCTCGAACTATCAAATAGTTCATCTTCTCGATTTTTATCATTCTGCTTGATATGTCATGTTATCAAACACTTAGTATCTTGAGTACTCTACTTATCGAACCACTAACTTATAATATTTGAACTCCTATTCGATATGCATTCCTCTTGTTGCTTGATATATAAGTTATCAAGCATTCATCATCTTGAACAGTCGCTTATCAAGCAGCTAACTTGTAATATTTGAACTTATGCTTGATATGCATTCTTTTTTAACATATTGAGTTAGAACCTCTAGTTATCTTTCTCAACAAATGCAGGAATACCAAGAACAGGCAAGTACCGTCTACCCATTAATTTCTTATCATTATATTCATTTTATTAATTATATTCTTTAAATTTATATACCAAACTCCATTTAAATTCATTAAAATCCCAAAAATCACCCTCATGGCCCCAAGCTCCAAATTGAGCACAATTATAGCCAACACACTCGAATCAATGACCACATCACCATACAAATATTTTCATCCTTAAATAATGGATAAGTCAAAACATTGTCTCAAAACATAGGTCTTTACAATATCAAGCTCTCATTGCTCGATATGCAAAATATTAGGCACTAAGGATTTCAAGCATTTGAGTCAAAAAAAAGTCAAAATGTGGAGTCGAAGTTGAAGAAGAGAGTCAAAGAAATGGCTCATGTTTGAGCAAATGGCTCACTTTCGAGCCATACGTTTGAGCATTCTAGGATAAGGCTTGATTGGGCATGGTCCTTTATCTGATGGAACAAAGAGGAGATGGAGAGGTGGATATAAAAATTATAGAGGCATGAGGGTGACTTTGTCTAGGGTTTGTCCATCGGAGAAGAATGATGGAGGGAGCTATAGTGGCTTGACCACTGGGTCATTGTCTACGTGAAAGAGCTGGGAGAGTTTATTAACAAACGTTTGGGGTGTTATTTGTAAATTGGGTGCAGTTACAATGGAGGGGGTAATAATAAAACGTTTCTTACCAATATTCTTGAAAAGTTGTATCGTGTGGATTTTATTTTTGTTTATAAAGCTATATATAAAAGTAATGTTATATATGAGTAGATTATGTAGATAATTTGTGTAGGAATACCCTTATAATTACTATTGGATTGATATTATTATTTTTTAAAATTGATATATTAAATATTATTTTATTATAATTAAGCACATATATAAATAGTTGTCACTCAAGTAGTGAAGTGCCTATCTTATTCATTCCAATACCAAAATTTCAAATTTGGGTACATGATTCTTGTTTACTTGGATAAAAATATTCAACAAAAAGTTTACTTAGTTCTTGAAAAAAGAAAAAAAGAGTATAATATTTTTTTAAAATTTATAATATAAAATATGAATTATATATAAATATTTTATTATATATTTATAGTTAAGCCTATGATGAGTGTACAAGTAAGGTATACAACATATAATTAGGTGGGATACTGCCCTAGGGGCATCGCTGATTGGTATGGTTTTGCTTAGGTCTATCAAGGATTTTATATTTAAAACTTGTTATCATTGTCAAGGAATTCTCCTAAACTTGCTCGGGGCTGAGATGTGCATTAAGCTAGCCTAATCTTTGAGTCTTGACTTTTGAGGTGGGATACTATTTTCCATATTCGTATTTTTTTACCCATATTTGTACCCATTTCATTAATTAAGTATAGATGAGCAATGAATTGAAATATTTAATTTAATATTACTATTATTGGTATAGTATTTAAATTATGAAATACAAATATATAATATTTAAAATTAAATGAATAAAAATAATATTTAGTTTAATATTTAATATTACTAACAATTTATATTATTTAAATCATAAAAAAACAAATATATAATATATAATATTTATTATAATAATAAATTAATAAGGATATTATAGAATTATTTTATAGGGATAAAGAGGCTTCTGAAAATGTTATGAGAGTAACAATTTACAACTTAAAATACAATAATGTACTCTTTAAATGTATACAATAAAATAAAGATTATATTATATATTTGGAAAAGTGGTTTTTCTAAATATGTAAAAGTTGTTATGAAATGACATTTGTTTTACCTAAATTATATTTTTGTACCTAATGTTTCATATTATTGGTTTATATATGTAGTATATTTTATATTTAATATTAATTTTGTTGTATATATTTCAAGTTTATTAAACTAATATGGCATTAAATATAAGTTCCATAATATCAAGTTTATTGTTGTATAAATATTAGTATATTTTGTGGTATTCCATAACAAAACACCTCAAACAAACATAACAAATATTCACAAATCAAATCACATGTTTATTAAATAATTCAAAACTCTTTTACATCATTTCCCATATGGGGTTACAATCGTTCCTTAGAACAACTCGACATAAAATGAAAACAAACAAAACAGCAATTCAAAGTCTTCACTTTAGTGTTCTGCCTAATGCTTGTAGGTACCTAAAAAGAGACAATCATACAACAAGAGGAGTGAGCAACTACAGCCTAGTAGGGATCATGTCTCTCTAACCTATCTCATGTTCTTAGTATCTACATAATGGTGTGCACATGGAACAGGCCAAGTTCCCTGTAACACGATATTGTCTGGTTCAGGGCCCAAGCTCAATCCCCGGTTTTGTTCTTGGCAGTGTCACAAAGGCACCCCAAAAGGCCTTGTGCCAGGTGTCACGCCCCGAGAATTCGGGACGTCTCTCGGTGGCACGATCCAGAATTGTGTTCGTGTTACTTGTAAGAGAGAGCAAGTTAAAGCGTAGACGGTGTGCAGCGGAAGGCTCCAGATAGTTCGTGTCGGAGAATGGATGGAGCCCCTTCGGAGTTCAGACGTACTGACCTGCTTGAGTGCGGAGAGCACGCCGCTAGTCAAGGACTTGACGTTAAAGAAAGGATTTGGCTATCCTTACACAAACTAGTCAAGAACTGGAGCTGTTCTCCTCGTGAGCCCGATGGCATGGCGAAACCAGTCTACGTGTGCTTTAACCCTCAAAGGCTAAACTTAGCAGACCATGGAAAGGAAAGCTAAGTGCCGCAATGGGTTGAGTGGCACAGGAAATCTGACCTCGTGACGAAGGAGAAGTATCCACACCCTCTTATAAGACACGCTTCGTTCTCCTCCCTAGCTGATGTGGACTTGCAAAGTCCTCGGACTCCACAATCCACCCCCTTAGGAGGCCCACGTCCCCGTATGACTATGACACATCAACCCGGTTCCCAGCTCTGATACCATCTGTAACAGCCTAAGTCCCTCGTAACACGATATTGTTTGATTCAGGGCTAAAGCCCAATCCCCGATTTTGTTCTTGGCAGTGCCACATAGGCACCCCAAAAGGCTTCGTGCCAAGAGAGGTATCCACGCTCTCTTATGAGGCATGTTTCGTTCTCCTCCCCAGCCGATATGGGACTTGCAAAGTCCTGGGACTCCACAACACAAGTGCAGTGTATTGGCAATAATGCATAAACAATTCATAGTCGACATTTCAACTTTAAGGTACTCATAACTCAAACAAAACATAAGTAAGTTACATGACCTCCTCAACCTTAACCTTAGCCTCATAGGAACCTCAACCATAGCCACACAGGCTATCACAGTTGCACAAACTTCCATCCTAAGCCACACAAGCTCCACACCATGATATCATATAACACAATTTAAAGCACAATATCACAATTTAATATATCGACCCATATAATGAGAACACTCCATAGAGCATGTATTACCATACAATATACAATTCAGGATAAGATGCCTCAACCAATGTGTTGGGTCTCTAACCTCCTGCGGGGAGTCCTAAAGAACAATTCCACATTGGTCAGGGCAAATATTGAGGTCGTTATAATGAGGAGGCTTATGTGCACATAGTCACAACGCATTTTAACGGGTCGTGGCCCGTTAGAAACAAATTCGTGCGGGCTGCGACCCCTGAATGGATGCGTGAGTGCCAAAGCGGACAATATTATGATAATGAGTGCCCTGGACAAGATCCAACACAATGCACTCAATACATATATATATTACACAAACCTCGATTATAAGCTATGTTAACTCCTAACAAGTCCTCCTATGATTTCCCACAAAATTCTACTGCAAAACTAACACGAAGAACACGGACACAAAAGAGATAATAACCCTCTAGCCACAATGGACACCTTAATGGCCTCCAACCCTCATGAATCGAACGTAACTAACTACCATGGAGAACAAATACGAATAACGCCATTAAAGGCCAATACTCATATAGGAGGTCACACTTATATGAATTTACATATATATATATATATATATATTTATATTATCTCATAAGTTAACCCTAGAATAGGTTCAATCCATATGAACACGTTCAAGAAAAGAAAATGGTGTATACTTCGTACCTCAAATTTGGCTGAACTTAGGGTTTCGAATTAAAGGATCTTCCTTGCTCCTTGCTCATCTTCAATAGGCATCTCCCCACTCTCAAAAACGCAGCAGTAATGATCAAACCAACTGAGATTCCTCTCTCTCTCTCTCTCTCTCTCTCTCTCTCTCTCTCTCTCTCTCTCTCTCTCTCTCTCTCTCTGACGACTTCGAAACAAAATATAAAAATAACCCTAAAATGCAAAACCAAATGACGAACATCGAAAATACGCTATTGCAGGGTTGACGTTGACCAAAAATACCTCTATATCGACCATATCGACCATCATTTTTCGTGTCGACTAACCACCCACGTCGACCAACTTTCTTTCAAATGTGGTCGACGTATAGCTTGATTGACCACGTCGACCACACATCGACCACACTAAGCTAGGTCAACCTTCGAGAAAACTCTCTGGAAAGTCCTATTGATTAATATCATCCACTTTCATTTCATATCGACCACGTCAACAATCATCCTCGCATTAACCAAACACTCTTCACTCTCTGAAATCTCCATTAGTCGACATAGCATATTATATAAATTATAATCTCAAACCATATATCATAACCTCAAACCAAACTTAAACCTTTAAAGTTATACTGACCTTCAACTTAACCAAACCTCACACCTAAGTTTCCATTAATGTTGAACCTAACCAAACCTTAAACCTAAGCTCTCATAACTTGGAACCTATCCAAACCTCGAACTAAGCTTTCATAGATAAAGTTCTTCCCTTAGACTACATACCTGTTAATAAAATTTTAAATACAACAACAGCATTGTTGATTATATGATTATGTCTGACATGAACTATAATGTTTAAATACCCTTCCAGGACGGTTGAACTATTAATGGCCGAATAACAGACCGTTAATCCTTGTCTAACACATCAGTTTTATTCTCTTTCTTCCCTCCAGTGTTATCTGGGACATTTCTAAGGCCAGCCGTTTCTCTAGCAACTTAGCCATCTGCTCATTCCCCACCATACTTATATGACAATAAATCTAAACAAACATTTACCATTAACAAAGCAATCAAATGAAAAAAGCCATTAAAATTTAAACAAGATCTATGTAGAACCCCACAACATAGAAAAAGATTTCAAATCTTTTCTAAATTTTCTATTCTCTCTCATTCTATAGCAAAAATAATTGAGTATTGGGTTTTGAGGGTGTTTCCCATTCACTATTATAATCAAATCCACTTTTTATATTAGATTATTAGATCTAGAAGCTATTTCAAATCTGAACTCAATAAAGAGAATTTTATTTTTTTTCCTCTTTTACTTTAATCACATGTACAAATAAAAACAAAAAAACTCTATGTGAGTGTGTGTGTGTGTATATATATATATTGAAAAATGTTTCTCATATTTTCTCAACATACAAATGCTCAAATCAAGATATCAGGAAGCAGCATACGAGAATCGGTAAAAGAAATACACCAGTGCAATAAAGATGGAACTCAAATAAGGTTGTGTTGAGGGAGAGACAAGTAGGTACAAGAAGGACACCTGACCAAGGATTCTAGTTCTTTAAAATTTTTCTATGAACTTTGGACCAACTTCCCTTTGCAATGAGAAAGCTTCCAAGGAGCTTACAGGCATTCTTCGAAGCTTTGGAAGGAGATTTCTATGGCGATATTATTATTCGTGTCCGTCATTTTTATTGCTGCAAAACACAAACTGTAGACGTCAATAAAGAAAGGAAACAAGAAGTGAGGGACTCTTAGCAGATGAGGGAAAGGAGACAGGAGAGACTCGACACATGGTGCAAAGTAGGGCAAGGTAGCGAGCGAGTGAGTGAAATGATGAGTCCTCATAAGGCTTTATTGTATGTGTCGTATGACGATTATAGGACTATTATTTTTCTAAGTGCTTGTTTGGATGATATATCTAGATTTTTTTCTAGATAATGATATGGCGCAATATCAAATGGATAATGAATTTTTTAAAAACACATCATCCAAATGATATCGTGCCATATCATCATCCAGATATAAATCAAGCTATATCATTTGGATGTAAATATTTATTGTTTTTCTAATAACAACCCGATCAGTTTTGTAATGACTCGTATTTGAGGTCGTAGAAGATAGCCATGTGATGGAATGCGTATCGAGGGATATGAAGACTTTTGAGTCAAATGGAGACTTTTGATTGTGAGTGGGCCTAATTTGGAGTCGGAGCTCTAAAAGGCTAATTTTGGGATTTATTATGGTGTGTCGGGTGACTTTGAGTTCGAGATATCAATTCAATATGAAAATATCTGGATTGGAATGTACTCGACAAATAAAGCATTTTGACAGTAATTAAGCTCGATTTGGGGTTGGGGCCTTCTGAGGGTAATTATGATTTTTTTAATGAATTAAATGGGAAATGTATATTGTCATCACCGGATTTCATCAATGAGGGAAACCGCTTTTGGGGTACGGTTCCCCCCAACCCTCATCTGAATGGTAATGAAAAATCAAAGTCGCCACCAATCGTTTTTGGGGTGTGATTAGTCACCTAAAAGGAAATTATTTATGCCGCTTAGAGATGGGCTCGGGAGTTGGTTACGCGCGGGGAAGGACTAACACTCACACGATGCCCTTTCGGTACTTATCTTAAGATTTGGAGGTTTCTAACTCATTTTAATTGTTTGATTTAAAGTTAGCTAGTCTAAAAAGCTAAGTTGAATTTCCTATGGCCTAAAAGTCATTGTTATTTCCTAAGTTATTTGTTGAAGTGAAATTAAATCCAATTTGTCCTGAGCGTCTAAAGGGAGTCCTAGCAATTTAATTTTTTCATTTTTATTTCTACATTCTTTATTAACGTTAAAAATTAAACTCAATTTAGTCCTAAACTTCTAAAGGAGAACCTATGATTTGTATAAAGGTTAAAACTTAAATCTAAAGAAAGGCCGAAGTTACATTTGTTTCTAGATCGCACGCTATTATTGGCACTAAAGGTAAAAAGCGCATAAAAATCTAAGTGTGAGAAGAGTTTAAATCAAAATTAAACTTAAGGCATAAGAGAAAACAAGTGTTGAATCTAAGTGTTAAAAAACCCAAGTATTTAAAAATCCTAAGTAAATGAGAAAGTTTTTTTGTTTTTGTTTTTGTTTTAAAGAAAACATTTTAATTAAAAGAATTATTTTGTTTTATTTTATTGTTTTGCTAAAAAAACTTTATATTATTATTTATTTACAATAAAGAGTTTTTTTTAGAAAATGTTTTTAAATTTTTTTAAAAATCTTTTATATTTTATTTAAAAACATTTTATATTAAATACTAAATGAAATGTATAAATAACAAACAAAGTGATGTGTGTGATTGTGACATCAAATAAAGAAAACTCACTCTTTTTTTTATCTCTTTTTTCTCTCTTTTTTTGTGTTTTTCACTATGATTTACAATTACAACAAATACATAATTCAAGCTATAGGCCCAAAACTGACTCAGCTTCCTAAAAAAAAACAAGATAACGCGCAAATTAAGCCATCAAAAGAAAAAAATGAAGGCAAATACAAAATCAAGTTCTAAGCCCATCACACAATAAAGAGATAATTCCATATCGACCACTGAAACACGAGACAGAAAACAATAGATATTATGTCAAAAGTCCCCCCATCAGCCATGTCTAAAACCAAAGCAGCAGACAAAAACACAATGATCCTGGACACGTTCCTCACTAAAAACATAATATAATCCTGAGTAATGGAAACTAGAGGCATTAGAAGCACAACAAACAGAATGGACTCCACGTTTTTATGCTTTCTGTACAAAAGCATTGAATCAAACTGAATAACACCACCATGATCACATATTCGTCATTATATTTTCCCCTTTCTTTCCTGCTTTCTTTTTTTTATCACAGTCCCAACAAACAGACCAACAACAATAACACACGCGAACCCTTACTTCCTTTTTCTTTTTTTTTTCTTTTTTTTATCACATTCCCAGCAAACAATACCAATGAAAAACAACAGCAACAACACACACGAACTTCTGTTTCTTTTCCATCACATTCTCAGCAAGCAATAACCATGACAAACAACAGCAATATCACACACACGAACAGCAAGCAAACACCTAGACAACGATCAACGACACAGAAGACTAACAATAATGAAGCAGAAAAGGCTTGGTAAGAAAATGGGCAACACAAAAACAAAGTAGGATAAAAGATATAATGAACACCCACCACACTCAAAAGCAATCGGCCTTCTTCCCTAAGCAGGCCCTTTTGACGAATTGGGCGTCTTCTTCCGGCACCGGCTAGCTATCAATGAGCGTTGGGTTCAAGTGGTACCGCGCAGTGGATCAAGCAAAAACAGTGGTCATAAGCAACGGCTTGAGAGGACCTCTGCACCAGCTTTGGGAAGAAGAGTCGGTGGTGCGTCGTGGGGGTGACGGACGAAGGGTTGTGCTGCATAATGGCCAGTAGAGGGATTCCCGACCAAGGGGAATGGGGTTCTCTGGGTTCGGCAATAAAGGAGGAATAAGAGGGGTGTGTTTTTTTTTTTTTTTGGATTTTCGTTGGAGAGAGAGGACCCGTACGCGATGATCTGTTTGGGGGATCTTATATAGCATAGGCATGTAGGGTATTTGGAGTGATTTGGGCGGCGAAAATTGATTTGGTGATGGGTTAAGATCATTAGCGGGCTGGTTTGGTTTTAGAGAGAGGGGAGAACCATGGTTGAGGAATGGTTGGGTTTGGAGAGGAGAGAGAGGCGAGCTGGGTCGTCGGTCCGGTGTGGTGGTCTGGCTGGCAGAGCTATGGTAGAAGCAAAAGCCAATTCGGGAAAGGGTAGTGGAAGAAGAGAAGAATAAAGAAGAAGGCAGCAATGCCCAAAAATGGGACTGCATCGCTGCGCCTGGGGAAGAAGAAAGACGCGTGAAGAAGACGGGACGAGAGAGTTGACCAAGTGCCTTGTTTTTTGTTTTTGTTTTTTTTAATTTTAATTTATTGTGTGGATTAGGTTAAGCGGAAAAAAAAATGGCGGCTAGGGTTTCTGATTTTTTCAATTGGATATTTTTTTACTGATATTTTTAGTTTTGGGATCGGTAAGGCGATCCGAATTTCACAAAATCTAAAAAAAAAAAAAATTGGACTTGGGGCGTCGTGACGAGCATCCCTGTCATTTTTATTTTAAAATAATTTTATTTTCGTGTCAAGCCTTTACTGCGTGTCTCGAAACTATTTTATCACTGAAAAACATATATTTTTGTTATCTTTTTAAAAACACTCCGAAAGCGAAAATATATAATATATATGTCAAAATTCTCAGAATGATGAGTAGAATAGGAAAATGAGGTTCATGACCTGATCTGGATTGCTATTTTGAAGGTCAATTACTGTTTTGACCATATTTTCTTCGGTTGACCTCAAAATTGAGCACGGTCAATGGCGTTGATCATCGAATTTAATCTTCTATCACCCAGGACTAGCTCTTTGGCATTTGGTGGCCTTTCAAATAATTTTTTGAAATTGGGCGTTTGCGGCTCAACGGTCATAACTCCATCGTTCTGTAAAATTTCCACAAACCGAGACAACATTAAAAAATGAATTTGACAAAAGTATCCAACCCGAACAAAATGGGGTCCAACATATATAAGGGAGGAATTAGGGGAGGAACCCTAATTAGCTGCTGCATGTGCATAAAGAGAGAAAAAGAGAGGGAAATCTTGAGGAGGAAGCTAGGGTTTTGCAAAGAAAGTAGTGGTTTGGTTCAAATTCAACTAAATTCAAGGTAGGGATTCATTCCCCTCATTGAGATATCCTCAATTATTATTGATAGGGTAACTAAAATATATAATTTAACTCCAAATTCGTGGAATTTGGTTCAGGAACCCTAAGTGTGAAAATTTGTATTATTGTATTTTAATGCTTTTATAGTTGAGAAATAAAGGATAAAGCATGGTATGTAATGTTTGGGTATGAGTTTTTATGATTTGGAGACTTAAACAGTCAGATTTGGGGGTGAAATGATCGGAAATGGCAGATTGTAACACAGTGAGTCGAGTAGACGGGATATGTAGTCAATATGGTCGACTAAAGGACCTGGTCGACTAAACTGGGTAGTTTGGTTAACTAGTTTGATTAACCAGACGATTTTCTCGAGCTTTTAGAGGTTTGGTCAACCAAGGGTTGTCGAGTGAGGTTTGATCGGGTGAATGAAGGGTTGTTTGATCGACCAAGTGTTTTCTAGTAAGGTACAATTGACTAAGGGGGTTGAGTGAATAGTGATCGCATGAATAGTGAATAATGGTTGAATGAATAGTAGTCGAGTGAAATATGAGGATTTTGATCGATCAAAGTAGTTTTCAATGCGTTTAGTTGACCAGAGTGGTCAAGTGAGATGTGATCGACTGAAATTGGGTGGCTTCAATTGATAAAGGCCTGTTTTGAGCAGTTTTTTTCGTATTTTCTTTTGGGTTTGGTTCCCATGCTTTGCGGAAAATCCAGTGGGGGGATTTATGGCTACAAACTTATGAGTTTGAAGGGAATTAAGAAGTCTAGCTTGTCTTATTATGTTGCATGTATGTCTTGTTTGATTTTGCGTGTTTTAAATAGGCATGAGATGGCATGGTTATTGTTTATTATTTGTTTAACTATGTGTGGTAACTACATGAGGTGTCGTGCTTGCAGATTACCTAGTGATGACTTGTGCTTGCGAGGCTACCTCAATGGGCTCGAGAGGCTACTATTGTAATGTTTAAGAGGCAAGATATGTTGAGAGCCCAAAAGGTTACCATGTCTAAGGGGCAACATGTGAGATTACTTATGAAGCTTGGTTTACCTTTTGATGCATGAATATATGATTGAGTTCGTGATTTATATGTAGCATTTCGTGAGTACATACTTACATTAATATATGAGTTGAGATGGGTTGGGGAGACATGATCCATATTGAGTTGAAGTTTCTCACCCCTCATGTTGCATTTATTTTTGTTTGCTACAAGTGCTTACAAGAGATAGGAGGTTCACCCGAGGTGGAGCTTTATAATTTGTGTTTTTGCTTATCTTTGGATTTTCTTATTATGAACATGTTGTAACCCTTAAGAGGGAAGGATTTATGTATTGATTGTTGTGGATTGAAATGAGATTTATATTGCTATGTATGATTACTAGGATAAGCAAGTAGGGACGACACCCGTGCTAAGGTCCCTTTTACAGGTATTATCCCCAACCTCTTGTCCATACGAATGCAGTCATGAGGGTTTACTAACCAATTTTCACGGGTTGAAAATCCGAGGCTTGATAAGTTGATCTTAAGTTCTTATGTTTAAATCGATTATGGAGATTATAAATCTTCAATGGTACATATAACAAAAATAAATAACATGGTAGAATTTCATTGGTTATTGTGATTCAAAATTCAATTTTAGAATTACATTTATTAAAAGCAAGCAATTTCCTTATTATAAAGATGACATTTCTTCTCATTAAACAATATATATTTTAAAGGAGAACACGTTGAATGACTGTGAAGCAATAGAGAGCAAACCGTGAGGTAAAAATGTGCTTATGAAAAATAAAACAAGCCTTTAAGTTATCTTTAAATACAAAGTGGACACTATATATTATTCTTGGGGCCGGATTGATATAAGTGATGACTCTAATGGATCAAAATATCCTTAATGCAGTGATGAAACAATTTTTTTGAAATAGAAAATCTTAACACAAAAAAGGCAAAAAAAGAAAAAGAAGAGAAAACTCTAAATGGTGGAAGAATTTTAGGTGAAAAAGTAGTGGAAAGAAAAAATGTGGAAAAATGAGTTGTTTGATTAGAGTGGAAAATAGATGGAAGAAATATTTTCTATACTTTATTTGAAATTAGAAAAAGGTATAAAAATAGTAGCATTTAAAATATTAAAATTATTGCTATATATAATTATGTACATTTGCGCAGTAGGTAAAAAGTGAGAATTTTGTAATTTTGATATTTTTTTTAAAAAGAAATTTTATTATTTTGATTGTCATAAAAATAAATTTAGTTTTTATTTTTTTATACCTATACAAAGGCAAGAAAATATATTTTACATATCTTTTTCACCTAAGTTTCATTTTCCATACTTTTTTCGTAGCAACTTCGAATCCATGTATTTTTTTAATTGGACATGATAAAAACAGAAAAGAAAAGAGAATTGGGGTGCAGTGTTGGCATTGGTTTAGGTTGAACTGAGATGAAAATTTATTGGATATGAAAAATAAAAATCATTTATTAGATATTTTTATTCAAAGATTTATCAAGTTGGGAGTCTCTAATATTAGATTTTTGCTAAAAGTTTATTTATCTTTATTTAAGGGAAAATTTTTATTTTTTTTTAAAATAATATTTTTTTATTTTCTAATATTTTCTAATATAACTGAAAGTACTATTTATTTTTTATAATTATTAAATTATATATATTTTATTTTTTATTTTATATTAAATTACAAAAGTCTTATTATTGAATAAAATTTTTTTTTAACGACGTTAATAATTTATATTTGTATAAAAAAATTAAAAATAATTTAAATATATAAATTTAAGAAAAATATATGAAAATTGAGAACGACCGACCTCACCTCATCTCTCGACTTAATAAACAAAACGAGAAAGCGGCCTCAATTTCTTCAAATTTAAGAAAGTGCCTAGAATCTCTCTAATCAAAGATCGGGGACGCGACAAGAATGAACTCAAAAGTGACACTAGCTCTAACCCATGGAGGAGGAGGAGGACTACTCTCCAACAGCTATCATCATCATCATTATCGACATCGAGGTCGATGCAACAGCAGCAGCAGCAGCTGTGGATTAGGATTCCCTGCTGCTGCAATGATTACAAATACACGGCGCCGCAGGGGTCGATTCCAGCTCGTAGTCATCCAATCCCATGGCGATGACAGATGGAAGCTTATTAACGGAATCGATGCCGGTGAGCCTTCCACTATCAAATCCCTTTGTCGGACAAAGTGTTGGTCTTCCATGGAGCACTGAATAATATATATAATATGCATGTTTTCCTTGTCAGAGTATATGATTTAGGCAATTGTAAGCTGTCTGTCGTCTGAGTTTTTATTTTTATTTTTATTTTTTTGACAGATACGGTGCAACGGAGAGTTAGTAAGTGGTTTTTGAATACCCAAAACTTTCTGAATGAAGTGACTTTTCCACTCGTGCAGTCGGGTCATGCCAAAAAGTCTGATCCGGGAAATGCTCTTGATGCCGAAGACGTGGCTGGTATATTCATGGCAGACCAAGCAATTGATAGTGTGACGCCAAATGGAAACCTTTCTTTAGCTGCCATCATCTCCATTGAGCAATTCAGCAGGTATAATATGTGGTGGGTGTATGCGAGAAATGACTGTTTTGCTGTGAATATATCCCAGCTCATAGATGAAATGAAATTCAATAATATTTCAACCAGAAAAAATGAAATAAAAGAAGAGAATTCATCACTATCTGTGTACCCTTTTCTTTTCCTAATAATCTTAGGCTCTGTTTGTTTCACAAGAATGAATTTATAAAAAGTAAATTCTACATTTTTTGGTGTTTTGGTAGAGCGAAGAAAATGATCGACCGAAAATCAATTCTTGGTCAACTGAAAGTGTTATTATATTTTCAGACCAAATGATTTCCTTACCTCCAATCCAAAAGTCATTTTCTGGACCACTCAATTTTTACCATTTAAAAAATTATTTTTAAAATATTAAAAGCAAATTATCCAAAAATTTATTTTGTAACCAAATCACGAAAATAAAATAACACTATAAAAAATTTATAATGTACTTTTATGGAGCTTTTGCTGCCTTACATCCTTCTGCTCCCCAATTCTCAAAAATATAATTTAAGGAGCCTTGATAAAATTTATGTGCACTACATAAAACGTAATAAAAATTTCCTTGTTACTTTTAGTGTTGGACTAGCAAAGAAAACAGTTTCTGACTTTTTAAGGATAAGATATGCAGGATGAATGGATTGACTGGAAAAGAAATGCAAAAAGATTTTGCAGCTCTTGTTCCTGAATCAGTATATAACAATGCACGTAATTTGGTGGAGTATTGCTGCTTTAGGTTCTTGGCAAGGGATAATTCTCATGTTCATCCATGCCTCAAGGTTTGTGGGTGTTGCATACTTCAATTGTATTTCATTCCTCTTTGCTCCCACCTGTCAAGTATCTGTACGGATCATATCCTGGGGAAAAATTACTATGGAGATGGCTTTTCATGTTTCTCAATTTTTTTTTGTTGATGAACTTTTACAAATTGTTATTTATAAGATGATTATTTGAGCACAAGAAAGCTGCTAAATTTCTTCAATTTTGCTATTTTTTGGTAATATGTCAAGAAAAGAACTTAACATTAATTGTTTTCAGTCTAGTTTAATCGTGGAAGAAAAGATCAAATTATAATGAATTATATTATTCAAATCAGCTATAACTCATCGCTGGATAGGCAATACCATTAATTGTTCCTTGCATGCATATATCACATGAAACAGATTAGAGACATGATGTAGGTGTGTAATTTAAATCCTCGTGTGGTCTTAGATTTCAGTCCTTCAACTGTTTCCCCCCTTTTATCCCGCACTGCTGATTTATGTTGTCACATCTTACTTTTGATTGAAAATTACATGTAATATATATATATATATATATATATATATATATATATATATATTGAGAAGGCTGCCAGAAGACGTCCATCAGCTATGTTGTCCAATTTATTACTAAGTGCGATCATAAACGAATAGGAAAACAACAGAAGGCTGACAGTCAATCTCAAGGAAAATATGTTCAATATATTAATTCTAATTCTTTATGCTCATGCTTAAATTTTTTTCTTAAGTTGAATTAGATTTCAAGTAAACAATTAGTCATGAGGTAGTTCGTAGCCTATTTCACAAGCCACAACACTTCCCATCTCATCCACTTACTGATCCTAGTAGGCTGGTATCTCCAATATAGAAATCTTGATTTTAAAGGTATGTAAATGTCCCTTAGGAGACCCCATTCTTTAACTGGTTTCTCACCTTTAGTTGTGCTAAAAAGAAAATAGTGAAGCAAGAAATGACTACGGCATTTGTCTATCTTGATTCTTGATACAGGTGTTGTGGTTTATCATTGATGTTTACACCATGAACTATTTGTTTCTTCAGAAGTATTTCCCAATGCACGCTCCTGGAAGGCTTTAGCTAATGGCCAATGCCTATATAAAGATAGTGTTGATGCTCTAATTTGGTTGTTCTGACATATTTTTGTTACAGGAACCTGCATTCCAGAGATTAATTTTTGTAACTATGCTTGCATGGGAGAGCCCTTATTCAGAGAAAAATGTATCACACACTGATGCTGAAAGACCTTCTTTTCAGGTATGTTCTTTGCAATTCCCTTTTCTACTTTTACTACTTTTGGAATAGCTTCTAATTTTAGTGATTATATTGTTTGATATCTCATGTCTCATGGCTTGTTTTATGTTTGATTGAATAGATGGAAAATTGAATTGATTTGGCTTAATGATCCAGTCGATTTTCTGTTCTAAACAGAAGGGATGTTGAGCATCAAAACGTGTGGGTTTAATTTAGTTTGTATAGCATGCCTAGACCAGGGAATTGGCTGCCATTTGACCAGCTTCCCTGAAATGAGCTCGCTGTGCTGCATAGTATAAGCTGCATGTTGTGGTTCACTAAGAAAAGCAAGAAAAACTGCACTCTACCTCCTCTCTCTTTTTCCTGTTTTCTTTCCCCATCATAGTTGTTAAAAGTATACGCGCTCCTGAATTGCGAATGGCCTTGGGGCTTAAGAACAATGCAAAAGCACATACTTTATCAAATCAAAGTGTACAATGTATATTTAAAAAATATATACTATATGTGATTAGAAATTTATTTGTAATAGGAAATCAAGTATTACAATAAGTATAATTACTAATATTTGTGCACTTAGGGTAAACTTTCATTCTTCTTTCACCCCCCTCTTCTTAAAAATACTGAAATGTCGTTGTTTTGCTTTTAAAGAATTAGTAAAACAGAAATTGCAGCTTCAAGTAGAAGACGAAAAATGCACTGGTTATGTTAACTTATTTTCAAAATTCTATGTTTTGTTTTTCTTCTGGCCAAAATAGCTTCTATATGGAAAATACAAATTTGTTTAATTTCTTTTTGGCATAGTGACAATTTATGGAAAATATTTTTCGATGCTTCATGAACCAAAAACAAAAAGAAAAAGAAAAAAGGAATAAGTAGAAAATAATAGAAGAAGTATTAATTCTTTGTATTCATTGTGAGATTTATATATACACAGTCAAGGAGACCTAATTAAACAATAACCCTATTTAGGTAATCTAAATATACCCTCAAATAATTACAATCAGTGACAATTAATTAACTTGATTGCTTATTTCAACTCTTATACTCATGTTGATGTATAGATATCACATATGTCCAACTTGGACAAGGATGTGTGGACAGGAATACTAGAAACTACATGTGTTATCATATTGAGAAGTTGATCCGCTTTTTTAATTTAGGAAATCTCCATTACACTAGAATTTAGATTATCCTCGATGTAATTTCTGTTAGTTCAATTTACTTAGTTCAATTTACTTAGTTCGATCATGCTGTACTGAATTATTACCTATCTCAATGGCAAACTGTATTATCACAAAAAAGCATCATTGGTTTCTAAGGGTCATAACCAAGATCATGCAAAAGAATACTAACCATTCTTTAGTAACATGATGAAGAACTTGATATTTAGTTTTTATACTGGACAAGAAAATCACATTTTGTTTTTTACCTTTTCAAGTTATCAGATTATCACCTACAAATGACTCATATTCGGAAGTAAACTTTCTATCCAATTTGGATTCAATAAAGTCAAAATTGGTTTATCTCATAATGTTTAGGCCTCAATGTTTAGAAAACACAATATCTATACCAAGAGAAGGCCTCAAATATGCCAAAATACGATTCACAACACCCATGTATCGATCACTCATATTATGCATGAATTAACTCACAACACTAATTATATATGAAATAGCAGGTATAGTATGAGTCAGATAGATAAATTTTTTTACTAACATTTGATATCTCTATTTATTAGTGAGAACTTGATCGGGATTAGTTAAACCATGTTTCACCTTAATAGGAGTATCTGCAGGTTTGTAGGTTGAGTTAATAGTTTTAAATACGAGGTTTAGAACATACTTATGTCGAGAGAGAAAAATTCCTTGCTTGGATCGGAATACTTCAATGGTGAGGAAGTATTTAGAGTTTCCAAGCCTTTTATCTCAAACTCCTTCGACAAGTGTATATAAAATGTATATGAAATAAAGCCTAATATGAGTCAGATTGATAAAAGTTTCCACTAACCTTTGATATATCTTTTTATTCGTGGGAACTTGATAAGGATAGATAGTTAGATCATGTTTCAACTTAATATAAGTATCTGTAGGTTTGCAGGTTGAGTTCACTATTTTAGATAAGAGGTTCATAACATACTTCCGTTGAGAGAAGCTAGACTAGATCCTCCTATGACAGTTTGTCGCCGAGATTGTCTTGTGTGAATGATGGCTTAGGATAGCAGCGACAGTGGCGGATGATGGTGGCGATGGAAAGTGATAGTATTGATGGGAGGTTGGACTGAAGTTGGATGCTCCTACAATAGTTTTTGTCGATAAGTGTCCTGTGCTAGTGATAGATTGTCAATGGTGGCGGACGATGGCAAGCGACGGCGAGTTAGAGACTAGAATCCTCATACAACAAAGGCTTTGTCGATAAAACTATTCATCTAGTGGGAAAGAGCCGACTAGGTTAAGATTAGGTTAAGTTTAGGTTTTGCTATAATATCAAGTAGAAGCAAATAGAGGAAATAATAGTTCTTTCTTATTGCATTCCTTGGGAGATTACCAACACATACATGTATACAATTGAGAAAACCTATTTAGGAAATAACCCTATTTAGGTACTTTAAATATATACCCAAATACTTATAACAATTGATAGTTAATTAATTGACAACTCATTCCAATTATCACTATGTTCCACCCTTTCATCAAGCCCGTGTTTTTTTTTTGGGCACCTTGCTCCTAGCTCCTAGGAACATCTTTCACCTTTAATAACAATGATCTAAGGTCCTTGAGTTCAAACTCCTTATCTAGAAGACCTTTGGTGGTATTGATTTCTTCCTCAAACTTTGTTAGGATAATGTCATCCACATATACAATGAGGATAGCCAATTTTCTTTCATATGAGTGTTTGACAAACAAGGGTGATGAAATAATAGCCATGTTTCTTTACTACCTCCTCAAATCTCTAAAACCAAGCTCTGGTGATTGCTTGAGCCCATATAATGATCTGTTAAGTTTGCAAACTTTGTTGTGAGTATTTGATGTCTCAAATCCTAGATGGATTCCCATTTAGACATTCTTGACATCTAGTTGGTGAAGGGGCCAATGAAGATTCACAGCTAGTGATGGGAGAACCCGAACTGTGTTTGCTTGGCTACTTGAGCAAATGTTTTCTCATAGTCAATTCCATAAGATTTAGTGAATCATTTTGTCACTAGCTGTTTGAAATGATACACTTCTATCTTCATTGTACTTGACTGAGAATATCCATTTCATCTTATCAGTCTTTTTCCCGATGGTAATTCTGCTATTTTCTGAGTGTCATTCTTTTCCAGCCCATTTTATTTCTTCATGCTCATTAGATTTCCACTAAGGAGATCCAAATGCTTCTTGTATGCTATTCGGGACATGGGTGCTGGTAACAAAAGACTTGAATTTGGGTGACAAGCCTTCATATGATAAAAAGTTGTATATAGGATGTTTTGTGCATGTTCTAACCCCGTTTCCTCAGAGCAATAGGTAATCAATGTCATCATAGCTAGCTCACTTTGTGGCGGCTCTGGATTAGGATTCCCTGAAAGATCTTGAACGAGGATCAGATTCTTGGTTTTGCTGCAGGGGTGCTGGTGGTTCCATCTCCTTTTGGTTCTTCCTCCATGGATAGGTAATCAACTCATTATTAGTGGCTGATTTACTAGTGTCCAGGTTTCGGTAGGGAGATTTTAGTAAGAGATGTGGAGGAGGCATAGAGTTAGATTTTGGTGATGGGTGATGAGATTGGTCAGGATTTGGAGATGATGCATCAGTATCCCAAATTTGATATTCCTGGGTAAAATTGGTCTCCCCTTGGGGTAGTAGGTCTGGGGTTCCGAAAAGGGTAACATTCATGGAGTGTTAGTCCTCTTTGGTAACCGTGAGGGGCACTTATACCCCTTTTGAGTTGGAGAGTACCCAAGATAGAAACACTTAAGTACAATGGGATCAAATTTATCCCTTTTAAGTAGGGGTTTGGATCCGAAGATCCTTCCCCTTCATGAAGTTTTTTATTTAATACAATCAGGAACTTATATATTCTCTTCTGTTGAATGATCTTTTTATACTTATTTCCATCATCTGGACACGTCCAATTGTGCTGCTCGAACAAGTCCAGCTGTTGCCAGTAGCGGTTGAGTGCATCGAAGTACTGGGTTGTCGTTAAATCTCCTTGATGGAGGTCATGGAGAAAACTCTCCACTTCAAAGAGCTCTAATATTCTCTTTGTCGGAATCCTTCTCCATTGCAACCTCCAGATTTCCTTGGTATTTAGAGTGGGAAGTTCTCTCCGATTTCATTTATCACGGAATTGATGATCCATGACATGGCCATATTATTCTTGGAATTCCTGATTTTGAGCTTCTCATTATCCTTTGGCCTAGTAGCCACTCCTTTGAGATAATCATCCTTCCCTCTTCCACACCTGAATATCATTATGGAGTGGAACCTTTGGAGATAGTTGTTTCCATTTAGTATGTGTTTTGTAATGGGCATGAGATTTCTATCTCCACTAATGTCACTCGAAGCCATGACATCCTGATGTGGGACACAGAAGGCAGAAGCAGTTGAGTCACTTCTCGCGTATTTGGTCATATGATGGATTTAGGGTTTAGAAAATGCTCTGATACCGTGTTGAAAGTAGAGTATACCTTCATTATTTTGATT
The DNA here is from genome assembly GCA_023512835.1 of Taxillus chinensis. Taxonomy (NCBI): domain Eukaryota; kingdom Viridiplantae; phylum Streptophyta; class Magnoliopsida; order Santalales; family Loranthaceae; genus Taxillus; species Taxillus chinensis. The sequence goes on from CM042089.1 coordinate 24,685,970, forward strand.
CAAAAAAAACCAGTTACAAATTCCCTACAAATTGAAAATGATACATCTTTTTTTTGATAAGTAGTAAAATTTATTAAAAACCAAGTACACAAGAAGTGCACAAGAAAGAGAATACAAACAGAAGACGGGAAAAAGCCTAAGTCAACCGAGGTTAAAAGGAACAAACAGAAATAACATCAAGAAGAGAAGAAAGATGCAAATGCTCAGATCCAACCAAATAATCCCCAAGGCACCGGAGAAAACAAAGTTTAGGCTCATCCAAGCGACTTTCGCAACCCTGAAAGAGACGAGCATCCCGCCAGAGACACCAAAGAATGCAATGAGGAATGGCGCGCCAGACCGCAAATTTGCGGCCCACCCGCCCCTGCCAGGAGGAGAAAAGCTCAAGAACACGGGGAGGCATCACCCAAGACAGACCAAACAACCCCAAGACGAAATCCCAAAGAAATCGAGCAACAGGACAATGAAGAAGAAGGTGATCCAAGGACTCCCCGGCGGCCTTACACATGTAACACCAACTAGGAAGTATCATCCCCCGCCGACGCAGGTTGTCCGCAGTCAAAATCCTCCCCAAAACCGCCGTCTAAGCAAAGAAAGCCAGCCGCGGAGGGACTGGAGCCTGCCAAACACTCCACCAGGGGAAGCACCCTGAAAAAATAGGCAACCGGGCAGCATAAAAAGACCGCACACGAAAGCCCTGAGCCCGAGCAGGACGCCAACATAAACGGTCCGGACAACCGCGGCGCAAGGGGGCAGAATATAACACCTCAAAGAAAGAAGCAAAAGCCTCTAACTCCCAATCATGAGCAAGCCGAGAAAAGGTAACCTCCCACTCATGATACATCTAATTTCTACGGACATTTACAACTTACTAGAATAGGATCAAATCTGACTAAAACAGAAAATAATAAAATAGGAAATAAATATATACATATATGGTAACAAACTACTAGAATCCCCTAAATATATGAAACCGAATTAACTCTAGATCTGTATACAAATTAAACTCCTAATAATTCTACGCATTTATTTGTATAATCTATAAATTATTGCATTCCAGAATAGTGTATAAATTGACTGTTGGTAATTTTATGAATATAATCTGTTTAAGAATTAATGTAATTTTTTTAAAACAGAGATTCCTGTTTGAATGTGTATGTTTTCAACTTTCTATAATTTGACAAAAACGAGTTAATATAACTGAATTTTGTTTTTGGTATTGAAGGGGAAGTTTGTAAGGGAAGAGGCCTTTGTCCGCATCGCTCCTGCTGTTGCTGGTTTGGCTGAACCATCAACAGTTCATAACCTATTCAGTGCCCTTGCTGGCAAAGAAGGGAGCATCTCTTTGAACTTGTGGTCCATGTTCATTGATGAACTTCTGAAGTGAGTTCGATTATTTCCTCAATGTTATGGTGTGCGTGGTTCTTCAATATTTAGGTTGTATTTGTATAGAGAGTCGGGACATAATAAAATCAATATTAATTGATTATTATGCATTATCTTATGTGATTTAATATGCATATCTTAAATGTTTGTATCCTTTGACCAAGGCTTGATCCATCATTTGTTATTTTTTGTGTGATTCTGCTAACAAAAAGATGTGGCTTTTATAGAGTAAGGTTGGGTTAAACTTTTTAACATATAGGAACAAGGATCAAGTTATGTGAACAGGATCAGCTGTTAACGTTTTTGATCATTTTTATGATCTTGACTTCCATAGAAGCATTAGATTGAATAGATATATGTTTTCCCATTTTGATGAAAGGGTAACATTTCAAATTATATCTTCTTGGGGTTTGGAAGGAAGAAAGAAAGAGGATAAATAATGTATTTGTGTGGTTTGTTCCTTTTGGTAGATGCAAGAGCTGCAGAATTTGATGGGATACGTTTTTAAGAAAATTGTTTGGAATCTTGATTTTCACTTTGTTGCACCTCTCTCTCTCTCTCTCACAGACTTTCCGTTTTGCTTCTTGGTATAGAATACATGAAGGAAGGGAATCATACCAAATTCGAGAATGTCCCCAACTTTCCAAGGAGAAGATTTTATGCATTGGTTCTAGCAGGAAGCGACCTGTTCTAAAATGGAAGAACAACATGGCATGGCCAGGAAAACTTACTTTGACTGATAAAGCACTCTATTTTGAGGTACTGTTTTTCTGCCCGATATATTAATTCATTAAAAGCTACCACAATAGAGGCTGGAAACATGGACTTAATTTAGGAAGGTATGAGGTGAAGGTCTTGGTTGCTTCATCTAAATTTAACCTTGTTGCTGTGCAGAACATCAAGATATTTTTTTTATTATCCAAGAAATTTTATTAAAAATACAAGAAGTAGGGGTGTAAAATGGGCTAGTGGTATGTGGGATGACCCACATAGTTTTTGCGGATGCGGATTGGTCTATGGATCAATATTTTTTATTTTTATTTTTAAATAACATACATGTTATTATAGCATGTACAATTTGCATCATCATCTACCTATGGCCATTGTGTCCTTCATAATCTGCTTTGTCCATTGGCGTCCCAGATGTCACGACCTGAGGATTCGAGACGTTTCTCAGTGGCACGATCCAGAAATGTATTCGTGCTACTTGAAGGAGAGGGGTTGGTTGAAGCGTAGATGGTGCACAGCGGGAAGCTCCAGTCAGTTCGTGTCGGAGAATGGATGGAGCCCCTTCGGAGTTCAGACGTGCCGATCCGGTTGAATGTGGGAAGCATGCCGCTAGTCGAGGACTTGATGTTGAAGAAGGGATTTGGCCATCCTTACACAAACTGGTCGGAAACTGGAGCCGTTCTCCTGATGAGCCCGGTGGCAGGACGAAATCAGTCTACGTGCGCTTCAACCTTCAAAGGCTAAACTTAGCGGACCATGGATAGAGAAGCTAAATATCGCAATAGGTTGAGAGGCGCAAGAAACTTGACCCCGTGACACAGATCTGATATGTTTGAAGGTTGATTTGTGATTGAGAAGTGGTTTGGGTGTCTTGTTTGACAAATATCGGCCCTATTTCTAGGAGTTTCAGTCGGGGTTTTGTGAATCTGTTCGTGTTGCGGAGGTTGATTGGCTCCTATGGTGGCTCTTAGCAAAGACTGGTTTGATTGCATTCCCGTCCGGATTGTGGGGCTTTATTGTAGTGTTGATTTCTCTATGGAAACCAACTTGGTTGGTTGGGGCAGTACAACCCTGCAGTGCATGACCTGATCTATTGGGCTTGGCGAACGATTTTTGTATGGAGGAGCTACATCAGGGTGCAGAGGCTGTTGGTGGAGCCACCCACTTGTGATTACTTGGAAGTAAAGGTGGGCATCAACAACAATGGCAATAGCAAGGTGGTAGTATGAGCTCTAACCCGTTGTCATTGACACTACCCATGTTTAACCTTCTGTCGAACTTGCTTCCCCGCAATGGTAGCCAGATGGGTCATGTTGCATTTTTGTGGGCTCATAGGCGGCTTGCATTTTATTTTAGTTTTCTCGTTGAGAAATAGCCCATGGAATGGTTTGATCCACATGTGGGGTGGACCAAACTGCTCGATTTCCAGTGGGCTTATGGGAGGTTAGCATTTTATTTTAGGTTGTCCTTTGAGAAATAGCCCATGGACCCATGTGATCCGCATGTAGAGCGGATTAGACCATTCCATTTCTGGTCCGTAAAAAGCGTGGGCCTAAATGTTTTGGCCTATTTAGGCCCCCACCCTGCAATGGACCAAACTATTTTACACCCCTATCAAGGTATCAAAGTATCAAAGCATTGAGGAAATGGCAAGTCAATGATGCCATCCAGAGAAGAGACATGACAACCGAAAGCTACTAACAACAAATGCCAAAGCTCTTTAACTGTTTAGTTATAATGAGTTTCTAATTATCTAAATTATCAAATATTTTTAATTATTTGATGTATATTTAATTTTCTTTTAAGTTTTCTCTATTTTGGCCGGTTTTGTCTGCCTCCCCTCTCCAGGCCTCTATTGGGGTTGACGGTTGCTTGTTTGGATCTTTCGATGCTGATTCTTCCATGTGCTGGGATGATGATGCTGCGTTGGGTAGGGAGCTTCCGTTGGGTGGCCAGGCTATTCAGCCTGCTGATGGTCTGCTGGTTGATGCGACTCTCTATGGGAAGTCTTGTTCCCTTGAGTGTGTCCCCGGTTGTTTGGAAGAGATAGAGTCATTGTTGGAGTAGTTACAATCTTACAAAGTCATTGGAAAAGTGTTAGGGGTGACTTACGAGGGATTTGAATTCATTAATTTTGATTTGCTGCGGAATATCGATGCTCGGCATTATGCCCGAAAGGCTTATGCCTCGTCTTTTTGGCCGTTTATGAGCACTGGATCTAAAAGTGAGCGGGAGCTTCAAAGGCTTGCCTCTTCGGTTAATTATGATGTCAAAATTTTTTGGACTTCTCGGTTGAGGTAGTCGGTTCTTTGGGGGTCTTTTTCCATGCCTATTTTTAGGCTTTGTATTAGGCCTATGATTTCCTTGTAATCTTTGTATGAGTTTTTTTTATTGGATCAGGCTATTCCCTGATCAATTTACTTGTACCTTTTTCTTTCGTTAAATTAATTTTTTTTTACTTATAAAAAAAATATTTAGTTTCCTTTTAGGTTTTTTCTATTGTGCGTGTATATATATATATATATATATTTATATTATATGAGTATTGTAATATCAGAATAAGGAGAAAGAATTATTTTCTATTTTCTACTCACTCTCAGCCTTCAAAAACTCAGGGATTTCGGTCTTGCCAGGTATCCCAAAAGACAACCATTGGGATCGCTGCGATGAGGTCAGTAACCCGGCTTTTTGCTTTTGCCACCTTTTCTGAAGCCGCTGATAAAACCATCACTTGACCATGTTGCTCCCAAACCAAACCCAACCGATTATACACAAATTTCCAAAGGTGACTCTTCCAACTACAATGGAAGAGAATGTGATCCACCTGTTCCCCCGCTTGTTTGCACATTGGGCAGCAGCTAACCACTGGAACTGCCCTCCTTTGGAGATGGTTGAGGGTTAGGATCTGCCCATGCTGCTTCCCAAGCAAAGAAAGCAAGCGTCGCTGGAATCTTAGCCTTCCAGATGAGCTTGCACCACTGCTTGCTGCTGCTGGTTTCGAACCACCAATCAGTACAGGCTATAAAGAACACACCCATCTTCACTGCCACGCTACTGAACACGATCAGGCTGCTCCCTCTCTAACTCAACCAGGTAAAGCAACTCAAAGAAAGCCAGGAACTCCTCAAGTTCCCAATCCTGGACACTACAAGTGAAGGTGACCTCCAAATGCCCCTCGCCTTTGCAATCCGCAATGGAGGCCGTCAGGTTGGAGGCCAGACCAAACACAGCAGGGAAAACCTCCTGTAGAGGCCTCTCCCCACGCCAGGCATCGGTCCAAAAGGAGATAGTGTTGCCTTTACTTGGTTTCCATTCCACAAAATGAAGAAAATCCTCTCAGCCCCCACCAATACTCTTCCTTACTCCAACACCGTAGGGCTGTCTCATAGGTTGAGAAATCCACCCATAATGGGATACCCTAAAGATGGCTCTAATAATCTGTTGCCAAAGACTAACGTTCTCCACCATGAAGCACCACTTCCACTTGGTGAGTAAGGCCTCATTAAAAGCCTTAATAGGCTTAAGACCTAGGCCTCCCCTAAACTTTGGCCACTGGATGGTAGCCCACTAAACAAGAGGAAACTTTTCTCCGAACTCGTTGTTAGCCCATAAAAATCTTCATGGAAGGCTCTACAACCGATGGGCAATAACTAAGGGGGATACAAAATAGAGAGAGATAATACACAGGCAAGTTGGAAAGTGTAATCTTCAACAAAGTTAGCTACACCCCTTTGGATAAGAAACCTTGCTTCCAACCTGCCGTCCCCTTTTTCAACCCTTTCCAACACTGATTCTAAAAGCTTTTTTGAATTTGTTGGAACCCCAAGTGGCAAACCTAAGTAGAGGTAGGGTAATTGGCCTAGTCGACAACTAAGCAACTAAGCCAAACCTTCCCATCTATTGCACTGCAGAGATTGATCAGCTCACTCTTAGCTAAATTCACTTGCAGCTCACCCCAGGCAGTGAGTGAATTAATATAAATTTATACTCAGTAATTCATCTCTCATATATTTATTCTAGGAATCTCATTTATTCCGAGTCATGAAATTAGATAAAATAAGGAAACTGTTTTGGCAGTTGGAAACCATTAGGGGCTAATTTGGATGCGGGTTTTCCTATAATTAATTTAATTGTGAGTGGTCTATCCGCGACTCGAATCCGTAACCACTAGATCACGAGACAATAATTCTATCATTACATTAAAGTTTGCCCTTGAACTAAATGAAAGGATAATTAGCAAAATACAAACAAACTAAAAGAAGGCAAACACAAGTAGTTTAACTTGAAATGACAAGAAAAGAAGAAGACTAGCAAACAAGCACAACTTTAAAACTTGAAATAACAACCAAAAATTGAAACTTGATATTGAAATAGCAACTAAAACAGTTCTTGAGATTCAAATAACAATGAAAAATCTTCAAACTTAAAACAAATTAAAAAGGACAGCACTTTGATGAAGAACAAAATTTGAAAGATAAAAAACAAGAACCATAATGAATGCAACAATTGATCGGGCTCAGCACGGAGCTCTAGAATCTTATTGCAGTCAATTTCTCTACCCGAAAACCAAGTCTTCCTTCCTCTCCTAAGTCTGTGCTGTGTTCTTCAAAGAGCTGTAGCAAAAACAGGACAAAAACGTCAGCTGTATGTCTCTCCCAAAACCCTTAATCTTTTTCTTTTGAATACTCTGGTCATTCTCTTTCTCTAAGATCCAACAGACCATAAATCTAGGGCGACGTGTCCATGGTTTCAAAATGAGCGTTATGAAAGATTGTCATGTCCACTTTTGGTCTAGTGAAAACACTGATCTTGTTGAAATGGGCATTTTGATTGAAACATTACATCTGGGTTGATTCGGATGGTTGAAGCGCTATATCTGGTTGAAATGACTGATTCGGCTGGTCAAAACGACCTTTTTGGTTGATTCGGCTACTTGTATCCACTTCCTCTTCTGCCTTCTTTGCTCCAAACTTGTTTTGCTCACTGCTATAATTCCTATTTGGCCTGTTTTCACTCAAAACGCAGCAAAAAACTATAAATAACATGTTAATTCATGTAAAGCACAAAATGGAGCAAAGTATGATACATTAATCCAAGGGAGTTGAATTGGACTCAAAAGTTGTTAAAACCATGTATAAAAGAACCTATAAGTATACAAAATTATGGATTGGTCAATTTCTTCAACTTACCTCATCCGAAACCATCATTAATGTTCTGACCCCCAAATCCATAGTTTCTAAAGCATGATGTTGAAGCAGCAAAAAAGAAGTTATCAACCACAACTGCCCTCCAATGTACTGGTGTTGCACATGCTTTTAGTTCTTTTGCATGTTCCTTTAAACATATTTGTTGTATGAATTATTTATTCGTTGTATCAATGTTGCAGACAATTGGCTTGATGGGGAAGAAAGAGTTAAAAAGATTGGATCTTACAAAACATGATTCATGTGTGGAGAAAACAAGAGTTGGGCCACTTGGGTCTGGTCTTTTTGATTCTGCTGTTTCTGTTTCCTCTGGCACTGAGTAAGCTTCTCAAAACCTGTCAATAATGTGTTATGGTACAAAAATCCTCCCGTAATAGTATTATACCAAAGTCTTCATACACTGATTGATGCAACGCTTTTATAGATGGTTTTTTTATTTAGTTTCATCATGACAAATTTGTACTTTGAGAATACTACCGGAGATAAATTTAATTAATGAATTGTTAAGGAAACGTGCTTTATGCTGCTGTTCTGCAGTGAAAATTATGTCCTTAATTAAAAGGATGAAAATCAGTTGCTATTATGGATTCGAGAAAGAAAGAAGACCCCATCAAAATTAGCAGTATGTTAAAACTCTGTCAGTTTGGATTTAAATGTATTGTACTTTCCTGAAATCTGTATCATAGATGATATTCAATTGAGAAAAGAACGTACTATGTCTGTGATTGCTCTCGTCTCATTTACATTGATATTAGTAGGACAAGGTAGTGGTTTCTAAAGAGGTCTTGATGAATGCAGAGCTGGACATTCGAATGATGGTACTCATTGAACTGAATTATAGTTTATGCTTACTTTGATTAAGAACATTGTTTATTGGTAAGCGGTTTAGTTGAAGATCGAATTTTGGAGAGATGGTGGGAAGTTGGAGAAAGTGTTCTCAAATTGGATTTTCTTAAAAGAAATCTTGTAGTTTGATTCTGAGTCTTAAACTACATTTGTTTAAAACATATCCGAATAAATCATGCAAGGAAGTTTATCTATTTAAGCTAATTTGAGATTGGGGCTATGAGAACTCAAGAAGTGTAATTAGAAGCTGAGGAAACCTCGAATGTGTGAACTGAAAGAAGAGGACAAGATAATTTTATTATTGTAGCGGGGTACATAATATATAAAGATTGGTTTACTTCCTCTGTACCCCAAACTAGGTTTAACCTACTAGGCAATGGGCCCAGCCCACAAACTAATATTCTAACATGAGGGAATTTCAGAAAATAAGTGGATCATAATTTTTTCTACCACATTAGCTCACCGCTAGATTGCTTATGGAGAGTAATTGTAACATCTAACTTTTAAATGTACATTTTAATTTTCAGTTTTTTTGTACATTGATGTCGAAGGTGATGTTTTCAAGGATAAGTGGGTGACAGATGCCATGGTGGGTTATATGAGAAGTTATAACTCAGGAACAATGGCAGGAGGTATTTCTATTGATGATGCTTTCCAATACTACAAACTCAGCCGTGTTAGATCAATGCTAGTGCTAAGGCTGGAATAAACTCAGATAAAGAAAGTTCCTATCGAAAAGTTGCTTAGGGCTTGTTTGGTGTAGTTGTTGCAATTTGGCTATTTTTTGGAATGCAGAAAATGAATATTAGAATAAGAAAGATAGTTCAAAATAAAAAAATTTAAAAATTGGAATATGAAAGTTGGCGTAATACTGTTCTCCACCTAACACTGTTTGTGAATTTGGCGATAAAGGAAAAGGAAGAAATTTAAATCCAAGAGAAAAAAATTGAAAGAGAAAATGATTCTACTGTTGTTGCTCCTGTTGATAAGTTTAATGGGGAAATATTGTTTATTTTCTTTTTTCATGTTTGTAACTTGGAGAGAAAAAAACAAAAGGAAAATCTATATGTTTGAAGACATTTTTCTTGGCATAAAAAATATTTTAATATGCGAGTTTTTTTTCCTCCAAATCTGAAAATCTTTGAGAGAAAGTAAGCTAAAATTTCTTTTCATTTATTTTCTTTTTCTCTCTTTTAAAATTAATAGACAAAGGTTTAAATAGAAACTTGATTATTCCCATTCAAATTATTTATTTTCTCTCCATTTTAAAAACCACATAGTATAAGATTTTCAATAAAAATAAATATGATTAGATGAAATAATAAAATAATAGTGGCTATTGGTATCAAAGGCTATAAAAGACTAATTACAACTAATTATAATTATAATTTATTTCATCTAATAATATACAGTTCCTTCCAACTCTCCTATCAAGTTGATGCATAAATATTTCACATGTCAAACATGGATAATGATGCATGGAAAGATACACTAGTGACTGCATGAGTCGTCATATTAGCAAGTTGATCCCGTTCTTTTAATGTAAAGAACTTTTATTGCACTCGAATTTAAATTATTCTTGATGTAATTTTTGTCAAGTTTAATATGCTTTGTTTAATCTTGCTGCAAAAAATTACTAGCTATTTCAGTGGCAGCTGTATTATCATAAAAGAGCACTTAAGCTCATATTCAATTAAACGACTACAATGTACATATCTAATTAAATAGAAAGACTAATTAGATAAGAGGCTAATTATGTGAGTCAATTTATTATCGATAGTTTTTGTTGGACATACCATAAAAGTAAAAGGAAAGGAAAATAGTGATGCAGTTGGTTTGTTTATCTTTCTCACTTCTTCATCATGAAAATTGTTAGTATAATTAAGTTATAGTCTCTGAACTCGCGACAAAGACAGCTGATTAATGTTTTGAAAGGTACATTAATGCTGTTATTGTAGTCTTTTTAGTTTGGACAAAAGGCTAAATACTGGGCCAGATTGATCTTGTATTTCTATTTTCAGTTTCTGATGTGTAGAAATTGATTACTTATTCAGGTCTGAAAGATGGGTGCTGGAATTTGTAGACTTGGGAGGTGAAATGAGACGAGACTGCTGGCATGCATTTATCGGTGAAATTATTAGTTTATACAAGTTTATGCATGAGTATGGACCTGAAGATGATGATGAGTCAGTATTCCATGTGTCCGGTGCAGCAAAGGGAAAGGAAAGAGCTATTATTAGCGCCATTAATAGTATTGCTCGACTTCAGGCCCTTCAGTTCATGCGAAAGATGTTGGATGATCCGACAAAACTTGTTCAATTCTCGTATCTCAAAAGTGCACCCTATGGTGATGTTGTTTACCAAACCCTTGCTGTAAATTATTGGGGTGGATCAATTACGGCAAAAAATTCAGGGTTAGACTATAAACCAGCTCAAGGAAAACCTTCTGAAATTGTATCTGACATTAATAATCATGTGTTTGACATAGATCAAAGCGTGTACTTGCAGAACTGGAAGAAGTCTCCATCTTGGTTTTCTACCGCTTCCATTATGTTCTGGAAAAACACATCAATAAGGAAAGGGATAATATTAAGTAAAAATCTGGTAGTGGCTGATATGACTTTTGTAGAAAGAGCAGCAGTAATTTGCAGAGAGAAATTCCAGGAGTTTGAAAAAACTCAAGCAACAATTGATGCTGCCATGCTTGAAGGGATACCCAGTAACATTGACCTCTTCAAGGTGTTATTTTCTCTTTTTCTACAGATCATTGCATATATAATACATTTCATTGCATCAGAGTATGCTTATTATCTATTTTTATTCTATTTAATCTTCAATTAAATAGTTCCTTTCTGGAGGGACGCAAGCACCACCAAACTCCCATTATATACTCTTTTCTGGCTTTGGTAACGTTACTAAGATATCCAGTGATTAATTCTCCTCCCAAACTTTTGTGCCAACCCATTGCAATAACAGAGTGCCAATTTTATTATTGCCACAAGTGTTTGAGTTAACAAAAATTAATTATGTCCCTAATTTCATTCTATTTTAATTTACTGCAACGAATGATATTCCATGTTTTGAATGAAGTTCATTGTCTACAGTTACCTTAAATGTTAATTTCAAACAATATCCTTGAGTTCCGGTATCAGCAGCAAATTTCATATTTGAAAGATTTTCACAAAACAATTTCTTTGTAGTTTAACAATGTCGACTTGAAAAATATTTACATGGCCAGCTTTATGAAGTAAAAGGATACTGATCTGAAGATAATTGTATTTGTTGGCTTCTCTACGAAACAGCATAAAAAATATGTTTTCCCCATATACTATAGTGGATATAATTTCTTTGCACTCAGTAATCATGAAGCAGTTATTAGAAATTTGTCATTGATGTTTGGCTTTGTTAATCCTCATCCATCACAGTTGAACAAGGTAACAAACTGCAATTGCTCTCCAGTAATTTCCAATATTACTTTTTTTCTTCTTCTTTTCTGCTGCTGCAAGCACGTTTAACATTCTTAGTCTTTGTTTCTGTTAATGATTTGATTTTTACCCTACTTGAGGAAAAAATTAGCACATTTTTTCCAGCAATGTGATTGCGAATTGTTGATAAAATTGTATTTTTAATATTTTTATTAGCAAAGTAGTTAGTAGCATACTATATCTGTCCTATATGTAATGTTATATATATATGGGTCATTTTCCTTAAAAAAATATATAAAATATCATTCAACCTCTCTCCTCTCTCTCTCTTGTCCATCACGTATATATATCTTATCCGCATATATATTGAGGTTGTGGTTTGGATTGCTAGATGATTGTTATTTCTCGTTTGGTTTGAATTGCTTTCATGACCTGTTTACTGCCCGTTTCACATACATATATATACACACATATATACATACATATCTATACATATATATGTACATGCATATACATACACATACATATATATTTACATATATGTACATATACATATACATGCATATATATATATATATATATATATATATGGTTTCTTGTGATTGTTGCTGCTGATGCATAATTGATTGGTTAATAATTGTTGCTCTTTGTGAGACTGTTGCTGCTGTTACATGCATATGAATCTATAATTGATTGGTTGGTTATTGAACTGATGACTGGTTGGTGAGTGAAGTGTGACAACTACAATATATATTCCTACTTTAGTCCTTTGTATGTGGAGGCGGACATTGATCTATTTTTTGTCTACATTGCATTATGATGGCACATGCAACATCTGCTGGCATTGCTGATTCCCTTAAATCAGTTACTTCATTCCGTGTTGATTATGAGTTCTTAGTTGGTTCTTTCTGGTTGGCTTCAACTTCAACGCATACTGCTATATTGGCATTGCAACCATCAGGTAGTCCTTCATGTTTGCTTACTTCAAGCCTAATACTTGGATCATAGACTCTGGCGCCACTCATCACATGATTGGTAATTTTAAACTCTTATCTATCGCGCTCACATCATCTCATCCCGTTATCTTTGTTGATGGTTCTCAAACCTCTATCACTGGAATGAGGACTACACACTTAAGCCCATCTCTTTCTGTTTCAACCGTGTTGCATTTACCTTACTCACCATACAACTTATTATCCGTTAGCTCCTTGACTAAGACTCTTAATCGTTCTATAATCTTTTCATTTTCTGGTTGTATTTTCTAGGATCTGAAGATTGGACGGACAATTGGTGGGGAAATTGAGGTTAATGGTCTTTATTACTTTGATCACACTATTCATTTTGATTCTGTTGCCACTATGATTGCCCGTCGTTCCTCTGATTACTTTTGGTTGCACTGTCGCTTAGGACATTCTTCTCTCAGTAAGCTTTAATCTATGTCACCCTTTGTTGCTTTTATTAAGTTTTTTTTGTTTAAAACTTGTGAGTTAGGTAAATAACATTGTGTTTTCTTTCCTTCCCATTAAATAAATCGGGTGACTAAACCTTTTAAATTGGTTCACTCTGATGGTTGGGGGCAATGACTCCCAAGTACCACTGTGTTCAAGAGTCTGCATGGATCAGATAGAGGAATAAAAAGGGTCTTGCGGATAGAGTGAGAGTCAAGCATAGCTACAAAATTAACCACAAAAAGTGTCTTGCGTGTATAGTTGGGAAGACATCACATAATTAGCAATATCATATTTGGCACAGACGTTTACCTTTCTGATAACCAAACACCAAATCCATATCAGATTCCAGAGACTGAAATTGTTGGAGATGGAGGATGAGAGGATAAAGGTACCATATCAGTCATTGATTGTTTATTGGAGCTAGCAATGGCAATGACTCCCATTGGCTATAGTTACTGTAGAGACTTGACTAAATGTGTCGTATTGATCTTGAGTACATGAAGAACTAGTCATCTGACCAGTGGCACCAGACACAAAAATGATGTTTTTGGTAACACATGCAAATAGAGCACTACCAAGCACCAAGGAAGATGATGTGGTCAAATGTGACTTCTCTTGCAGTGGACGAGGAGATGACCACTTCATATGAACACCACCATAATTGAAATCTCCATGACCATGACCATGGGGATTACCATGAGGGATATAAGAGGTGAGTGTAGAAGCTTCAATAGTTTTATGAACAGATGAGTCAACTTGTTTCAGCTTGACTATTGTCTTCGATTTTTTCCAAAGGAAGATATTATACTCAAATGAGATACCAAATCTTGTTGGGGATCCTCCATTGCATCATATAACTACGAGAAGATAAGATGATCCTTACATTCTATTACTCTTAGGGTGTTTCTTTGGTTTAATTCCTTTATATGGGCTGCCTGCTTGCTTGGGACCCGAAAGAGTCTTTTGATAATTGTTACTGTAATTAAAATGATATAGTATAATTAGATGAATATTATGGGATACAATATAATTAAACTTGATACCCTAATATTTATATTATCATAGATAGCTTCATATTCTTGTATATATACCTAGTCATGTATTGTATGAAGAAATCAATAAATATAATATCATTGTTGTTTATATTATTGTGTTATCATGGTATTAAAGCCATTGAAATAAATGTTTTGTTTGTTGTCTATACCTTAAAGTCATATTCTTCGTTTATACATTCTATTTGTTGTCCGTTGCCACATCGATATCTGTCCACATCGAAGTCTGCCAGCCAGAGACATCTCTGCCCAAATCTGCCATCGTCGTGTTTGTTCATCAACATTCGTCCCTAGTTATGATGAGGCCTCTATTGATAAAGACTTTGCTGATGATGGCCCCTATCCATCAACATCTTTGCCTAACGACAATGACATCGACAACAACTTCAACGTCTTTGTCTGACAACAACATGATCAACGTCTCTGCCATTGACAACTGTTAATGTCTTTCTCTATCCATTGCCAACGTCTCTTTGCTCTATGCCTGGTGATAGCCAACATCTTTTTGTTGCTCTCTACCTAACGATGTTTTTGTTGCTCTGACTCTATTTTATTCACGGTTAACCTTGAACTAGGGGGCAATTGTTTTCGCATGTGTTGTGGTTAAGTGGCTGTCTCACAGTTATGGATGCAAAGCCATCCGTTTGTATTTCTGATAATGCATTTTTGTCACACTCATGCTATCGCAATAATATTTATAACCTAATTAGCATGTAAAAGAGTAACTCAAGGTTGATCCCACAGAAATATGGTCGGAAATCTAACCCAATTGTACTCCTATTGTTTAATCAAATAATTTGTAGTGAAATAAAATACAATAAAATAAAATAAAATAATAAAATAAATAAATAAAATAAAAAAAACCTAGAGAAAATAAAAAATGAGAAAAGAAAGGTTTAGGGGTGAGATTCACCACGATTACAGCTCTTAATTATATGGTTTGATAGATTATTCTTATAGTTCTTTAATCATCCGAAGGTGATTGATTCTAAGATAACTGCAAATTGCTTTCGCATGAATAATAGTATGCTTCACCCTATCAACGACCTACCCACGTGGCTCGCTAAAATAAAGCTAAACCCATTACGAGGTGATCAACCATGATTTTTTATAGGATTACATACTACTTACAAGTCTTAGGTCTCATTCTAGAGTTCTAATAATTAAAATTACTTTTCGATCCTTTCTTCAATTATTTAGAACATGCAATAGGTTAGTGGCCCTTACAAACATGAATTCAATTAATAGAATGAAATCATTCATATATGAGAGATAGGAAATATTGAATCATACCCATACAATCAAGAAATTAGAATTGGTTATCCTAATTCCTAGTAAAAGCAAATTACTCAATAGAAAAAAGAACAGACATATTATTGATTATCAACTTGGAGATTACAAGGGGAGAAGAGAAGAAAAGCAACATATCATGAGGGCATACAAACAATTCTCACCCAATATCAAAGTGTTCTTTGTCCCAAAATTACATAAAGATCATCAAAAAGCAAATACAAAAGCTATGAAACCAAACTTAGGGTTCTTGGTCATCGAGTAGGACTCTCCCAAGTTCATAATCCCTAAAAACATTTTCTCCCTCTCCTATTTATATATTCCTCCAAAAAATACATTAAGAAGACATAAATAAATAAATAAATAAAAGGGCTCTAGGACCAAATAAAACTTTTTTGAGGGTTTTTGAGAATTCTCGATTTCTTGCCATGGCACCTGATTACAAATATATTTTTAGGAGATCACAACTTCAAATACGAGAAAACATGACCAATTTGAGGTCAATCAGAGTGGTATAGCAAAAGATACGATTTTTTGAAGTTGACTAGTTTGTCATTTGTCCATGGTCTCTGTTGACCGTGGCCAACAGAATGCGTATATCGGCTGATAAAATTGGCCCTGGCTGGTTCTTAATCCACCATGTCGATCACTATAACACGCACTATTTCTTCTGTTTATTTTCATTTTACATCTTTTTGTTCCCAAAACCTACAAAATAAACCAAAACACATAAAACACTAAAAACACATACAAAAGCATATTAAACTTAATTAAAACACACAAAACACCCTAAAACCATGATAAAAGGGAGATAAACTCATGCAAGATTATATATATATATATATTTATAATGGGTTCATCATTTTCACGGTATCAAAAATCACTAAGGCCTTCATCTCCTTTATGAGACGTGATTATATTTAATGAAAAGTCATTATGAACTGTTTTGTGTTTTTTTTTTTGCCTTTTGTGCTTAAATAAAAATTAATTTAATGTTTTCATTTGTAATGAAAATGCCAAAGAATATACCCAAATCTTATTTTAAAATTTTATGGTTTAAAATGGCATGCTTCATAATACTTATTGCATTGATACTTCATCTCAAAATGCTATGGTCGAATGTAAGAACAAACATCTTTTGGAAATTGTCCATGCCCTCTTATTTCAAACAAATGTTTCTAAATTCTTTTGGGTTGATGCAGCTTCTACTGCATGTTTTTTATGTTTTTCATGGTGAAATCCCTTACAAAACCCTCTTTACCCAAAAGTCCATGTTTTTAGTTGACCTTAGGATATCTGGTAGTACTTGTGTTATTCGTGATGTTTGCCCACTAAATTAGATAAGTTTTTGTAGTGTCTTATTTGGTTGTTCTCGTCTTTAAAAAGGTTACCGGTGTTATTGTCCAATCTTAACAAATATCTTATTTCAATTGATGTTACTTTCATGGAAGACACATCTTACTTTTCTTCTTGATGATTTATTGGCCTATTTTATCACACATTTTGCAGCTGTCATGAATCTGATTCTCATGCCCCTCACAAGTATCTTATTACTCAAGTCTACTCTAGTTGCCAATGTCTTGATTCGTGTTCGGTACTTGTTTTTTTGCCCTCGAATCCAGTCATAAGTTGCAACTATCCCAGTTTGTCTTTTGTTTCATACAATTGTTTGTTTTTTTCTTCTTGTTCTTTTGTTACATTTTTTGATTCAACTACTGTTTTCGAAACTTTTCGTGAAGCGCTCGTTGTCTCTCGTTATCCCAGTTTGTCTCTGGTTGGCGCCAAATGATACTTTAGGGAAATAGGCTATTGATTGCAAGTGGGTGTTTGCAGTTAAGGTCAATCCTAATGGGTTTGTTGCTCGCTTAAAGGCCTGTCTCGTTGCTAAGGGCTATGCTCAAACATATGAAATAGCTATTCTAATACTATTTCTCTTATTGCTAAATTGACCTATGTTTGCTTTATTTTTATTAAAGTTACTCAATATTGGCCTCTGCATCAATTAGATATCAAAAATGACTTTCTTTATGGTGATTTTCACGAAGATGTGTATATAGAACAACCTTCTGGTTTTGTTGCTCAAGGCGAGTCTAGACGTGTTTGTCGTCTTCGGAAATCTTTGTATGGTTTAATATAGAGCCTTCAAGTTTGGTTTGACATATTTAATCAAGCTATTGAAATATGACCATTCAGTGTTCTACAAGCAATCAAATTGTAGTATCATTCTTTTAGTAGTGCGTGGGGATGATATTGTTATTATTGGCCGTGATACTTTGAGTATTTTATCTTGTAAGTTTTTTCTTTATACTCAATTTCACACGAAAGACATAAGATGCTCAAGTATTTTAGGCATTGAAGTTACAAGGAGTAGACGAGGTTTCTCCCTTGAGAATAATCAATACCTGAAGATATGAAGCTCAAATGAGATACCAAATCTTGTTGGGGGTCCTACATTGCATCACATAGCTAAGAAAAGATAAGATGATCCTTACATTCTATTACTCTTAAGGAGTTTCTTTGGGTTTAATTCCTTTATATGGGCTGCTTGCTTGCTTGATCCTGAAGCTTTTTGATAATATTTCTCCATTGAGAATAATCAATACCTGATAACTTCTTAAAAATTAGGAGGGTTGATTGTACATCTGTGAATGTACATATGGTAAGTGGTAACCTTAAAAGGGGCAATTTTGCCAAAGGCAGTCTTCTCCTTTGCCCTAAAAATTCAAAACAGGAGAAAACAAACCACCGAAATAGAGTTAAAAACATATGACAAAATAAATTAGGTCATAGTATATAGAAGTGTGTCTAAGCCTATTTCGAGATGATTGGTTAGTGAGTGGGAAACCCATTAAAGGTTGAGTGGGAAGTCAGGGTTGAGGATTTGTGCAGAGAGTGTGGTTTGAAAATACGAATTGTCTCTGCCTAAGCCTTAGGCGTCTTGGAATAGGCACCTCAAGCGGCACATTAGTCAATATACTGCTTGAGTTGGTGAGGTGGTTGCCTTAGCAACTGTTCGGATGCCTATGGTCCAATACGAGTTGAGGCGGCTAGTAGCCCATTTTTGATTTTTTTAAAAATGAAAAAAAGGAATATGAAAATAGAATTGGAAAAGAGTTGTATTTTTCTATTATAGTTGTAGAAATTAGGTGTCATTAATTTAGGGTAGATTAGTTGTGTGATTCATGGGTTACCTAAGTAGGATTTTTTACCCAAGTTAGTTCGTACCATTCTTATATATATATGGTTGTATTCACTTAATAGAATATAAGAAAGAATTATTTTCTCTTTAGTTTTTTCTACTTGGTATTAGAGTAAACCATGTTTTTGCCTTAACGTAATCTCTGTTGCTATCTTCTTCCAAGAGCCTTTCTGTCGGCTCTACCCTTGTGTGAGCGAGCAGTGTTTTTTGTATCCATCAGAGTCGATCAGGAGTAAAGTGCGCCATTTCAGTTGCCGCTAACTTCCTAGTTATAACCACCTTCCACTGTCGCCGCCTTAGCCTTTTACCACTGTCACAATCTGTTGTTGCTTGTTGCATTGTTGTATGTCGCCGCTGCCATCTTCATCAACCAGTGTAAGTGACTAGCTATTGGCAAAGGTCATCATGTCCGAGTTCTAAATTAAGCAAGAGTATTAGCTATTCTATGGCTCTCTACTCTTGCTATCACTGTCACCTTGACCTTCGTTGCCGTCACCACCATCTTACATCATTGTCAACACCATTGATTGACAAGCTATCGACAGAGGTAAACTTTTCGTAGCTATTGAGCGCAAGTCTCACCAAATTGTTGTTGGTGTTATTTAGCGTAGGGTGGTTAGCCTCTGTCCGTTTATTTGGCATCAAGGTAGTTAAAAGCGCTAGGCGCACATGGTACCTTATCATTTTAAGCGCAAAGTGCAAAAAAAGCACTCGCTTTAGTGAAGCGAAGCACAAAATATATATTATTTAATATATAACTATATATTAAATAAGATATATCCATGTATACTTGATCGTTAAAAGCTTGAAAACAAATAATATAACTATATTTTATTATTTAATATAACTATATCTTACTTACGGATTAAGTTTAAATAATTTTATGATTTAATATAACTATATTTTACTTACGGATTAAGTTTAAATAATTTTATTATTTAATATAAATTATATAACTATATTAAACTTAAATAATTTTATTATTTAATAATAATTATATACTGGGTCGTGGTTTCCTATTGCTTTACATACCGGGTCAACCATGAAGTCAAGTGACTCAAGTTGGGTTTTTTATTGCCTCAAATAGTCAAATAAATCAGGCTTAACGAAATAGGTGACCTAGTATCTTAGTCTGTAAGTAAATTAAGGCTGAAGACGACCCCGATGACGGAAGAGGTCGCGTTGATGGAGGAAATGGACATCGTCGTTGAGGTCGAGGTCGTCGTCGTTGTCGCAGAGTTCTTCTGTCATTGTCGTTGAGGTTGTCTGTTGTGGTTGTCGTCATCGTTGCAGAGGTCGAGGTTGTCATCGCAGTGGTCTTCTGTCGTCGTCACAGAGGTAGTCGCCGTCATCGAGGTCGAGCAGAGATCGCGTCGATGGAGGCACAAATCGTGTCTTGTCTGTGTCGCGTGATGCCAACGAGCGAGGCGCGTGCTTCTTGCGTTGACAAAAAGCACACAAAGCGTGGCAAGGCGCGCACTTCACTGAAGGCGCTACGCCTTGCCCCCTCTCAGGCGATGGACCTCCCTAGCGCTGCATTTCGTGCGCTTAAGCGCTGGGGCGAGCACTTTTGACTACACTGTTTGGCATTACCAATGTAAACACCTTGGTTAGTCTCTATTGATTATTTGGAGTTTTTTGGTGTACCGATTTCCTTGTTCACCACGTTGACATTCACAAGTTTGGTGACTACACCAAATAACAAATTTTTATATTCTTTTTCTCATGTGACTCAAGTGTTCCAAGAAGGTGCTTCTAAATTGACTTTATTTTGGTCTATGGACAACACTTAGATTATTGATTCCAAAGTATCAATCATATGACTAGTTATTTCTCTCTAATGATCTTACCAATGGTGAATATTTGACTTCCATCTGGATTTCTCTTCTCCACCTCCCGTTGCAATTTTTTCATCTAGATTTACTTCGGCCTATTGCTTATTCCTTTAGTACTTTATTGGCCATGGATTTGCCCACCATCATGCTTGCTCCCTTAGCGAGGCTTGTTTTTGTGTGGAATTGAACATCTGTTCGTCTCCCCCTTCCACCATTTAGATTTGGTCGTCCACTAGATTTTTTCAGGCTGTCCGATACTACAAGTTGCCTGCATTTCATTCTGCGCATCCTGGTCATGCTCCAGCCCTTGTCGGATTGGTTGTCTCTGCCAGTCGTTTCCTTGTTGCAGAGGTGTTGGCGTCCCCTCTTGCTTGACGAATCGGCTTCTTTTGGGCCGATGTTGCCTCCAGCCAGGTCTGCTCCAGCCTCTCCTCCTCCGACGAGCCGTTCGGTATGACCCTCCTCGCCAAATTCGTCTAGCGCTTGGTCAGTGTCCACTCTGTTGGCGTTGTCTCATCAGCCGTCATTGGCACTTGAGTCTTTAACCGACTTGTCGGTCTCTTTGGCTCTTCCCAGTGGTGTCCAGCTTACTGGCGTGACTCCTGTGGTCATTGCTTGCCTCGGGACAGTGGAGTCCAACCGTCTCGAAGGTTGCTTTTGCGCCGCATTGACCTCCTCTCCTTATCCGCCACATAGCGTCGATGCCATCCCTATCCTCGATCTCCCCTTGCAGCTGCTGTCGCCCCGCCCTCCCTCAAACCCTACCTCTTCCTTGCATTTATTTTCCCACCCTACCCCTGTGCCGGCCCATGCCATTTCGGCCCACCTCCCCCTTCCCTAGCCCACACTCACCCTCCCTACCTCACTTGACCCGCCTCTTCCCCACTTAAACCCCTATCCACCCAAGGCCTATAACCCCTCCAGCCCATCTCCATTCTCGCCTAGCCCTCTCCCCCTTTTTTTTTCCCCCCCCCCGCCGCCATCTCCGCCGCCGCCTGTCTCCTCCTCGACTATCATCCCACCGCCCACCCAGCCGCAGCCCCTGTCTGGCTCCTCTCCCGTCGCCTTCCGTATCCGATGATTCTCCAAGCCTCCTCTTGTTGCGGATTGGCGTTGTGTCCTCCTCGGCTGTGGATTGTTCACCCAGTAGCTTATTTGTCCTTGGCCGGTTTTGTTTCTCCCCCCCCCCCCACCCCCTCTTCGGGCCTCTAGGTCCTTCGATCCGGTTCCTTCCTTTTGCTAGGATGATAATGCTATGTTGGATTGAGAGATTCTGCTGGATGGCCTCACTTTTCAGCCTACTGCTTGTTTGCTGGTTGTTGCTCTTAATGAGGAGTCTCGTCTCCTTACATGTTTCTCCGGTTGCTCGGCTGAGGCATCCACGGAGCCGGAGTGGCTACGAGCCCACAAAGCCATTAGAGCGGCGTTAAGGGTGACTTGAGAGGGCTTTGATCCCTCTGATTTGTTGTGGGATATCGAAGCTCGGCATCAAGCCCGAAAGGATTCCTTGTCTTCTCGGCCGTCTGGGAGTACCGGCTGTAAAAGGGTGCATGAGCTCAAAAGGTTTGACTCTTTGATTAATTATGAAGTCGGGATATCTCGGCCTTCTAGGCTGAGGTAGTTGACTCTCAAGGGTTCCTCTCCGTTGCCTATTTTTAGGCTTTGTCCTAGGCTTATTGTGGTTTCATTGAATTATGTGTTTTGAGCTTTTTTCTTGGGCTAGGCTATCTCCTGCCCAATTTCTTTGTACTTGTCTTTTCTTTAATATACTATCTTTTATTTATAAAAAAATTCTCTCTGATTACTTTTTTTGGATCCTCACTAGTTAAGTCTATTCAAGTTGCTGATGGAACTCCTATGTTAATTATTGAGGTTGGGAATACCTCATTTTCTCATGTTCTCTCTTTGTCATCATTTTTACTTGTTTTTAATCTCTTTAATAATCTTTCTAACATCTTAATTTTTTAATAACATTTTATTTTACTCATTGTGTGTTTCAAGATAATCTTATGAAGATAACGATTGGTATTGATAGAGAAAGAGAAGACTTTTATTATTGGGAGGAAACGTGAGCATTGAAATTTGAGCCTATTCAAGGATTATCGTTTAAGATATTTCTTTTTGTCAATGTAGAATGATTATTTTTTTAATTAAAGTGTGAACAATTCATGTTAAAAATTATTGCATTCCATTTAAAATTAATGTCAATAAAAATTATACTCCTTTTTCTCGTGTCCATACTAATGTTCGGGGGTCCTTTTTTTACTCTTGGCTTCAGGATATAGGTATTTTGTGTCTTATTTATGATTGTATTAGAGTCAATTGGACATATTTGATGAAATCTAAAAGTGACATTATTCATGTTGTTCCTCAATTTTATTACATGATTGTCATACAGTTTCATATTCGAGCTCAGGTGTTTCATTATGACAACGGTCATGAGTTGAAATACTATGACGCTTGTAATGTTTATAATGCTTGCCCATATTGTAATGCTTGTAACGTAGAGATAATTAGCATTACCTTGTAAGCCTTTTTATTGACAGGTGTTTTTCTTGATAATATTATGTGTTGAGATTAATTCATTATCCTTTTTACTTGGTATCAAAGCTTAACCCTAAATCAAAGCTTAACTTTGTCGTCACCACCGGAATTTGCCATCTCCACCGTCGGATGCTCCTGTTGCAGTGACTTCACCAAATGTTGTTGGTGTTATTTGGCGTACGGTGGTCACTGAGTGTGCGTTTTCTTTTTCTGGTGTTGTGTCAACATCTTGGTTTGGAGCTCTTTTAGTATATGTGATTTCTTTGTGTTGGCATTCATCGGTTTAGCGAAGTTGGGAAAAATTAAACAGATTTAATGGATGTATCCTCTTCTCATGTGACTCGCGTGTTCCAGAAGAATGCTTCAAAATTGGATTTATTTTCTTCTACCGATAATACTTGGGTAATTGATTCCATAATTGCTGATCATATGAGTAGTAATTTCTCTCTAATTACCTCTATTAGATCCTCACCTGTTAAGTCGATTTAGGTTGCTAATGAGACTCCTATGCCAATTGCTGGGGCTGGAGATGTCTCACTTTCACTTAAATCTTTCATTGTCGTCTGTTTTATTTGTTTTGTATCTCTTTATTCTTTTTTTCTATTAGACAAATTACCAAATGTATCAATTATTTTATAATATTTTATTCTACTCATTGTATATTTTAGGACAATCTTACAATGATGAAGATTGCCATTGGTAAAGAGAGAAGAGGTTTGTATTATTGTAAGAAAGCGAGAGCATTGAAATCTATGCCTAGCTAGGGATTTCTAGTAAGACATGAGATATTTAACCAAGAAAATTTCTTTTATGATATTATCATTTAACACACTCTTCTTTTGTCAATATAGAACGCTTATTTCCTCAATTTTTCAAAAAAATTTTGTTATTAGTTTAAAATGTGAACAATGCATTTATGTTAAACACCATCATGTGTCATTTAAAATCAGTGTCAATAAAAATCCTATTTCTTTTTCTTGTGTTTAATGCTACTGATGTGTATGGTCCTTTTCTTACTTCTGTTTCGGGACATTAGTATTTTGTATCTTTTATTGATAATTGTATAAGTTAGATATATTTAATAAAATTTAAAAGTAATATTATTCATGTCATTTCTCAATTTTATCAAATGATTGTTATTTAATTTCATACTCTAGTTCTAGTATTTTATTCTGACCATGGTTGTAAGTTTGTAAATACATTTGGCTACTTTTTTTCATTAACATGGCATCCTCCATCAGATAACTTGTGTTCACATACCACAATAGAATGGCATAGTAGAACATAAAAATCGGCATCTCCTTGAGGTGTCTTGGGTTTTATGCTTTACAATGATAGTTACTAAATGTTTTTGGGTGGATGCCGTCATTACTATTATTTATCTTATCAATCGAATGTCTGCTCATATCATTGACTATGAAATTCCTTTATTGTCTCGCTTCCATAATATCCCTTGAACTCTTAGTATTTGCCCTAAAGATTTTGGTTGTGTGCTTCGTTGATGTGCAGCAACTTTATCGAGATAAACTTGACCCTCGTGCTCTCAAATGTGTATTTTTGGGTTACTCTCATTCTAAAAAGGAATATAAATGTTTTCATTCTCAAATACTATATGTCTATGGATGTTCAATTTTGTGAACAGTTATTTGATTTTTCTGGCGAAATTTTTGTTGTCCCTCTTCATGGAGAGATTCGCAGTAAGAAAGAGGAACAAATATGATTAGATGAAAAAAAAGTGTGAATTATAGGGGAAGTCCTTAGCCTCTAGTTTAAGTGAGGGAGAGTTATTAGCTTCTCCTACTTCTAATCCTATAATAGTTGAATCAAGTCAAAATTAGAGGCCAGCTTGGGTATTTGACAAATATTATACAAAATGAGATACTACTCTCAACAACACTGTCATACCATCAGCCGATTTTGTTGGGATTGATCACACAGCACAAGATCCCATTGAGGTACTTTGACTCTTCACCTATTGTTTCACATTCAAATGATATCTTGTCTTTTAACCCTATATGTTACAATCTTGAAAGTCGAAGGTATTCTTTTCATGACCATAAAGAACCCGATAGATTTAGTTTTTTCAAATCATTTTCTAATGTCGTTTATCTTCTTTCTGACTTCATCTCTTATAATCGCTTGTCTAAATCTCACTATGCTTTTGTCCTGCAACTGTCTTTTGTATTGGTTTATTGTTATTTTTAGGAAGCTCTTGAAAATCCCAAATGAAAGTCTATTATGGTAGAGGAAATGAAAGCTCTTTTGAAAATTTTTACTTGGGAACTCATTGAGCTATCCCGAGATAAGAAGACAGTGAAATGCAAATAGATATTTACAGTGAAGTATATGTTAGATTGGACAGTTGAAAAATACAAGGCCAAATTAGTTGTCAAAGGTTACACTTAGACGTATAGGATTGACTACCAAAAAACCTTTGCTCTTGTAGCTAAGATTAATACTGTTAGAGTTATTCTATCTCTTGTAGCTAATTTAGATCGGTCATTACGTCAGTTTGATGTAAATAATACATTCCGTCATAATGATTTAATGAAAAGGTGTATATGGATCTTCCTCCTGGTTTTACACCAAAAGAAACAAAGTGTGCAAGTTGAAGAAGGCGTTATATGATTTGAAATAGTCATCAAGAGCTTGGTTTGGCCAATTGAGCCATTCAATGCAGGGATATGGTTTTAAACAGTTTTCAACTGATCATATTGTCATATAAAAGAGACATTAATGATATTATTGTCACAGGTCATAACATATATGAAATAGAAAAGTTTTACTGTTATTTGACGAAGGGGTTTGACATGAAAGACTTAGGGGCTTTAAAATACTTCCTTGGCATTGAAGTTTTTCAATCCAAACAAGCAATTTTTCTCTCTCAATGGAAGTTTGTTCTAGACCTCCTAGCTAAAACTAGTAACTCAGCTTGCACACCTGATACTCTTATTGACGTGCAACTATAGTCTAACTATTTTTTCCGATCAGGTTCCAACGAACTAAGAGGGATATCAAAGGTTGGTGAGAAAATTGATCTATCTGACTTACATTAAACCCGATATTTTATATGTAGTTAATGTTATGAGTTAATTCATGTATAATTTGAGTGATCGACATATGGGTGTTGAGAATCATATTTTGGCTTATTTGAAATCTTTTCTAGGCAAAGATATCATGTTATTCAAGCATGGACACCTACTTATTATCGGATATGCTGACTCTAACTTTGCTGGATCTAAATTGGACATCATTTGTGGGTGGCCATTTAGTAACTTGCCAGAGTGAGAAACAGAATGTGTTTCTTTGTCTAGAGGCTAAATATCGTGTTTTTCATCATATTACTCAAGAGCTCACTTGGCTATGGCCCTCAGAAGTCGGAGATGCTCTTTTGTGATAACACAGATGCCATTGAGAGACAACATGATCGTACCACATATAATAAATTAGACATGAATTATATTGAGGATAATCAAAATTCTGGTTTAAGGGAGGATTTCTACATTAAGAAAGCAGATCAACTGGCTAATATAATGACTCATGTCGTTATTGGAGCCTTTTTTCATATGTCTTTATTCAAGTTAGGCATGAGTGATATCTATGTACCAACTTGAGGTGGAGAGTTAAAATACTATTACACTTATAATGTTTGTAACGCTTGCACATATTGTAGCGCTTGCAACGTAGACATAATTAACATTACCTTGTAAACCTTATATGTATGGGTGTTTTCCTCAATAATAATATACATGTTGAGATTAATTCACTATCCTTTCTACTTTATGAGTTTGTGAATTAACCTTTGGTTGATTTCTTTAAACAACTTGTGTCCACATACCACAACAAAATGGTATAGTAAAATATAAAAATTAACATTTCCTTAAGGTCATGGTTCGCAGTATTGTCCGAGTGGAAGAAATCTCGGGCGATCCATCACGGTATCGGAGGGTCCTGATTCGAGATCCATGGACGGTACGTGAACCTTCTTCATCCCGTTGATATCGTTCGAGATCTCGGCCGAGAAGCAACAAATCGCCCGTTGTCTCGACGACACACTCCATCTCGTCCAAGATCTCGGCTGAGAAGCAACGATACGCCAGCGTCGTAGTTGTCGATCGTCGAAATCGTCGTCCTAGTCCTGACGGGGCAATGATCGTCGTCATCGCCGTTGGCAGCGTCGTCGTCATCGAAGTCGCCGTCGTCTCTCCTTGGTTAAAGTCGATTGTCGTCCCGAGGTAGCGACTCTGCGTTGTCGATCGTCCCGAGGTAGTGTCATCGTCGATCGTCTCTGCATTGTCGTCGTCCCGTAGTAGCGTCGAAGTCGAAGGAAGAAAAGGAAGTAATGAAAATAGCATACGTTATTTTATTTCTTTTGAGTATGCAGACGTTATTATTATTATTATTATTATATTAATTGACGCTGTAGGCGTTATTTCAGTATGCCCGACGTTATTATTTTTGGTCCAAATTCCCCCCCCCCCCCCAAGATATCTATTCATAATTAATAATTAATTATAATTAAAATAATTTAATATATCTTATGTCTATTAATTTATATTTTATATCTTATTTTTATATAAAAATATTATTAATATAAATTAATTAGTATTAAAATAATATTAAATAAATATTGTATAAGTTAGATGTCATTTAAAATTTCATGTATTATATTATAAATCATAAAAATATAATAATATATTTATTTTAATGTTTTAATAATACGCTAGCGCTTTTTTAATATAATAACTCATATTATGTTATTTAAATTATATATTTATATTATTTATTGATTCAAATGTGATTATCTGATTTTTTTTATTTTTTCTATGATTTTTTAAAAAATAATTAAACATTATTTTATATCTAAAGTTGCATCTCACCCAAGATGTAACGCAACGTCCGCGACTGCTACGCGATGACGGCCGTGATCGCGACTGCGAACCATGCTTAAGGTAGCTTGGGCTTTATGTTTTATTATGAAAGTTTCTAAATGTTTTTAGACGGATACTGTAATGACTGTTATTTATCTTATCAATTGAATGTCTCCTCATATCATTGACTATCAAACTCCTTTGTGGATGTAATCATATTTCTATAATATCTTTTTAGCTCTTAACACTTGTCCTAAAGTTTTTGGTTTTATTTTTATGTTCATGTGCACCAACTATATCGACTTAAATTTGCTCTCAAATGTGTGTTTTTGGGTTATTTTAATACTATAGGTAAATATTATGTATCTATGAATGTTCAATTTTGTGAGTACATATCTTATTTCTTGGAGATATATTTAATTGTCCCTCTTTAGGTTAGGGGGAGCTTTGTAGTAAGGAAGGCGAACAATTATGATTAGATGAAAAGAAAGTGTGGATTTTAGGGGAGGAAGAGGATTCGACTATTAAAAGTATGTAGGAGTCCTTATCTCCTAGTTCAGGTGAAGGAGAGTCTTTAGCTTCTCCTAATTCTAGTCCTGTAGTAATTGAAACAAGTAAAAATGAAGTTGAAACAAGTAAAAATGAAGGGTCAGCTTCGGTGTTTGATGAATATTATGTAAGTTGAAATGCTACTCTCGGCTCTGATCCTTCTTTCAATGACACTATCATGCCATCAGAAATTTTTTTTGGGATTAACCATGTGGCACAAATTTTCACTATGGTACTTGACTCTTCATTTATAGTTTCAAATTAAAATGATATCTTATCTTTTAATCTTATAGTCTTAGACGATCCTGCAGGCTAAAGGTATCTTCTTTCTGACTGTAAATAACTTGATAAATTGAGATTTCTAAGATCATCTTTCAAAACACTAACCCTCACCTACCTCCGGTAACAATAGCTTTGTTATCGGCGTTTGGAGACCCAGCAATAGCTCTAATGCCCTCATTCCGGTGACCAAAAATATTTGGTGACCTTTTTTTCTTTCTGGACCCTCTTTTTGGGTTTTTTTTTTCCTTCCAAAAGTTACCCATAAGCTCTCTTTCTTATTTCAACTTATTATTACTCTAGAATAGGTATGCTTTATTTTTGGTGTGATGGCAAGTAATTATAGAAAGGATTTGCTTGTAGATATGGGAATGAAATGGAAATAGATGGAAAATGGGTATAAATATATTCTATCTACTTTTGTGAAAAAGAAATAAGAGTATTTAGGTTAAAAAACATCTTTTGGGTAAAAGAGGGAATGTTATTCTATTTTGGAGAGTTGAATTGCAAGTTACAAATGACATGAAAAATTATTTTGAGAATTTGGAGAAATCAATAAAAGTGAATCAACTTGTTACGTAGGAGATGATGAATAGGTGCATGACATTAAATAGTGGTTCTGCAAAGGGGTCGACTAGTGATACTGCAACTCAAACAAAGATTAAAGTACCTATGGATAGATTTTTGGGAGCTTTGGGGGAAGATGTTAAGGAGTGAACCTAAAAAGACTTACTAAGATGGAATTACATGATGAAGTGTGTGTGGAGATTGGCTTTGACAATGCCCTCGCATTTAATGTTGTTGATAGTTCATCATTTGTTAGTATGTGTTGAACAATCGGTGATTTGAAAGTATCCGGTAGTTATGAATTAAAGACGGCCATTTTAGAAAGGAAGAGAACACTAAAACTGTTGTGAAGATGATGATGATGAGGGGTGAGGTTGAGGGGCTTGGGTGACAGTAAAGGAGAAAGACGGGTGGGATATTACTATTGTTCCTCCTAAGTTTAGATGTTTGAACATAGACTGGTAATTTGTTTGCTCTTGTTGCTTAAGAATTTGCAATTTCCACTAGTAGATTCACTATTGGTAATCATTAAGTATTTTATAAGATTGATGTTTCAAAATGCAGAACTTTCCTCCAAAACCTACTTTGATTATTTGAAGGAATGTATTTATCATTTTTTCTAATTATTAGATGCAAGTTATAAGAAAGAATATGAGTGTTTTGTGATTGGACGGAAGTGAATCCGTATATAGAGATGAGAGGGACATTGCATTTCATGTACCTGACTCAATATGATTATATTGTTGTTTCATATAGTCAATCCCAACTAATTGGGATAGACTTAGTTGTTATATTGACTTCCTTCAGTATATATGTATAATATATTACTGAACATATTAGCTACTTTGCCTCTGTGCAGGAACTAATGCTTCCTTTTATTGTTACTGCAAAGAATATTGAAAAGCTTAGGTGCTGGGAGGAACCACACTTGACAGTCTCTTTTCTTGCTTTTATATATGCAATTATTTTCAGGTAAATGTTATAGTTGTCAGATTGCACATTTTGATGTCCTGCTTTGCTTGCTGAATCCTCGCAGTTAAAAGATCATTAACATTCCATTCTGAAATTTACTCTGATAGTGCGCTTTTCTTTTCTTTTTTTATCAAGTATAGATCACATCCACTTTAGTTTTTATTTTGTCTTATAGCTGCTTTTGAACAATATATTTAGTTAAGTCCCAACTTCCTAATGCCCATCACACCTCATCCTTTATAATTAATTCAGGCACTATCCATCATATCTGGTTATCCACAGCTCATTTTTTTCACCAAACGTGGTCCTTTTATTTTTGTTACACTGGATGATGGCTATTATATTTTATTTCCCAGTTTCATCACTTGAGAACTTGAGTGTCCTGTTTTATTTTACCTAACTGGTATTTTTCAGGATCAGAAAAATTAGTGCTGAATTAATGGTTGACTCGAGTATGGTGGAATCATTAATTATTTTTTTGAAATCATTAAATGCTTACATGATGTTGGAATGGAGGGTTGACTAAATGACTTTAATTTAGTCAAGATAATTTTTAGGAATTAAATTTTTAATTCAATCTAGAGACATTTTAGGAGTCAAACTCTAATTAATCTCTCTATTTACTGTATATTATTATGTTTTCATATCGATGTAATTAGCCTATATTCGTGCCTATATTAATGTCAAAAATTAGCTAATTAGTACCCTTGTAATTTAGCTACTTAACTTCTATTTAAAGCGATTGTAAATTGTAGAATGTAAGAAAAAATATTGCTTCAAATATGAAATTCTTCATGGTATCAAAGCCATGTTTCAACTCTGAAACCTAGGCCACCTTTCCGACCAAAAAAAAACCTAAAAACCAAACCAAAACAAAATAAAATGGGATTGGCTATATGAACCTAGATAGATAGAAAGCTTATATTGAATCTAAGACATAGATCCTCGTCTTCCAAATATTCATATTAATCATCATGTTTTTTTTTCTAAATTTAATAATTTCAAATATTTTGTTATCACTTTTAACGAAGTTATTTTTGGTCTTTTCCTTAATTTTTATTTCGTTCAATGGAAATTTGCTCTAGCCTCCAAGTAGGTACATCCATTGGCCTACGTTCTAAATGGCCAAATCAACGCAAGCGATTTTCTTTTATTTTATGTGTAATCGGAGATATCCCAAAGATACGATGAATATCCTTATTTTGAATTTTCTCCATCTTAGTGTTACTACACATCATCTTATTATTTGTATTATAGCATCACTAAGCTTCTGTATAATAATACTTTGCTAGTTTTTTCTTTGTTTTCGAAACTTACATTTCATATATTCGGTATTCAATCTGCTTAATTTAAAATTCTGAGATTTCATTTGTCGTCACAACTCTAATTTTTGGTTAATTTCTTTTTTTGTTTCATCGGTCAAAATAATATCATCAACAAATAGCATTTTTACGAATATTTTTAGTTATCTCGTCTAAAGAAACCCTATAGATAAAACTCCTATCCTTACCTTCTGGTACTTTTTTTTATTTTGCTTATCATGGCAAAAACAAACTCCAACGTTTCCAAAGAAAACCATTGACCAAATAATAGGTAATTCGAATCCGTATTCTATCCAAATTGCCACAATTAAACTTAATCAAGAGAACTTTAATCGTTGGACTTTATTTTTAGTTAAAAATAAGAGAAAAATAAATCTTTTTTATTATTGATATCAAATGAAGGATTACATACACATATAAATATACAATTATAATAACCTAACCTAGGAAATAAATCTATTTAGGAAATTACCTAATTATAAAATATATGACAATTAATTAATTGATTACAAGATATGTGATAATTAATTAATTGAGGATTTTTTTTATTTCTCCCTTCAAGTTAGCGCAAAGATATCACACATGCCCAATTTGAACAAAGCTGCACGGAAAGAAACGCCAATAATTGCATAAGTCATCACATCAGCCAATTATTCTGCTATATTAATGTAAAAAACTTCTATTACACCAGAATTTAGATTATTTTTGACGTAATTCCTGTCAAGTTCAATATGTTTGGTACGATCATGCTCTACTAGATTATTAGTTAACTTGATGTCAGCTGTGTTGTCACAAAAGAGTATCACTGGCTTCTGAGGACTATAACCAAAGTCTTGTAAAAGAATACGTAGCCACGTAAACTCTTGAGTAGCATGATGAAGAGCATGATATTAAGCTTTTATACTAGATAGAGAAACCATATTCTATTTCTTGTTCCGCCAAGTTACTAAATTACCACTCACAAATGATATATACCCCGAAATAGACTTTTTGTTCAATTTAGATCTAGCAAAGTCAGAGTCAGTGTATCCTATATTGTCTAGGTGTCCATGCTTGAAAAACAAAATACCTTGGCCTGGAGAAAACTTCAAATAAGCCAAAATACGGTTCACAACACCTATATATCAATCACTCAGATTATGCATGAATTGACTCACAACACTAACTGCATGCGAAATATCAAGTCTTTTGTGAGTTATATAAATCAATTTTTCCACTAACCTTTGATACTTCTCTTTATTCGTTGGAACCTGATCAAGATAAATAGTTAAACTATGGTTCATCTCAATAGGAGTATCAGCAGGTGCGCAAGCCGAGTTACTAGTTTCAGCAAGAAGGTTTAAAACATACTTCCGTTGAAGGAGAAAAATTTCCTGTTTGAATCAGGATACTTCAATGCCAAGGAAGTATTTTAAAGCTCCCAAGTCTTTCATCTCAAATTCCTTCGTCAAATAACAATGAAGCTTTTCTATCTCGGATATGTTATTACCTGTAACAATCATGTCATCAACATAAATGATAAGCAAAGTAATATCATCACCACTCCGTTTATAGAAAAGAGTATGGTCAGCCAAAGCTTGTTTGAAATCATATGCCTGCATTAAGTGACTTAATCGACCAAACCAGGCTCTAGGGACTGCTTCAAACTCCACTGAGATAAACTTGACCCCCGTGCTCTCAAGTGTATATTTTTGGGTTACTCCAATTCTTAGAAGGGCTATAAATGTTTTCATCCTCTTATGGGGAAATACTATGTGTCTATGGATGTTCAATTTTGTGAGTAGGTATCCTATTTTTCTGGTGACATCTCCATTGTTCATCTTCAGGGGGAGTTTCATAGTAGAAAAGAGGAACAACTATGGTTGAATGAAAAGAAGGTGTAGACTTTAGGGGAGAAGAAGGATTCTGCTAGTATAAGTGGTAAGGGGGAGTCCTTAGCTCCTAGTTTAGGTGAGGGGGAGTCTTTACCTTCTCCTAATTTTCGATAGTAATTGAATCGTGTAACAATGAGAGGCCAGCTTGGATGTTTGTGAAATATTATACCAGACGAGATGTTACTCTGAAGTCTAATCCTCCTCTCAATGATACTATCATGCCATCGGAAGATTCTTCTGGCATTGATCATGCTGCACAAATTCCCACTGAGGTACTTAACTCTTCACCTATAGTTTCAAATTCAAATGATGTCTTATCTTCTGACTCTACAGGTTTAGACAATCCTGTAAGCCAAAAGTATCTTCTTCGTGACCGTAAAGAACCAAATTGATTGGGATTTTCAAAATTATCTTCTAATGTTGTCTATCCTATTTTTGACTTTGTTTCTTGTTGTCATTTGTCCAAATCTCACGTCTCTTTTGCTCGTCAGTTATCTTTTGTGCCTATTCCTACTCATTTCTAGAAAGCTTTTGATGACCCAAAATAGAAGTCTGCTATGATAGAGGAAATGAATGCCCTTGAGAAGACAAACGGGAAATGGTTGAGTTACCCGAGGTAAGAAAATAGTAGGATGCAAATGGATGTTTACAGTGAAGTATAAGTCAAACGGGATGGTTGAAAGATACAAAGCTAGATTAGTTGATAAAGGATACACTCAGACATATGGCATAGACTATCAAGTCACTTTAAAATGAGTACAGTCAGAGTTATTATTTCTCTTGCAGCCAACCTTGATTGGTTATTACGCTAATTTGATGTTAAGAATGCTTTTCTCTATGGTGATTTGATGGAAGAGGTATATATGGATATTCGTCCTGCTTTTACACCAATAGAAGCAAAGGTATGCAAGTTGAAAAAGGCATTATATGGTTTGAAGCAGTCCCCTAGAGTTTGGTTTGGTCGTTAAGCCACTCAATGCAAGCATATGATTTCAAAAAAGTTTTGGCTGACATACTCTTTCTATAAATGGAGTGGTAATGATCCAACTATAGTTGTTCCTTTTCCTTACTACAAAGCTTCCTCTGAAGAGGGACAACAGAGATATTGCTAGAAAAATAGGATACCTATTCAGAAAATTAAACATTCATAGATATAAAGTATTTACCCGTAAT
This sequence comes from Taxillus chinensis, assembly GCA_023512835.1. Classification (NCBI taxonomy): domain Eukaryota; kingdom Viridiplantae; phylum Streptophyta; class Magnoliopsida; order Santalales; family Loranthaceae; genus Taxillus; species Taxillus chinensis. Next base: position 24,720,538 of record CM042089.1, read on the forward strand.
ATTTCCCTAACTAGGCTCAAAGGGTAATGTTTTCAATTCCTTCCAATGTTTTCAATACCTTTATTAATATAGGTAATTAATAAAGACAAGTCATTTCAACTCTCCTCCTTAATTTTGTGCATAGGTTTCTTACAGGGTCAGCCAATGGTTCCCATATAATAAGGTTCATATAATAGGTCACTTAATTAAAATAGCTTTTGAAAGACCAGGCCCATATAATAAGGGGCCCTTCCGTTTGGCTAAATACTAATTGTCTTTAATCACGCATACAACAGTTGCAACATTGACTAACAGAGGATATGAAGAGGTCTTCCAAATTTAGAGGCCTCAAGTAGCCGCTTCACCCTACAAAAAGGTGGAGTCGGCCATCTTGGTGTAGGAAAAGCACCAGATATGAGGTAAGGAGCATTTCTTGCGACTCAATTTGTAAACATTTGATTTCCTAGTTAATAAATACTATAATATATTATGATTTAATGATTTAGTGTTCAATAATATAACGCACTCATGAAATGCAAAAAAAAAAAACATAAATTCTAATATTCCTAGTTTTAGAATTCATGCAAACATTGTATATATTAGAAAAATATGAGAGAATATTCAAGCAACTAGATTAACATTCTTAAACATTGTCATCACCGTTATACTTGCCACCAACAAGGATATAAGTTTCATTACTTTATACATTTCTTGCATGAAGCGCCTCAAATGCTTTTTATCTTCATTTATATCATTAAGGTCTCTTCAATTTGATGACAATGTAATACATGAAGGAGGTATTGAAGGCATAGAAGTTGTTGATATTTTTCATATTTATTATTAGTGTAGGAAAGCATACCTAGAGCACAAAGAACTTTACGCTTCATAGCTAGGGGCAATTACTTTTGTGTTGTTGGTGCAATCCACCTTGCCTCATGTTTCTTCCAGCACCTTGTGGGATTTTGACAATTATGCCTGTAGATACAACAATGGATTCTCTTGGAAAGCTTGATAATGATAGAAGAGGATCTCCTAAATGACTTAGAGAAGTTAAATTAGCTTCTTATTACCCCTATAGATGTTCTTTTTGTTGTTGGTATGGTGAGTAAATTTATGAGTGCTTTCTATGCTCTTCATTGGCACAGTTCTTTAACATTATGATGTCTGAAAGAAGCCCTTGGGTAAAGGTTACTATTATTCACTCGAGGTCATCTCCACTTGTATGTGTATTTTGATCCAAATGCCTTGGAGGTAGCCAGATACTTGAATGCAAATTGGGATGAATGTTAATTAATTATTGTTCTACTTTTGGTGTCATCAGTTTCAAGATAAATAAATTTGTATTATTAGTGAGCATATTAATAATATAGTAACAATAATTCTTGGTATGAATAATAGTATTGGTTGAAATTAATAATATGGTTGTTCTACTTAGGGTTATCGTTTGAGATTAGAGTAATAGTTATATTTTAATATAATAAAATGTTCGGTTTAAGCAGTCTATCGGGATACTAGGATTAGGGTAAAGATAAAAAAAATTTGTAAGATATTGAAGGGTAGTAGAGTAAATTAAGATAAGATTATTAGTACTCCATGAAGGGTATTATTTTATCGTAGGGTTTATTAATACTATCATAAATAATAACTCAAATGTGAGACTATTTTTAAATGATGGTATTATTAGTCACATCACAAGAGTTAGCCAGCAACTAAATATATCCTTTAGAAATTTTTTTATTTCCGTTCTATTGATGAGGCTAATTATTGTGCCATGGATAGTGTGATAAGAACTTTAGTGGATTAGAATGTTGGTGACGGAAATTGGGCTACATATGATAGGGGAATCTATTCTTCAATGTGATAACCAATTTGCCATGCATATGGCTGGGAATTTAGTTTTCAAGTGCACAGAGAGCATATTGAGGTTGGTTGTTACTTTGCTCGTGAGAATGTATCACCTACCTATTCCAAGTGGTAGCTCATGGACATCTTCTTTATGCCTTTTAGGCATTTATTTTCTGTACTTGTAAGTTTGTTTGATATGTATCCCCTATCCTATCCTAGGAAGAGTAACTTTTCTTTAGAGAGCCATAACGTCTAAGTTATAAATATATATATAATATGATGTCATAATAAATAATCAAAGTTCATTGTATTATAATTATCTTGTGACGGGTAGGGATCTGGGTCATTTTAATTTTTATTTCTAATGATTATTTTATTTTTCTAGGAACTGGTTGTCATATGTATTTCCCACATCATTGATGATCTTGGCAGTTGGCATGCTATTGTTCAAGGGGCTTAAAGAACAAGGCCGCTTAGGAAGATCTTTCGGTAAAGTGACGATATGTGATCAACAACCTTCAAACACACTCCAAAAGATCATGGCTGTAAAAGGAGCCATGGATGACGTTGAAAATCTGCTCCAAAATTTGAATGTTACACTTCTAAAAATTCGAACAATTGTTTTATCAGGCCAACCTCAGGTATGTTGCAATGACTATTGGTACAAATACTAGAAGCATTATCAAATATGCAAGTCACATTAATCATTGTTATTTTAGTTGTATCATTTGTTTGTGTCAAATAATAAAAGAAATAAAAAGATAAGGTTTAATTTCATTAAGTCACAAGACTTTTATGGAATCTAGCTTGCCTTTAAAATATAAACAAAACTCAAATGTGGGAATAAGCGGAATAAGCTATGTACATTATTATATTTTTCCATGACAATCACCCACAAGTTAGGGTATCTGTATCTCCTATGTCTAACTTGTCTCATTTGGCTTCTATTTAGTGAAACTCACTCATGAGCTGGTATTTGGTTTGGGTATTTGAAATGCATACAGTCCAACATTCACATTCTTACATTCCCAAATGAAGTGACGTTCACCTCAATAGTTTGGTAATTTGTTATCACAATGAGGCATGGATGGACCTATGATTTTCTTATGTTATTAGTAAGTGTATTATTCTTTTATTATGGAGTATATTATTATTTCATTTTTTTCCCTAATTCTCATGTAAAACTCTATTCCTTTTAATGGAAGGTGCCACCCCACCTATGGGTTACGACTTATTTGTGTATTCTTCTATCTCCTAAAACAACATGGTATGAGAGATAGGTTTCTTTTCTAACACTGTTCTGTTTGGCATAATTTCTCTCCCATGTCTTCTTCTTTCCTTCTCCTCTCCCTACTATCTATCGCTTTATTTTTTGTTCCACCTGAAACAACATAATTTTAGAGTTATGGCTTTTCAAAAACACCCTATTCTGATTGGCACAATTCCTCTCATTTATTTCTCTATTTTCTCCTCCTCCTCCCTCCTCCCTTATATTCCTCTTTTCTTATTATGGAGTGTATTATTATTTCGTTTTTTTTTTCCCTATTTCTATGTAAAACTCTTTTCTTTTTAACGGAAGGTGCCACCCCACTCATGGGTTATGACTTATTCACGTATTCTCTTTCTCCTAAAGCAACATTGTATCAGAGCTAGGTTTTTCTAAAACATCGCTCTGTTTGGCATAATTTCTCTCGTTTCTCTTTTTCTTTTCCTCTCCTTCTCCCTACTATTCTATCGCTTTAATTCTTCTTCCACTTGAAACAACATGATATCAGAGTTAGGCTTTTCAAAAGCACCCTATTCTGATTGGCACAATTTCTCTCATGTCTTTCTCTATTCTCTCCTCCTTCTCCCTTCTATTCTCTCTCGTTAATGATGATCTGAAACAACAGCCTGCTTTGCAATTAGCTTCAGACTGTGGTTGTATGAAGGTGTAGTGCAGGTCCTGGAGGATCATATTTCTTGTTACTGTTATGCTATTTTCTTCTTGTCAGTTGGTGCTTTCTGTCTCTGCTATAAGCCCAGGCGTTCTCCTTTCTGATTTTTCAATTATTATCAGTTCGCTGGTGTGGTTAAAAAAAAAAAAAAAAAAAAAAAAAAAAAAAAAAAAAAAAAAACTTTCTATCGGTTGGTGTTTTCTGTCCTGAAATTTTCTCATTCTTTTGGTTAGTTTTTGGTGCTCTATGTTTTGTGATTTTGTGTCTTCTCTGAATCAACGGATTCAGAATCAGAATCTGATTAAGTTCAGATTAAATGTTACTGAGGTAATTTCATACCCACAGAACGTCTTAATGGTAGTAATTATCAGAAGTGGGGAATGTTGGTTTTAGTCCTTAGGGGCAACGTAAAACATGCTCACCTTATAGAGGACCCCTCCAGATAGAAAAATTGATGCCATGGAATGAGAGAGTTGGTGTGTGAAGATGCCAGAATTTTTGGCTAAATATTAAACTCACTAGATCCAAAAAGTAAACTTACCTCACTTGTGACTCATGCTAATATTGGGAAGAAACTATGGCATTCTCGCTCTATTTTATATTCTGGATAATTGAATATGTCATTCTCTGATGTTTTGGAAGCATTTTGTAGCATGACTCAACAAGGAAAGAGGCAGCACTGAGGCCTATCAGTGGTGAATCTTGATATGTGCAGAAATTTTGTTGGAAGTTACATGGAATGCTGGAACAATCCGCAAACTGCCGTCATTGTCTCACTTTGAACCTCTTTTTGCACCACCCACTGTCCAACATTGTCTGAGGGCAGAAATGTGATATGAGTGATAATGAGATGCCCATTGTATTCAATTTCAGATTGCACAACAGACCACTCCGTCATCTACACCTACTTTGGTTCTGAGAGGTGAATCCACTGCCTGTGTATCTACCTTCTCTGGTGCTACTGATCACGATACCACATGTTTATTGTCCTCATTCACTAAAAAGCGATCAACCATGACTATGGTTAATGGTGGAATCGCCTTTGTTCATGGATTTGGGTAATCACTTATCACTCCTAGTTACTCACTACTCATTCTTCCTGACCGTTGTCTTTCTCAGATCTTTTTGGTACAATGGACACTTAGAATCGTGTTGGATGACGCTATTGTTTCTGTTGTTTGTTTTAGAGCTTCCTTTGCCCCATTTGATATTCATAGCTGTTTTTGTCAATCTTGTCAGTTGGGTTAGTTTCCATGTGTGCCTTATTTTCCTCTGTAACATTAATAAAAGAGCTTCTCCTCCCTTTCATTTAACTCATTATAATATTTGGGGTCCATATCTTGTTATCCCTAAATTTGGCTTTCATTACTTTGCACCTTTTATTAATGATTGTTAGATAGGGGTAAACACAGGGAGAGCGATTTTCCGACAGGCTATTAAGATTACAACCTCTATATACAATCCATCCGTAGTCTAATTTAGGTATAAAATCTAAGAAAGCAATAACGCTAATTACATCAATGAAATATTCTATTCAATCAAATATACTAATTATTATTTGACAACTCATTCTAACTCATCCTCTCGGGTGGCGCATAGATATCACATACGCCCAACTTGGACAGTTATGCGAATTTAAACAACTGAACTCCATAAGTCATGATTTCGCAAGTTGATCCGCGACGCTTAATATGAAACCTCCATCCGTCAGTTAATTAAGATCGTCTTTAATGTAATTACGGTTAAGTTTAATGCTGTATCATTGGATCACGCTTTGACTAGATTATTAACAATTTCAATAGCACAATATTATCACAAAAAAGCGTAATAGAGCTTCTAGGTTCATAACCAAGATCGCCTATAGTAATACGAACTACAAGTTCTTTAATTGCACGATGGAGGATTCATGTTCGCCTTCAACTAGAAACTAAATCACATTCCTCATTTCTACTTCTCCAAGTCACTAAATTACCACCAATACCTTTAATGATCCGTATAGAATTTCTCATTCAATTAGGACCCAAGAAAGTCTAAATCAAGATAGCCCATAATGTTGGAGGGTGCCCATGCTTTTAAAAAGAATACCTTTTTTTCAAGAAGATTTCAAATTTGAATAATGCGGTTCACAACGTTCATGTATCGATCATTCGGATTGTGCAGAATGACTAACAACACCGACTGCATACAAAATGTCAGCTAAAGGTGAGTCAAATAGATCAATTTCCATACTATCTTTCTGATATCTCTTCTTATTTGTCGAAACTTGATCGCATGTATGGATGTACCATGATTCACCTCAATAAGAGAGTTAATTGCACAAGCTGATTTCACGGGTCTCACAAGAGGACCAATATATTTTCAGTAAATAGAAAGATTCCTGCTTTTTAATTTAATACTCAATTTCAAGGAAATATTTCAAGGTTTCCCACAGGTTTTATCTCAAATTTCGCTGCTAAATAACAACGAAGTTTATCACTCACGTTGGATTATTGCGATGAATAATCATCTCAACAACATAAGCGAAGCAAAGTAATATCATCACCACCCATTTATAAAAGAGTATGGTCACTAAAAGCTTATTCAAAACCATATGCCTGGTATCGGGAAGCGGTTTAACCGACCAAACCAGGTTGTAGGATTGCTTCAAATCATATAATGCTTTTTTCCACTTGCATACCTTTGCTTTTCATATAAAATCGTGAGGAGGACCATATACACCTCTCATCATATCATCATGAGAAAGGCATTCTTCATCAAACCATGAATCGTAGTCTAAATTAGCTGCAAGCGATAAAATAATCAAGAATATTCATCTTAGCCACAAGAGCAAAGGTTTTTGGGTAGTAATCTCATACGTCCAGTGTAACCCTGGCAAGTCAATCTAGATTTGTTTCTTTCAACCATCCTGGTTTCTTTTTACTTCACTATAAATACCCATTTGCATCCTACTTGCTTTAGTATTGCAGCTAACCATTTCCCAAGTTTACTTCATCAAGGCATTCATTTCCTACCATATAGACTTTCATTTTCGGGTTACCGAGAGCTTCCAAATGAGTTGAACTAGGCACAGAAGATAACCAAGAGCAAGACATATGAGATTTTGACAAACCTAGATAAGAAACAAAGTCTAATTAGGATCGGGAATATTAGAAGATAATTTTCAAAATCACGACCTATCTGGCCTTTACGGTACGAAGAGGATACCTGGGCTTGGGGATTGTCTAAACCGTAGGGTCGAAGATAGGACATCATTTTATTGAAAACCATAAGTGAAGATTAATTGGCAAAGGGAAATTAAAGGATGATCAATCTCGGTTAATCTTTCCGACGGCATGATAAGATTACCGAGAGGAGAGTCGGACTTGAGAGTAAGTCTCATTTGATATAATATTTCTCAAACATCTAAGCTAGCCTCTCATTGTTATTTGATTCAATTACTACCGGATTAGGAGAAGGTAAAGACTCCTCCCTCACCTAAACCAAGAGCCAAGGACTCGCTCACCACTTATACTAGTGTATCCCCTTCTCCCCTAAAATCCACACCTCTTTTCATCCAACCATAGTTGTTTCTTTCTTACTACTGACTCCCACTAAAGAGGACAATGGAAATATCCGGTAAAAATAGGATACCTATTCACAAAATCAACATCCATAAAACACAAGATTTTACCCGTAGTATTTTCATAACTAAGAGAGGGTAATGTTTTTGATTCTTTCCAATAGGACAAACCTCCCTCTCTATCAATGCTAATCGCTTTCTTCACGAGATCGTCACGAAACACAACAGTAATGAAAGGTTACAAAAAAACTAAGACGCTAGACAATTCGATAACTGGGAAAGGTTTATTGTAGATATTAGGAGCAAGTAAAACAGATGACAAAGAAAGTGTAGGTGAGGGAGACACTCTAACCCAGCGAATTGGCATGAGAGTTCCATTAGTAACCCGAACGGATTTAACTGACAGATTCTGATAAGTAAATTAGAGAAAAATTATTAGTCAGATGACTGAAAGTTCAGACCGATAACCCAAGTATCACGAATAAGAAAGTAAAGTCAAATGAGAGGTATCCTCCTAACACACGAGTCACATGAGAAGCAGGAGACAGCCATTAGATCCTGGCTGATCTCGCCACACGGGTGAATGTCTGACCCCAAAGAAATCACATACACCAAAACAACTTCAAACCAAGACGTGGATACGTGTTCTATTAACACCATAAGCCAAAAAACGACGACGCCCAAAAGCCAAATAACATCGTTAGTCTGACGACAACGGCGATGGCAACAGCGATGACGGCGGCGATGAGATTTGGGTTGGCAAGAATCGTGGAGACGAAACCACAACAGTGAAGGCCATGTTGTTGCAGGACCGATTGTGGGTCAGACGATAACGGCGACAACGGTGATGGCGAGGTCATTGGCAGCAAGAAAGGTCGTAGGATTGGCAAAATGGACATAACCCACAACGTGAAGTGCTACATTATTAAGGTTGAGAAGACGGGTGGTTTTTGACGATATTAAGGATAATTGGGGCGACGTCTATGGTGACTAAGGATGGCTAAGGCAACACGGGAGGATGTATTGGGAGGCGTGGGAGTCCTTGACGTCTATGAGGGTGTCAATCATGGTGCAGTCAAACTGGGCAACGATTAGCCGATGAGGAGCTCCTTTAAGGTTTGGGTTTTACTCGATACCAAGTACAAAGTAAAACACATGAAAGAATAATTTTTCTAGTGATAATATTGAAGATTTCAACATCCCTATATACAACTCACCCGTAGTCTAATTTAGAGTATAAAATCTAAGAATAATGCTAATTAAGAGCATCTCCAACCCTATCAAGCTATAATGGCTAGGCTAAAATTAATTTTAGCTTGCACATACCATCATAACTAATAATATACTTCAGACATTAGTTATATTTTTGCTTAATTTTTATTTTCCCCAAGTATCCCTATCCTCCCACGATCTCAAATCCCTAATTGACGATTGGTCGACGCTGGGAGAGAGGCACACTGGGTAGGCTTTGGGGGTGGGGGGAGGAGGAGGCGGCTGGGCGGGGGCGCTCGATGGTCGGGTTTGGGAGGAGAGGAGGGAGGCGCACGGCATGGCGATCTCACGGAGGGGAGGATCTTGCACAGGCCCGTGAAGGCGACGGCATCGTGGGCGGCGCTTTGGGGGAGGGCGGCTTTGGAAGTGGGGGGCGCGCGACGTTGGGAGGAGAGGAGGGAGGCGCATGGCATTGGTGATCTCACGAGGGGGGGAGGGGGGGGAGATCTTGCTGGCATGGGTGAGGAGCGATAGCTTGGGCTGACGCGCACGTGAAGACGATCGGCCATGGGCAACACGGTAGCAGCTTTTGGGGGAGGAGGGCGGCTTGGGCAGGGCGCACGACGTTGGGAGGAGAGGATGGAGGCGCGCGATGTCGGGGGAAAGGAGGACGGAGGCGTGAAGGGTAATTTTCATTTATGTGCGACATGGCAGGTCGACTAAAGCTAAATATGGCTTTTATTTTTGCTTTTGCTAAAGGTTTACCCTAGACCATTGGAGAACAATTTTAGCTATATTAAAAGCTATAGCTAATGGATTGGAGATGCTCTAAATCAATCAAATATTCTAATTATTATTTGATAACTCATTCCAACTTTATTCAATAATTACTTGGATTTATTTATTAAAGTGTCATTTTGAATTATATTCATTTTTTGTGCATTTTCTCGCTATGGAGGGCTTCCCATCTACCATATCATATAATATGATATGATGTAGTATACTTCATGTTGGAACATTTTAATGTATTGTTTTTATAGGATACCATAACAAGCATATGTAATGTTATATATATGTAATTTGATGAGAGAAATAAAAAATATATATTTCATTATCTCTCTTAACATGGTATTGGAGTCATGTTACCATAGTTCTTGCGATAACGCCGCTTTGATGATCAATGTACGCGGCAGATGAGCGATTGTCTCTTGTCATCTCTTCCAACAAGATGGCCTCGTCAACTAATGACGGTTTCACGAGATGGTGACGCATGACATCGCAACAATAACAAAAGACGACGATCGTGGACTTATGACGGATGATGGACAACCTCAACATTGAGGATGGCCCGACGGTCGACAATGACGGACAAGAGGATAGCCTCGGTCGAAGACGACGAAGCGATCGTTGTCTGTTAATCGAGGTCCTCGTGTTCGTCATTGTGATCACTCGTGACGTGACCTGACCGACGGTACGTGGCGATCTCTATGACGGGACTGTAGCGACGATCGGCCTTATGCATTTCTTTGAATATGTGATTGGTTGGTGATTGAATTGGTAACAACTGCAATATATATATATATATATATATATATATATATATATATATATATTCTATCTTGGTCCTCTGTATGTGGAGGTGGACATTGCCTATTTTATCTGCACTGCATTATGATGGCACATGTAGCATATGTTACGTTGTTGATTCCCTTGGATCGGTTACTTTATCCCGTGTTGATTATGAGTTCTTGGTTGGTTTTGCCTGGATGACTACATCTTCAAAGACATCTTGTCACATTGGTATTTCAACCAGTAGTTCTTCTTGTTTGCTTACTTCGAGTCTGATACCTGGTCATTTGGGTCATAAACTCTGGAGCTACTCATCACACGACTGGTAATTCTAAACTCTTATCATTTTTTCAATTTATGGCTCCCACCTCATCTCATCCATTTATCTTTGTTGATGATTCTCAAGCCTCTATCACTTGAATGGGAATTATGACTTAAGCTCATCTCTTTCCCTTCCAACCATTTTGCATTTACCTTACTCACTATATAACTTATTATCCGTTAGCTTCTTGACTAAGGCTCTCAATTATTCTATAACCTTTTCATCCTTTGGTTGTATTTTATAGGATCCAAAAACTAGACGGACGATTGGTGGGGGCACTAAAGCTAATGGTCTTTATTACCGATCTCACTATTTATTTTGATTTTGTTGTCACTATGGTTGTCCATCGTTCCTCTAATCACTTTCGGTTATACTGTCGCTTAGGACATCCTTCTCTCGGTAGCTTCAATCTATGTCACCCTCTCTGCTTTTGTTGAGTCTTTTCCCTATGAAACTTGTGAGTTAAATAAACACTATCGTGTCTCTTTTTCTTCTCGTCAAAATGAATCGGGTTACTAAACCCTTTGAATTGTTCACTATGATGTATGAGGTTCTTTTCTATATCAACTTTTTTTGGTTTCAAGTATTTTATCACATTCGTGGATAATTATTCTCGCATGATTTAGTTATTTTTAATGAAAAATTGGACTGAAGTTTTCTCTTGTACAGTGCTTTAGACCTAGTCGTGATATGTTGGATCCTTGTTTTATTAAATTTCCCCTATTTCCCGGGAATAGATATGGCTTACTTTGGTTCTTCTATCTCTTTGTCACAACGAAAATATATGCTGGATATACTTGATGAGGTTGGATACTTAGAGTCAAACTTATTGCTTTTCCTATGGATCCGAATGTCTAGTTAGATTCAGAATATGGTAATTTGTTATATAATACTACTCAATATCAGAGATTAGTTGGTAAGTTAAACTATTTGACAATTATCAAACCCGGTATTTCCTTTGTTGTAAGTACCGTAAGTTAGTTTATGAGTCTCCTCGCACTACCCACTGGACTATAGCATTACGGATTGTCAAGTACTTGAAGGGAGCACCAGGAAGAGGTCTTTTGTTTACCAAGCAAGGTAATCTCGATATTCATGGTTATTCTGATATTAACTGGGCAGGCCGCCCAATTGATAGAAAATTCATTGCTAGTTACTTTGTGTTTCTTGGTGGAAATCCTATACTATGGAAAAGTAAGAAACAACATGTGATGTCAAGATTTAGTGCAAAAGTTGAGTACAAAGCAATGACACATGTAGTAGGTGAACTAACGTAGTTAACAATGTTGTTATCAAAAATTAGCTTACTTTCTTCACGCACCTCAATGTTGCATTGTGATAGTCAGTCTGTTATTTACATTGCTTCTAATCCAGTATTCCATGAAAATATTAAAGTTGATAATCATTTTATATGTTAGAAGGTGAAAACAATTAAATTGAGCTCACACACATCCAAACTGAACATCAACTTGTTGATTTCTTTACTAAGTCTCTAGGGGATAATCGTATACATCAACTTTGTAACAAGTTGGGCTATTTAACATTTATGCTCCAACTTGATGGGAATTGTTAGAATGTATTAATGTATTGTCTTTATGGGATCTTACCATAACAAACACATGTAATGTTATATACATGTAATTTGATGTGAAAAGAGATAAGAAAACATATATTTCATTATCTCTCTTAACACTTCATCTATCTTCTCACCCAAACACACCTCAATAAAATCGTGTTGCCAAAAGAAAATATTGACATATTATGGAAACTTCTTGAAATGTGTTTCTATAGTATTTTGGGAGAAACAATTGAAATTTCTTGTCATCTCCTTAATTGCATGTCCTCGTTCTTGTGAGTGAGATTCTTCATGCTTAGTTTGTTGTTTCCAAACTTGTCCACTATAAATCCTTGAAATGCATGTACTCAAAAGTATTATTAGCGTTATTAGGCTATGCTCAAACTTATGGTATTGATTATAATAACACATTCTCTCAATGGTCTATATGGGTTTACTTATCTCTCTAGCTGCCTATACACAATAACCTCATTATCAGCTTAATATTAAAAATGTTCTTACATGGTGAATTGACTTCTATGGGGCAACATCCATGGTTGTTGCTCGGGGAGGAGTCTAACTTGGTATGTCATCTATAAAAATCTTTATATGGCCTCAAGTAATTATGGTTTGTGCAATTTAGTGAGGCAGTCTAACTATTTGGCTTATACCATTGTAATAGCGACCATTAAGTATTCTATGGCCATTCTAAGGTGGGTAGTATTTTTGCTATCGGTATATGTCAATATAGTTATTACCGTGGCATTGATATGTTACAGTATTTTTTACAGACTCGGTTTCAAACAAAGGATGTAGGATACTTACATAACTTTCTTGGAATTGAGGTTGATCAGGGTACCAAGGGAATTTTCTTGCTCCAAAAGAAATATATATTTTGATTTGTTATAATATTGGTGGAAGACCAAGTGACACTACAATGGATTCCATGTAAAGTTATCTTTGTATAATGGTGACTGTTTGTTAAACCGAAGAAATCTCAAAGGTTTTCTAGGAAGTAAAATTATTTAGTGGTTAAAGGACTTGATATTTCCTTTTTTGTAATTATTGTTAGTCAACTTAAGTCCTCTTTTTATATTGTTCATTGGGATGCCATGATGCAAATTTTGAGAGATTAGATATACTCTTGAAAATTGGGTGTTATAGTGATATTGGATATGAATATTGAAGGTTTTTCATATATAGATTGGCAAGGTTTCCGTTACATTCTTAAATTTTAAAAATTTTGAAACCGGATAAGTGACTCTTCATGTTTGCATTGTCGATAGGCCAATAGGTTGGTGACTTTAAAAAATAAATTATATGCTTCACATTACCATTTCCAATAAATAAATATTACATCATCCATCATAGGTTTAACAATATGTATACAACTCTCTATGGACCCATATCTAGGATAATAAATAAAAAAACAAGATACAAGTGTCACTATACATTAGTAGGCAAGTCCTTCCTATGTAGCGGTGTTCCTATTAGTCTCTAGTAGTATCTAAAAACAATTAACAATGTAGGATGAGCAATAAGTTTAGTAGGTGACCTACGATTCCACATCTCCTTATGATCCAATCACAATTAAATTCTACATGCTCAATGCACAAGTATCTATGTAGTGCTCATTACCCATATTAGCCAACAATATCATCATATAATATCAGATAAGCCAAACACACATCAAGGGCTATTGCCACTTATTAAAACCCAATCATCATCACAATACAGACCATCAGACCTTAGCCTCACATTACAAACTGAACATCAGGCCTTTGTCTGGCATACTAGTAACATTATTAGACATCAATCTACCAGCATTAGGGTCATTGGCCATATCACAATAGTAACCATAATCTCCAAGTTAGGCCTTAGCCTATTAAATGCACATCCCTCCAATACTCCAGCTCATGCCTTAGGCTATCAAAAAATACATCCTCCATTATTTCAACTTGGGGCATCCTCAAGTGCCGCCTATATAAATCAATCCTTCACAATTACATCATAAGCTCAAAGGCCATTTACAAACATCATCATAGATACAATCACACACATCATCATAGTGAGTGTCATCTATTAGTTTATGTATAATCCAAAGGAAGTCCACTTGCAGGCAGTTTATCGAGTGTTACAATATCCCAAAGGGACTATGAAAAGGGTTCCCGTTTAAAATGAATGTATGTTTGATTATTGAGACTTATACAAATATTAATTATGCAAGATCAATAGTTGACAGAATGTTAACATCTAGGTATTGCATCATTCTCAGTTGAAATTTAGTAACTTGAAGTAGTAAAAAGCAAAATATAAAGCAAAATTTCAGGCAATGGCTCATGGTGTGTGTGAATTACTTTTGATAAAAATTATCCTATATGATTTGAAGATTCACAGAAAATGTTCGATAAAATTGTACTTTGATAATAAATTTGTTATTAGTATAGTTCACAATTCAGCACAACACGATCAAAGAAAGCACATTAAAATCGATAGACACTTCATTAAGGAGAAATTGGATAATGGTTTGATCTATACATTTTATGTGTCTACCCATGGTTCAGTTGGCTGATATTCTCATTAAAGGGTTAAGCAATCCAATATTTATGAACATAATGGAATATACATATTCATCAACCCGAGGAAGAATGTAGAAAGTTGATTTAGATTGAATTCATTAATGTGGATGAATAAAAAGTCATCTCTTTGGTTTCCTAGATTATAGTTATTACGCCGTATTTATTATTTGTAGTCATTATACTGTCTCTTTGATTTCTATACGCTGTATTATTATTTGCATTTTTGTGTTTGAATTCCTAGGTGTTTAAATTTATTATATAATTAATTATTATACAATGAAGGGTCAATCTAAAGTGTGTATGTGTACATTCAGTATTGTCAAAGGGAATGAAATATTCTTATTTTTCGGGTACAGGTGTAGCAACACAATACTGAAATGAGGCATGAGTATTCCTGAAAAACATAGGAAACTAAATATTAAAAGATGCCTGGAGACTGAAATGTTCTATATTTTTACCTATTATCTTGTAGACATTTGGTGTTTCCAACATTTGAGGAATATTGTGCCCAGTAGTGTCACATACGAATACCATCTCCTACTGGTTTGTTCATGCATTGGCTATCATAATATGATTGCATGTCGTTCACTTTTTCTTTCAATCTGGCTGTTTAATTAGGCATGAATTGGTCTGGAATTTTATTCAGTTTTCAGCTTTTCAATTTGAAATAGCTAGTTTTTTCTATTCTTTTAAACTTGGTTGTTGTGGGTTTTGGCTCAAGATTAAAAAATGTATTAATTTCAGATAACAGCAGAGGTTGCAGTGATGTTGATGATTTGTGGAGCTACTCTCCTCATTGTCCCGTTCAAGTATATCCTTGCCTTTGTTGTATTAGATCTGTTCACAAGAGAGCTAGGGTTCCGACGAGAAATGGTCAGGAAGTTCATGACATTTTTAAAGGAACGCTGGGACACTGTGCCTGCTGCCCCTGTAGTGGTATTACCATTTAAAAGTGAAGGGAATAGTCAGAAAGGGGAAAGTAGCTGCAGCACGTCTAGATGAACTATTTTACATGTACATACATTTTAGAGTAAGATTATAATTTATTTATTTTTTTGGATAAGTAGAGTAAGATTATAATTAATAGACTCATCATGATCTCTTAAAAATCAATCTAGTTCAATATATTCCACTTTTAAGTATCAATTTTATTTTGCTTCTCCGCAAATGATACCCCTTCTAGTGATATTGTGAAATGCTTTTTCACCCTTCGTAACTTGTAAAATTCCCATTGTGAAAAGCTAGCCCAAAAAAGAAAATAAAACTTTCCATTACTTGAAAAAAGTAAAGAGTTTTAAAATTAAAAAAAAATAGGTGTGCTTAAAATTAAATTGATAAGTTTTCTAGCGTGCAATTTACCATTGACGTTGTTTAGTTTTGCTATGACTTATATTTTAGAGAGAATACTTTCATATTGATTCTGATTCTTTATTATTATTAACATTATAAAAGTTCAGAAAAGTGACGTTTCTACCCACCACATAAACCCAGCTACATTCGGCTACAGAACTGCCTCCATTTTTCTAAATCTGTGGCATGTTTATTTCTTGACTGAAAGCATCTCTTTACTGTGCTTTGTTTTGTCTTGTTTGTAAAGTAATTGGTTTCTGTGCGAAATGAATCAATATGGATGAGAAGCTATATTGTAGATTGAAGAGGCCAACAGAGATAAGAGATCATTGATCATGAGAAAAATGAAAGCCATTAATAGATCATGACTTGACAAGTTAGGATCATAAGAGGGAACACAACCATCATGACCCGACGTCTTTGGGAGGGTGTTTCTGAGGCCTTGGAGCCGTTGCAGTGCATCTTCTTAGCATCATCCAGGCAGACAGTTTGATTCCTGTGACCATATGAACCATAAAATATGCTTAGGACTACCATAATATCTCACACGACGCAATATCTCAACTTCCATAAGTATGGATGTTCCTCTGTTTTCATTGTCTGGTATGTAATAATATTATGCTTCTATCTTTACAAAGGTCTAGGAGGTTGGAGCAATTGGGAAATTCCCTCAAGGGGACTGCTGTTGGTCGACGCAAGAGAAAATGGCATTTAAGCTGATTTAACTTTCCAATGAATGTTTTCATATTATGTTCCCCTGGATTTCCAAAGTGAAACAGGTTGATAGTTGGGCAGAGGTTGTAATAATGTCATAATAATATGAGCGTACCTTGTTGCACAGAATGTGACGATATAGTCGGGATTAGAACATGTGAGTATGCTAGTGGGATCATCAAAAGCGTAGCTGTAAGCCTTTGGACACGCCTCCTTGAAAATCTTTGAGTAATTCGACGGTTGACATTCCATTGGGTTCCCGTACATCCCTCGACAACAGTACTCATCCTTGCCAAACACGTTGCATGCGCTCTTGCAAGCTGTTGTCTTCCCTTTGATTCTCATGGCCAGCTCGGAAGGGCAGCTCAACCTCAAGTCTCGGTCACAACCTGCATTGCTGCAATTTCCTGTGCCATTTACTGGTGTGACCGCCACTGGCAAGTTGAAACCATCCACGAGGCTAATATCATAGTAGTCTGGGGAGCCGAGTGTGAACTCTGCGATGGAGGAGGGTGGGCTTCCTGGAGCAGTGCAGTTGAGAGAGTTGCCACAGCTGCCGGTTAGGCAGGTGCCGCTGCCATTTTTATCAAAGCTGCAGCTGGTTCGGCCCCATATGCGCCCGTTCCACCCCGGTGGTGCAGTGTACACCATAGATTGTCCAGGTTCCAGCGCAAAGCCTCCACCATCAGTGTTGGAGCCATTGCCAGCTGATATTCCAGGCCATACCTTCTCGTTGCAAGCATTTACTATGGTGAAATTTCTTGCACATTGAGATACCTTTGCGCCTGTGTTGAACAAAATATAGCATAATAATTCCAGTTAGTCAAATGTTAAGAAAAAATAATAATGGGTTCTGATGGGTTTTCTTTTCTCGGCAGTCATTCCTTTCCATCCAAACAGTAACTGAGCTATGAGAAAGGGGGTGAAAATAGAACGTTACCTACTGCAATAATAATGAAGATAAAATGAACTTTTATTACAACCAGATGAGTAGACATGGTTGGGTCTCTCTAGCTCAGTCTGTCGTGTGTGGTAGGTACTTTGGCGTGGAGTGCAATTAAATATTCTGATTGAGGAATACGTGTTGGAGGAGAGGTTTCCTTTCTTCTTTGCATAGCCGAACGATACCTTCCCTCTCTATTGATCGATTTTCCGCGACATATATTACAAAGAAGCCTCTTCTTTCTTTATTCTCACTTTCAATTTAGATTTAAGCCGTTGTTTAGTGTCTGGTTACTCATAAATAATGGATTTATGGAAGAGTAATGCTACAAATTAGAAATGTGGGGTGAGTTATTATTGGATAAAAAATATTTTTAAATAAACTTACAAATTTAGGAGTATTATTATGACTTATCAATCCCGTAAAATGAACAAGTGATAAAGATACATACATGTCCACTAACTCAATTGTTATTTATTTAAAAAATCCACCGTTACTTATAATATTGACAGAGTACAAAATATATCAGATTACCACATAGTAATCTGGTTGTGCTCAAGTGAATTCAAGCTCAGAATAGGAAGGGTTTAAAACCATTATTGTAAAAAATTAAAATAAAAAAATATCTTAATTTATGTGCAGTGAGCATTTGTCTACTAGGGGCCGCGCCCCTCTGAAAAGGGTGTGCACGGTGCAGGAGTCCTATGATCTTCGAACCTAATTCGTTTTGAGTCTAAGATTACATGGGCAGTTACCCGAAAATCAGTCTTTCGGAATTATCTCTGCTTTTTTGTTTTTTTAAAGTTTTAATTTAATTTGAATTTCAGAAGGTTGAGGAGGATATGTTGTGATGATCAAACTCAGATTTTCATGATACTTAGATTTAGAGTATTAGGCGGAAAAATGGTCAACCTAAAAGACTTTTTGTTTAAATTTATTTTTTATATTTAATTATTGAATAAATATTTGTACAACCGGCTCACGATATTTTCGTAAACGTAAGGAATTGAACGATTATGATCTTTTCTTTTCTTCCCCTCATGAATTGATAGGCTATCACGCCATCAATGATTACCCAAAAATTATTAAATCCCGATTGTACCTATCATTACCCTTAATTATTTAAGTTTAATAAAATTATAAATTTCAAGTTCTTTGTTTATTTATTTATTTATTTATTGCATTGTTTCGGATTCAATGTCATCAACTTTCGGATTCATATCATCAGCCAAATTAAGCAAATAAAGCAACATACTAAAGCCAAAGCAAAGCGGCCTCCTCGATCGCAAATGAGGAGTCAGTAGTACATATCTAAATTAATCAGCCACTAATCCAGTAGTAGGGAGAGAGAGAGAGAGAGAGAGAGAGAGAGAGAGAGAGAGAGAGAGAGAGAGAGAGAGAGAGAGGGAGAGCAAATCAGGACCGTTTGTTGTTGGTGTTGTCAGTGGCGGTGGCGTAGGTGTTGGCGTGGAAGTTAAGGAAGAGGGCGAGTAGGGAGGCGTTGAAGACGGCGTTGAAGCACCAACCCCACATCCCGGAGCACCCTCCTCCTCCCCCGGTGAAGTGCAAGTAAAGCATCCCTCCCGACGCCACGAAGCTCACCACGAACTGCCAGATCTGGACGTCCGTCACCGCCTTCTTCCACCCCGGCCGCCGCCCCACCGCGCACATTAGATAGTAAGCGTACATTAGCACGTGCACCGCCGCGTTCGTCGCCAGCGCCACCGGCACCAGCGACTGCGACGTCTCCAGCCACAGGTAGCACATCACCACCACCACCGCGTGGTGGTACACGTGGAGGAATGTCAGCCGCCCCCTCCCCTCCCCGGCGATGATGAGCAGGGTGTCCGCGAACTCCGCCAGCTTCGAGAGGTAGAACACGTAGGTCCAGAAGAAGACGGGTCCGCGTGGCGGTGTCTGATTCGCTGGGAAGCAGAAGACCCACCGGGGGCCCGTCATCTGCGCGAGGGTGGAGAGGGCGCAGCCGGCGGCCATGGCGAGGGAGAGGAGGAGGAGGAAGAGGTTGTGGGCGGCGGAGATGCGGCGGATGAGGGCCTGACGGATCCGGATGCGGCCTCGGCGGCGGAGGAGGAGGAGGAGATAGGTGAGGGAGAGGTAGGAGAGGACGGCAGCGGAGAGGAATCCAGGGGAGGCGCCCCATGTGCGGCCCTGTTTCCACTCGAAATCCCTAATCGCCGGGTGTTGGACGAGCCAGTAGTGTACGCCGGCTGGGAGCTGATCCATTACCGCGTGTTAACACACGCGCGGCTGTGAGCGGTGGCGATGATGACTCTCTCAGTCCGCAGTCTAGGATCGCAGCATAGATGTGATGGTCGGGCAGCAGCGTGTGAATGAGGGAATTTTGAATATTGAATGTTATATCTATTGACTAATAAACATGCGGTATTGAATGTTAATTTTTTTGGGTTGAATTAAAGCCGAAAAAGTATATATCACGTGAATTAATTGAACTATGGAGTTCGACTCAGGACAAGTTAATTTATGCGGCACTTAATCACTTAGCAGAATTGGCACTTAATCACTTAGCAGAATTTGTATGAACTAATTAAGCTTTTTAAAGTTCGAGTGAATGTTTTAGAATTGTTTACAACAATCTATAATAATTTTGAAAGTTATATAAAAATCTTAAAAGTAAGAAAACTTAATAAATATTAATTACAAATTTTAACATTAGAGTCTTGCTCTACATATAAGATTTAGAATAATTTTACAACTTGCACTAAGAGATATCAAGTTGGTATGAAAGTACAAATCATCTATATATGTCATAACTCATTCTATGAGCTTTATAAACATTATAAATGGTACAAATATGTTACAAAATTATGTCATGAGGCTTCAGACCATAGCACTAGGGATTGAATTGTTATAAGACTCCCAAATTGATTCATTATTTTTTAAAAAAAAAATTACTATTTAACATACCAAGGCAGCGAATAAAACTTCGTCTATGACATTGCTTGCATTTGTTGAGGTTTACTTGTCCTTCCGTTTTAAATCTCTTTTCGGACTTAACTCCATAAGGACACCCACATTAGCTTTTTATTAGTTTTTCTTAAATTTACAGATTTAAATATATTTTTGTGTTTCTATACAAATATATATTCCTAAATATCTTTTATATTATTAAAATAATATTTTATATTATTTTTTTATTTAATAATATTTTTTATAAATTAATATGAAATAAAAGTAAATTTTATGAAAAAAACGTGAAAGATATGTATGAAAGAAAACTTTTATATATAATCTAATGATTATAAGGAATAAATAATATTTTTTAATATATTAAAAAATATTATACAAATTTAATAGAAAAAGTTAAATATATAATATTTGTTGTATGAATAATTTTTTAATTTTTTAATTTTTTTTAGAAAATATAATAATTGTGCTCTTAGCTGGCATTGGCGTGGAGTGTTAAGATATATAATATTACATTAGGAATTATTTAAGTTCATAATTAATTTATCTCACTCAACCCTCACTCCTAATTGTTTTTGAGATAAAATTTTTGAATTTTAACATGATATCATATGCTGCACCTTAATCACGTGGGAGGACGTTTGCACTTCATGTCATCCAATATTATTTCCATGATTCTAATTCGTCCCAGGGGAGATGTTGGCATGTTCACATAATTAATGGGCTTTTCTTAGATCATAGCTCGATTTATATATATATTGGGGAAGAGGGAATTAGCTGAACACGTTTCATTTTGGTACGCCAAATCTTTTAATATATTAAGCTATTTCATTTATTAACCACATCCAATGAGTGCATGCGTTCTTATTACTTGTCGACTCTGAAACTCACCCGTTCACGGACAATGGGACGATCCCATGTATATTGTTGCTATATTTCATTCCGAGATATCTTGGGTTTTGTCATCTTTAATTTATTTTCATCCTTATCAATTTTCATCTTTAACAATAACCTTCCTATTTTGTTTTCCTGTAGCATGATATATATTGGTATATTATATTTATATGGACACAAAATTAATATTATATAATTTAAAGCATATGAATTGTTATATGCCATTAATATATCAAGTTTTATTCTATATTTCATGTTTACATATTCTTTTGTAATTTTCGCAATTGGAATTTTATATCATGCAAATTATTTGTGTTATATGAATTCTGCCTCTGCAATAAATTATATCGTATAATTTATTTTATGTTTTCGGTTATTGTTATGGATTTGGTGCACATTTGATGATTGTATATTAAATTTATATACTATGTGGTAAATCTCAAATTTAGAAATTATTTAGTAAATCACAAATTTCGATATTATGTGGTAAATCTTTATGATTAAATTCAGTTGTCTATCGTTCTAAATGGTTAATTTAAGCAGAATCCTACCAAAGTGACCTCTCCTGTGTAGATTATTCATGATGAGTGTTGAATGTTTATGGATATGTATATTCATGTAGGTATTAACCGGCCTAAAGGAAGACTTAATATTTGATCAAATTGCACAAATACATGTGGTAGTAAACATGTGATAATTATAAGGTTTATTTTGCATGTGAATAATAATTCGATCCAAAGATAGATTTATTATTTGATATGAGTTATTGTCAATATTTGATCATCATAACAAGATTATCATTTACAATTAATATTACTGTCCAAAGACTTGATATTAATGTTGTGTTATGTATCTTGAGATGCGAATTACTATTATTTGAATTTATTAATTATCATATTTGGTTATTAATGTGAGCATATTTGGTTGTTTGTTTTCTTTTCAGTTCAAAGTTTCTACTATATCTACTAATATGAACTCAATACTCATGCTTATTGGGACCAACTTTAAGGATTGGAAAGATAACATTGAAATTGTTCTTGGCTGTATGGATCTAGACCTTGCAATTCAGTGTAAACAACTTGCTTCTCTCATGGATGTAAGTTCTTCTGATGCTATAAAGAACTTTGAGAAGTGAAATCACTCAAATCGCATGAGTCTCATGATCATTAAGCGCTGCATTCCTGAGGCATTTAGGGGTGCGGTATCTGATGATATCATTACAGCTAAAACGTTTCTAACTGAAATTGAGAAGCGTTTTGCAAAAAACGATGAGGTAGAAACAAGCACATTTTTGCAAAGCTTGATTTCTATGAGGTATAAAGGCAAAAGAAACATAAGAGAGTACATTATGGAATTTCTCGTCTTGCTTCTAAACTTAATGCACTAAAGCTCGAGCTATCTGATAATAGGGGTGTAAAATGGACTGTTGGTCCACGGACCGGACCGGACTGGATCGGACCACTCTAAGTTTAGTCTCTTTGAATCACGGGCCTAAACGGACTGGTCCATTTGGCCCATGTTCCATGCGAACCAAAGCTATATGAATCCGAACCGGTTCGCGGATCCCATCCGTCCCCACTCCCGCCCCACCCGAGTCCCATCTCGTCGGCCCGTGCCTGTCCGTCTCCCCCGTTTGACTAATTAAGTTAACATTTAAAATTTTAACATTTAATTTTTGATTTATATTACAGGACACCCCCCTTCTCACTTCTTAGTCTTGATCCCACCTGAGCCTCTCATCTCTCCTCGGCGATAGCGACGCAAGGCCCAAGATGCCCACCAACCGACTAAAAACACCCCCTTCAATCCGATCTGTGAGGCATCAAGTGAGAATACTCCCTATTTTCGATTGGTAGTCGAAATCACAAACAATTATGTAATGAAAGCAAAGGCGATGTCGTCCGCCTCTGCTCCCGCGATCTGCTCCTTGCGCTGCCGTCCACAGATTTACTCCTGCGCGCCCGATCGCTCCCCCTTTGCCTCTGTCCTCCATCGGCGAATTGCTCCCTGCTCCGGCAAGGCAAGCAAACCAAAGAACTGTGAATTAATTTCATTTTTTTGCTAAATTCGTTTTTGGTAAATACTGGTTGGGTGTGAGTTTATCCTATGTTTTTAGTTATTTGAAAAAACCGAACTAATCCAGACTGGTCCGGTACATATGCGGACCGGACCGGACCAATAAATTTTTAGTTTGTATAAACTGCGAGCCTAAACGGGCTGACCCGTTTAGGCACGCTCCATGATGAACCTGGCCAGACAGGACCGGATCGGTCCGTTTTATACTCCTATCTGATAATTTGCTTCTGCATTTGGTATTAATCTCTCTTGCATAATTTGGTCAATTTAAAGTCAATTACAACTGTTAAAAGGAAAAATAAACTCTTAATGAGCTCATTTCTTACTCTGTGCAAGAATAAGAGAGATTAAAGAAAGATAAAACTGAAAGTGCTCATTTGATAAGAATAAGGACATAAAAAAAATAGAAGTTGTTAAAGATCTAATTCAAAAGAAACAATAACAAAATACTAAAGGTTGTTTCTTTTGTAATAAGTTTAGACATATGAAGAATGATTGTACCAAATATCATGTTTGACATGATAAAAAAGGTACATTTCTCACTTTGGTATGTTCTGAGGTAAGTTTAGCTTCAGTACCTAGAAACACGCGATGGTTAGATTCTTGTGCTTCTACTCACATTAGTGTTACCCAGAAGGATAAAGGCATAAAAAGAAAGAATATAGAAGCTACTAAAGGTCCAATTCAAAAGAAACAACAACAAAATACTAAGGGTTGTTTCTTATGTAATATGTAACAGCCCAAGTCTCCCGTAACACGATATTGTCCGGTTCAGGGCCTAAACCCAATCCCCGGTTTTGTTCTTGGCAGTGTCACACAGGCACCCCAAAAGGCCTCGTGCCAGGAGAGGTTTCCACGTTCTCTTCAGAGGCACGCTTCGTTCTCCTCTCCAGCCAATGTGGGAAGAAAGGTACATATAACGTACCAAATATCACGTAATAAGCCTGAACATATGAAAAATGATTATATCAAATATCACATTTGGCGTGGCAAGAAAGGTACATTTCTCACTTTGGTATGTTTTGAGGTGAATTTAGCTTCATTACCTAAAAACACATGATGGTTAGATTCTTGTGCTACTACTCACATCAGTGTTTCTATATGTGGTTGCCTAAACTAACGAAAGTCAAGTGATGCTGAACGATACATTTTTGTGGACAATGAAAACTCAATAGAAATCAAGGCAATTGAGCATTTTAAGTTGTTATTAAAAACTAGTTATTACTTGGATTTATTGGATAGTTTTGTTATACCATTTTTCAAGTGGAATTTGATTTCAGTTTCTTTATTAAAGAAATCAGGTTATTATTATTCATTTGGAAACAATCATTTTAATTTATCTATAAATTCAAATATTGTGAGAACTAGTTTTTTACGTGCATATGATAACTTATATTTGCTGGATATAGTTGCTTCTTATAATGAAACCATGCATATTGAATCAAAAGATACTAAACACAAATTAAGCATAGATAATTTTGCCACGTTATGGCACAAACATTTATTTTACACCTCTAGAAATAGAGTTGAGCAGCTTATGTCTGATGAGATTTTAGATTGTATTGATTGTATCAAGGGAAAACAAACCAAAATAAAAAAAAAAATTAGGTGTTAAAGAACTACATATGTCTTAGAATTGATATATACGGATATTTGTGGCTTATTTCTTACGGCTTTTTGAATGACCAACAATATTTCATATCATTTATAGACGATTATTCACGCTATAGGTATCTATTTCCTATTTAGGAGAAATCTCAGTCTTTGGATATATCAAAACTTAGCTGAAGTTAAAAACCAACTCAACAAAAGAATAAAGTGTATCGGGTTTGATCATGATAGTGAATATTACGGCAAATATGACGGTTTATGTGAATAACCACTACAAATAAAATGACCTATACCAACAGAAGTTTATACTAAAAGAAAAAAATCTATGGGTAAAAGTACAGTCTATACCAACGAAAATTTATGCCATGAGTATATACCGGTATACACCGACAGGCATATATATCTAGATTTATTTATATAGACGAATTTCTAATGATCCTTGACTAAGTCTTTTAAAAATGATTTTTGTAAATATTTTTGTAAATATCATCAGCTAACATGACATACTCTCACCATCAAATACGTTAAGAAACTTCAATCTATCTTTTGCATATCCGACATCTCTAAAATATTATTCTAATAAAATAAATTTAACTTTAGTCAAGTAATTTTAACTAATATGATCGCTTTTTAAAAAAAATTTAAAATGTAAGTACTATGAAAAGTGAAGAAAAAAACTTGATTAAAGAGAACATGAACCTTTCTTGAATGCTTTATATATGTCACGGTGATGGGAAACGCATAACTAATGAAAAGTGTATAGGGTAAATCAGCTAGCGTGAGGAAAACCTTGTAGATCTTGGAGTTCCATTCTTAGCTCAGAGAATTTATTTGCCGATCCTATAGAAGGGGGCCAAAAGAGACTCCTGTTTCCTATAGAGGCCAATGTTGGAGAAGCTCGTGTGGATACAGCATCCAACTCCAAGCTTTTTAGCTCCTGCAGGGATTTGGGAGGCAGTGCTGGTTTGTGATATCGACTGGGCTACTGGGACTCTGATGGTTTTAATATTGGCGTGCTGGCATAAAGCCCAAGGATGACATTTTAGCAACGTTTGTTGGTTTCCATCGAACTGTTTGTGTGGAACCTGAGGGCGACTTTCTTTGTTCTCATTCCCAAGAAGCAGGAAGTTAATGGGGTCAAGGACATGCACGCTATAAGTCTCTGGCAGGGAGAGCTCTTACAAGATCCTTTTATAAGCCCTTTGGAGTCTACAGCCTACGTTATCACGGTCAATCTCCCCTAACCAGTTCGCTTACAATAGAGGGCCGCCATTAACACACATTTTTTATTGCAAATAAAATGACTGATTCAAGGATAATAATATCCAGGAACCGGGCATCGCATTGAGATTGGTCAGTGGTCACTGAAAAGACCTGACTCAATTGAAATATTTGCTGGGTACATACAAGCCTGATGTTCTTTCAACAATCAGTAGTAGTATGAGACAAGGTTTGCAATCATATATACTTACATTTTAACTCTCAATCCAATGGTTTATATATCTATTTAGTATTCCCAATAAATAAAATAATACATACGGTTTCTCTTTTGAACAACAAATTTACTTAAACTAGTTCTTTTAATTTTACATATTACCAAAAGCAAAACTTACGGTAATCATCACCTCGCAAACACAGCAAGACTACTATACTGCAAAAACCAGAACACTGCTAACAGCCTGTAAATTTAAAACAAACACTGCCAAACGGAAACACTATCACTGTATACTCAACTGCACCACTACCAAATCAAGCAAAAGATGTTTAAGTATCAACTGCACCACTGTATACTCAACTGCACCACTGCCAAATCGGAGTTGCTAAGAGCATCCATAATTCCTTTTAAAATATATTTTAAAAACAAATTAAAATAAATTTTAAATTTTAAATAAAAAAATACTCACTTATTCAAATTCTAAAATTTAAAAAATATAAATATAAATTATAAAATCTTTAATTACTATTCATCCTACAAATTTTTTGATATTACTTAATATATGTATGATTAATTGTAATAAATAAAAAATAATTATAATTTAAAAGAATAAAAACAAAATTAAAATTAAAATTAATAAATAAAATATATCAAATACTATTTATTCCCTGCTACTCAATATGAAAATTATGAAATTAATGCTCTTTTATGTGTCGATCTTGTCTATCATACAAACCATAACTTATTCCAATACCCAATCAACAAGTAAATATTTGTGACAAACATTTAGACCACCAATTGGTTAGGAGAAAAACATGAAATCTCACCAATTGGTTAGGGAAAAAACATGAAATCTCAAAAACTCAATTGGTTAAACTAGCATGTATGGAACGCAGTGATGATGGTTAAAATTTAACATCAATCTAAAGAGAAGAAAATCGTATAAACTGGTACAATGAACTAATAGATTAATCAATATACATCTAAGATGCCGTGACGGGAGAGAAGCAAAAAGGCGGAGAAATCGGAGCCTCTCTTCTCTAAGATGGTGTGGGAAAGGAATCTCTTTTCTCTTCTCAATTTCATGAGTCAAGAAAGCCATTCTCAGACTACGCACCCAGAAGCTCCTGAGTCCAGATGCATCTCACTCCCTTTCCTGCGTCTCTCTCTCTCTCCCATGATTTTTTCCCGCCATAATAGGCTTCCACCTAAGCACTTTATATCGATCTGTAGAAGAATTTCTCGGTTGTTTCACATACTTTGCACGCACCCCCTCTACTTAATCTTATTAAAGGATTAGTACTCGATACTCTAAATTTAGGCTAAAATAGTATATTATATGATTTTTAAATTTATCGGCACAAAATAAACTTAAAAATAATCAATTTGAATTAAATTAAAAAAATTAATATTCAAGATCAATAATCAACGGTAAATGAAAATAAAAGTCAAGCAACTTGATATTCCTAAGATCCTAAACTGAATCTAATCAGTATAATGTGTAACAAAAAGGTAAATTTGTTATACTAACAACAAATCCTTTTTACTTTTTATTAGATCTACTATCTTTTTGGTAGATTTAGGATCCAACCTTAGAGCTTCAACGAGCTTGAACAAATATAAACAAAACACACTTGATATAAGTAGAGGTGTGACTCCTAGCGAGGCCTCTATATCACCACCTTCTTAAACACAATCTAATCGCACTAACTAGTTTGTTAGACTCAAATTATTCTATACCTATTATTCTTTAATGAACTCATCTCCCACATTTGACCTATGTTCTTAAATACTACTTTAGAATAACACAACGATTGTCTAGTAGACGAAATAATTGGCCCATCATCTCGTCTATCGTATCTTCATGACTGCTTGAACACCCTAAATAAGAATACTAACATTGTCTACTACAATTAATAATAAAAAATAAAAAATATACAACCCGTGACAAATTAGATTTAAACATAGAAACAAAAGTTCATAACCTTATTTTTCCACAAATAAGGATCAACATTTGGATGAGAAACAAACAGTGGAAAAAATGTAAGTGGCATCGTCCCATGGTAACTATACATGTAATTATATGCTGACTTATCTGGGGTAAAATGACCTTGATATTTCCTGAAATAAAATTGAAAAATGATTTATTAGTTAGTTATAAATCACAGAAATAACATGGCTTTTGAATGAAAAAGTCATACTTAAATGAATGCAATAGTATTGGTAAGCCTTATAGCACTACTTATAAGCCTTGTGTTTTCTTTTTTTTCTCAGTCGACTTGTACACCAAAATAGACATCTTTCTTAAGCAGAAAGAGTTCTGCACACGGGAAAATTCCTATTGTCCCTGTGACGGATCTTCTGGTGAAGTGAATTGTCCACTACATCACCTTTGTTTACTATTTGTCCTGGAGACCGATCTGCACAGGATTTAGAGTGGATTGTCGGCCACATCAATTGAATTGCGTTTTATTGACTTGCTACGTCTGCTTCCACGTCAAGTGTGCGACTCTATTCCACCTCCAAATAAATTGAACTGCCTCTCGCGTACCATGTTCTCATATAAATATGCATATTATTATTGATAGAGTTCTGATTTGACATCACAACACAAGGTCAATAAATTACCCTACGTGGGCTTACGCGGATCAAGTTGGTCTTTGAAATTTAAGCAATCAAAAAAAGAATAAACAGTGTATACCGAAAATACAGGAACGGTTATGCAGCCTCATTTACCACTCTTTCTATACCGTCCAAAAAAAAAAATAGATCAACCTAAAATTTTTTGTTCACTTTCTACTCCCGACAAGACAAGGATTTCACGAATGCTGTCATTCAGTGCCTACAAGGATCCAAACACCCAATATATGTAGAAAAGACTACATAAAATTGAAGTAAAAAAAATCAAGTGGCAATATTATAATCTCACACATAAAACAATAAAAAAAAATCAAGGTAACACTTGCAGGTAAAAAATTGGCACCCCAAAACCTGCTTTCCTTGCACACTTACAATAAAAATTCAATATCATGAATCACTGATAGAGCTGTTAAGTATCACCCTCAAATCTAAATTTATCAGCATGAGAACTAGAACTATCACCTCCATATATGTAGTTATCACTCCCTGTTCTGTAACAGTCGGTCTGAGATCTATAACAGGAATCCCAAGATCCACAAGTAGAGCTATCACCCCAATATCTGTTCACATCTATAATCCTGAGATCTGTTCCCATCAGCCTGAGATTTAGACCAATAATCCCAGGATCTCTTCCCATCATTCCAAGACATGGACATATAATCCTGAGAGCTATTCCCGTCATTCTTGGATAAGTTCCCTTCAGCCCGTGGTCTAGACCAATAATTTACGGATGTGTTCTCATCTGCCTGAGATCTAAACCAATGTTCCCAGGATCTGTTCCCATCAGACCTAGATGTATCCCCAAATGTGTTCCTGTCAGCTCGAAATCTAGGCGACCTGGATCTGTACCTGTTGGTCTGAGATCTAGAACAATAATCCCCATGTCTGTTCCTGTTATCCCTGGATCTGTTCCCGTCTCCCTGAGATCCAGACCAATTATCGCTAGATCTGTTCCAGTGTCCCTGAGATCCGGACCAATTATCCCAGGATCTGCACCTGTCATCCCTAAATTTGTTTCCGTGTGCCTGAGATCTAGGCGAATAATCCCAAAATCTGTTCCCATCAACCCGAAATTTATCCCTGGATCTATTCCCATCATACCCTACTCTGTTGCCGTCTGCTTGAGATCTGCTCCGACCATCCTGAGATCTGCTCTTATCATCGCCTGAGTTGTTCCCGTCTGCCTGAGATCTAGACCAATAATCCCAAGATCTGTTTCCATCAACCCAAGATTTATCCCTGGATCTGCTCCCATCAACCCAAGATTTATCCCTGGATCTGTTCCCATCTGTCTGAAATCTAGACCAATAATCCCTGGAACTGTTCCCGTCTGCCTGAAATCTAGACCAGTAATCCCAGGAACTGTTCCCACCACCCCGAGATCCGCTCCTGTCATCCCCAGTTTTGTTCCCGTCTACCTGAGACCTAAACCAAGAATCCCAGGATCTGTTCCCATCAACCAGAGATTTATACCCATATCTGTTTCCGTCTGCCTGAGATCTAGACCAATAATCCCAGGATTTGTTCCCGCCAGATCTACAGTCATCCCATGATCTGTTCCTGTCATCCCGAGATCTAGACCAATAATCCCATGATCTTTTCCTGTCATCCCGAGATCTAGACCAATAATCCCATGATCTTTTCCTGTCATCCCGAGATGGAGACCTATAACCCCGAGATCTATTCTCGTTATCGTGAGAAATAGGAGAGTTACCTCCACCTGGACATCTATTCTCACGATGGTGAGATATAGGAGACTTATCATCACCCCCGGATCCATGACTGATAGTATCCAGAACCTTTTTATAAAAGTCCCAATCTGGACTTTCTTTGGTGATGGCTGGTTGACCAATGGGATTCAGCTTAACATACGTTTGAACATTTTCAGCCTCAGCCAAGCCTTCCAAATACACCCGTAGAGCACCTCCAGGTCCTGGTTTCAACAAATTGTTACCAATATAATGTCCGTTAGAAAAACCACTACTGAGTAAAATTTCAAAACACAGGTATTATAGGGTTAACTTTTCTAAAACGGCCATAAAATTTTAATTCCAACGCTGTGCCATGCCCCAAAAGTGTGAGCGAAAGAGGCTTCGTTAATTCCAAAAGCAAAGCAGAAAGAGAAAGTGAAAGTCTATCTGAAATGCAAACTTTATTCTGGGCCTGGCATTCGAAAAACTTATTTTCTTTAATTTCTTCTCTCTTTCTACTATGAGATCTTCATTATTCCAAAAGAGATCTATTACGCTCGGCCTTCTTTCTTTTCATTGCTCTATCTCTTTTGCCTTCAGAATAAGGCCCCTTTAGAACGCCCTCTGACTCTCTCTCTCCGTCTTCTTCTTCTTTCTGCTCCGAAAGATTTCATTATTCCAAGCATTTGTCCAAAAGTGAGTCCCACTTCATTTTGGGGAATGACAGCAGAATAAAAATTCTACATCCCATTTAGAAAAATTAAACTGTTATAACAAATAGCCACTGTGGACCAATGCAAGATACCAAAACCTACTTGGGAAGAGGAGAGACAGAGATGAGAGAATGGTAAGAAAACTGAGATGTGGTACAAATGAGAAACATTTGTAAGACAAGAAAATGTCGGAGAAAATATGAACTAATTTAGAACTGGGAGATAGGGAGACTTGAAATCATTATTACACAGAAACCTAACAGAACTGGTCGCGGAACACTGCAGTAAGTGTAGAAGTAATTTAGTTGAGTGCTATATATATATATATATGAAAAAATGGGAAGTGAGAGGCTCAAAATATTATTTTAAGGTGCAGTAAAATGACATTATTTTGATGTTTTTCAAATTTTCCCGCAGAACAATCGTTTCGATTATTGTTCAACTTACACCTCAAGTGAAAACTAAGCATAATATGTGCATGTATATAATGAATCTAAGTAGTAGAAAAGAGATAGGAATGAATTCTTTTCCTTGATAATAATGTGAAGATTACAACCCATTATATATACAACTCACTCATAGCCTAAATTAGAAATGAAATTTAAGAATAGTAACAACGCTAATTACACGCTAATCACACCAATCAAATATT
The DNA here is from genome assembly GCA_023512835.1 of Taxillus chinensis. Classification (NCBI taxonomy): domain Eukaryota; kingdom Viridiplantae; phylum Streptophyta; class Magnoliopsida; order Santalales; family Loranthaceae; genus Taxillus; species Taxillus chinensis. Next base: position 24,752,760 of record CM042089.1, read on the forward strand.
CTATCCTAATTACACAATCAATCAAATATTCTCTAAATATTTGACAATCCACAGATTCCAACTCTCCCCCTCAAGTTGGTGCATAGATATCGCACATGCCCAACTTGGATAAAGATGTATAAAATGAAACACCCGAAACTCTATGCATCATGATATCAGCAAGTTGATCCGCTGCTTAATATAGGAAACCTCTATCTGTCCAGAATTAAGATGGTCTTTGATGTAATTACGGTCAAGCTCAATGTATTTCGTCCGATCATGCTTGACTGGATTATTAGCAATTTCAATAGCAAGTATAGTCACAAAAAAGCACCATGAGATTCTTGGGTTCATAACCGAGATCACGCAGAAGAATACATAACCATGTAAGCTCTTTAGTGGCATGATGAATGACTCGATATTCGCTTTCAGCCTTGGATAATGACACCACATTCTGTTTTTTGCTTCTCCAAGTTACCAAATTACCACCAACATATGACACGTATCCAAAAGTAGATTTTCCATTCAATTTGGACCCAAGCAAAGTCTGAATCGGTATAGCCCATAATGTCGATGTGTCCATGCTTAGAAAAGAAAATACCTTTTCCTGGAGAAGACTTCAAATATGCAAGAATACGATTCACGACATCCATGTGTCGATCACTCGAATTATGCATAAATTGACTAACGGCATTGATTGATGCATACGAAATGTCGATCTAGTGTGAGTCAAATAGATCAATTTCCCTACCAACTTTTGATATCTCTCCTTATTTGTTGGAACTTGATCAGGTATAGATGGATAAACCATGATTCACCTCAATAGGAGTGTTAGCCGGTGCACAAGCCGAATTCCCGGTCTCAACAAGGAAGTCCAGAACATATTTCCGTTGAGATAGAAAGATTTCTTGCTTGGAACGGGATACTTCAATTCCAAGGAAATACTTCAAGGCTCCCAAATCTTTCATTTCAAATTCAGGTTGTTAAATAACAACGAAGTTTTCCTATCTCTGTAGGATTATTGCTTGTAACAATCACGTCATCAACATAAACGAGAAGCAAAGTAATATCATCACCACTCCGTTTATAGAAAAGAGTATGGTCAACCAAAGCTTGTTCGAAACCATATGCCCGCATTGAGTGGCTTAATCGACCAAACCAGGCTCTAGGGGACCGCTTCAAACCATATAATGTTTTTTTCAATTTGCATACCTTTGCTTCCGTTGGTGTAAAACCAGGAGGAGAATCCATATACACCTCTTCTATCAAATCACCATGAAAAAAAGCATTCTTAACATCAAATTGACGTAATGACCAATCAAGGTTGGTCACAAAGAGAAATAATAACTCGATCGTACTCATTTTAGCCACGAAGCAAAGGTGTCTTGATAGTCTATGCCATATGTCTGAGTGTATCCTTTGGCAACCAATCTAGCTTTGTATCTTTCAACCATCCGTTTGACTTATACTTCACCGCAAACACCCATTTGCATCCTTCGTCTTCTTACCTCGGGGTAACTCAACCATTTCCCAAGTGGAGTTCTTCTCAAGGGCATTCATTTCCTCTATCATAACAGACTTCCATTTTGGGTCAACCAGAGCTTCCTGAAAATGAGTAGGAATAGGTACAAAAGATAACTGAAAAGCAAAAGACATGTGAGATTTAAACAAACAAGTGATAAGAAACAAAGTCGAAAATAGGATAAGCAACATTAGAAGATGATTTTGAAAATCCCAATCTATCCGGTTCTTTACGATCACGAAGAGGATACCTTCGACTTGCGGATTGTCTAAACCCGTAAGGATAGAAGATAAGACATCATTTGAATTTGAAACCGTAGGCGAAGAGTTAAGTACCTCGGTGGAAATTTGTGGCCGCATGATCAATCCCAGGAAGAATCTTCCAATGGCATGATAGTGTCATTGAGGGGAGGATTAGACTTGATAGTAATATCTCGTCTGGTATAATATTTCTCAAACGTCCAGGCTGGCCTCTCATTGTTACTTTATTCAATTTCTACCGGTTTAGGAGAAAACTCCCCCTCACCTAAACTAGGAGATCACCTATACTAATAGAATCCTCATCCTCCCCTAAAATCCACACCTTTTTTTCATCCAACCATAATTGTTCCTCTTCCTTACTACGAAACTCCCCCCCGAAGAGGGACAATGGAGATATCGCCAGAAAAATAGGATACCTGCTCACAAAATTGAACATCCATTGACACATAATATTTTCCCGTAGAAGGATGAAAACATTTATAGCCCTTCTAAGAATTAGAGTAACCCAAAAACACACACTTGAGAGCACCGGAGTCAAGTTTATCTCGGTGGGGTTAATGCACATGAACAAAGCACACACAACCAAAAACCTTTGGGGAAATATTAAGAGTCGAAGGGATGGTGTGGAAGCGAGACAACACCTTCAAAGAGGTTTGATAATCAATGAGACGAGCAGGCATTAGATTGATAAGATAAACGATAGTCATGACAAAGATCCGCCTAAAAATGTTTAGGAACTTTCATAGTGAAGCATAAAGCTCTAGCTACCTCAAGGAGATGTCGGTTTTTACATTCTGTACACCATTTTGTTGAGGGGTGTGGACACATGTAGTCGATGAAGGACACCATGTCGTTTAAAGAAGTCATCCAAAGGTTGATTGACAAACTTACGACCGTTGTCGAAATGAAACACTTGACCGAGGTATGAAACCGGGTAATAATCATTTGATAGAATTGAAGAATGACATGAACAACATCACTTTTACACTTCAAAGAAATATATCCAACTTACCCTACTATAATCATCAATAAAAGACACAAAATATCTATGTCCTGAAGCAAAAGGAGTAAAAAAGGACCCCAAACATCAGTGTGGACACAAGAGAAAGGAGTAGAACTTTTATTGACACCGATTTTAAATGGAACACGATAATTTTTAGCATAAATACATTGTTCGCATTTTAAACTAGAGGCAGAGATATTTTTAAATAAGGAAGGAAATAATCGTTCTAGATTGACAAAAGAAGAATGCCCTAAACGATAATGTCATAAAAGTATTTTTTTTGTAATCAAGTGTCTCATGCCTTACTTGGAATCCCGACTAGATGCATAGGGTAATGTTTGTGATTCCTCCCAATAGTACAAACCTCCTCTCTCTCTACCAATGCCAATTGTCTTCTTCGTGAGATTGTCCTGAAACACACAGTGGGTAGAATAAAAGGTTACAAAATAATTAAGACGTTTGGTAATTTGGCTAATGGAAAGAAAGTTAGTAGAGAGATTAGGAGCAACTAAAACAGATGACAAAGAAAGTGTAGGTAAAAGGGAGACACTCCCAGCGATTGGGATGAGAGTTCCATTAGCAACCCACCGTTTAACCGATGAGGAGTCAAGAGAAGTAATTAGAGAGAAATTACTAGTCATATGATCGCAGGCTCCAGAGTCAACAACCCAAGGATTGCCAGTAGAGGAAAGTAAAGCCAATTGAGAGACACCCTCCTCCTGGAACATGTGAGTCACATGAGAAGCGGAGGATACATCCATTAGATCCGTTAATGTCGCCACACGGGTGAATGCTAACCCAAAGAAGTCACATACACCAAAAACACTTCAAACCAAGATGTTGACATGTCACCAATAGAAAACGCACGGCGTGAAACCCAAAAAAAAGGTCGCCGACCACCAGAAGCTAGATAACACCAACAGCGTTGGTCCGGTGACAACAAGCAACAGCAGGAGTGTCCAGGGACAACAAAGTGCGGTGGCGGCGAGCGTGCGGGGGGAGACGATGGCGGCAACGATCTAGGGTTGATAAGCAACCGTGGAGACGAAACCCACAGGGTGAAGGCTACACTGTTACGGTCCGATCGTGGCCGTAGATGGTAACGGCGGCGGCAAGAACGGAGGAGACGGCGACGGTCGTTGGCGGTGGTGTAGGCGGCGGCGGCGGCAATGGCCGTAGGGTTGGTAGCAACAACGTAACCCACGCGTGAAGGATACGTTGTTGTGGGTACGAGAAGGACAATGGTGTCTGTCTAAGGTAACGACGGCGGCGGGGATGGCAATGGCGGAGGCGGCGATGGTAACGATGGCCAGCAACGTCGGTGGCCAACATGGACGTACGGCTACGGGAAGTCTTCACGTACGCAGCGCAAAGGATAGGTCAACCGTTGAAAAGTCAATGGACTATAAGACGGCGACGAGGAGCTCCTCTAGAGTAGGGTTTTGCTCGATACCAAGTAAAAAAAGAGATAGAAATGAATTATTTTCCTTGATAATAATGTGAAGATTACAACCCATTATATATACAACTCACCCATAGCCTAAATTAGGAATGAAATCTAAGAATAGTAACAATACTAATTACACGCTAATCACACCAATCAAATATTCTATCCTAATTACACAATCAATCAAATATTCTCTAAATATTTGACAACTCATGCCACTGCATTCCAACTAAGCTTCTATGGGTAATGAGTCCAACACTCCCCTAAACAATGCAGCTGAAGGTCTATGCAATGGTTCATTTGATACATGCCTTCTTTTTTTTTTGCATTAACACAATGAAACTAATGTTAGGGATGTTGACTCACCTAATGATACATCCTCAGTATCCTTGAAAGAGTACGTTTCTGGAAAGATCGCAGTATATGGCTGATGAAAAACAAGAACAACAAAATACAATTAGAATAAGATTGACAGTGTTAAACATGTCATTCATTTATGTACCCAAAGAACGAAACTTTACACCTTCCTTTTCAAATAAATTTCAGTTTGAGGGTCAAATGTAATCTAAAAAATATTGCAGCAAAACTTCCAAGCCACCTCACTAACCCACGTTGGTAATTTCTGTTTATTTTTGGTGGTTAGACGTTTGACGTTGCACTGTTACAAATTTGAGCATGTGGAAATGAGGCTGAAAAAATGAGTTGGTACTGGAAGTACTTACAGGATTTCGCAAAGCTTTATAGGGAGAGTCATCCAATAAAAGAGTATTTGATTTGTTGTAGTCTCCTTCCTTCCATGGAAGCTTTGGATCCTTTTTCTCCCAGAGTTTTGTAAGTTCCTTCAAAACCAGAGGCTTATTACTGTTTCCAATAGTAAAATGATTCGTATGTGTACACTGGGACTGATCCTGCACAGACCAACAATTAATTTAAAAAGGTAACAAGAAGTACATTGTAGTTAACATACTCATATAAATTTACTTGCGCAACAAGTAGTTCAAAGGAATAACTCAACTTTAAATTACCAATAAAGGTTTTACATTACTACATGGCAGTTGACAGCATTATGGAAGTTTTTTATTTTTTTCATTTTTTGGCAACGTCAAAAATGTTGGGACAAGATAAAATTGCAATAACAAAGCCAAGAAAATTATACCTTACTACCCAGCAGAAACTGGATATAAATGAAGTTAAATTGGGAACGGAGAGAAGGTAGGCAAGCTTACCCAACAAAAAAGCAAGCGCTTCTTGGAATCACCCATGAGAACATCAAGAACTGTATCGACATTTTTCCTGCAAAATATAACCAAGTTGTTTAGTTGAAATTAACAAGATTAAATAGTAAAATATGTCAAAAATGGTTTCTAAATAAAAAAATTGAAATCAGAATAAACAACATCTGAAGTGTACTTAATTCTTGAAGACCAAATGCCAACGTTAAAATTCTCCAAGCAGAATTGCATAAAGTCATCAAAAAATGGCCTTTTAAACACTGCAAAACCCAGAAACAATCAGGTTAGATCAATAATCAGGGTTAGACCCGGGCAGAAAGATGAAGAAATTTTTTTCAGAGCGGTTTTAACTTTAAATAGACCAATAATGGAATAAACTGTTTCTTTCTACATAAGTGAACCTTTTCTCATTCCAATTGTGGTGTCTGCTTTGTAATCTTCAGAAAGATTTACAACAATATCTGCAAGCAACCCATTCACATCCAATATAAGCAGTTTCTTTTTGGAACAGTCGATAAGATGTCCTTCTGGTAAAGGGTGTGATATCTGACGAGGATCATCCTTCTTACTCGTAACTTGATGATCATCTTTCAATAAATCCTGATTAGATTTAGAAAAATATTTTTTGGTTTTAGTTTCTAACTCAACATTCCCTTGTTTTAGATGCTTGCTTGCAGCATCAACACTGGATAAACCATCATGATATTCATTCCTTCCATATGGGATGAATTCATTAACATGCTCTGTAGCAGAAATTGAATCCCCTGTAGCATTCAGGACCTTATCTACCTTGACCTCACTGGCCTCTTCAAAGTACTCTTCTGGGTGGTTTGGACTAGAGACGGTGTTTTGGAAAGTATAATTGTCATTTCTACTCTCAAATACAGGTTCAACAGAATGACAGTTAGCAGGAAGTTTTCTCCCCCTTTCTAGTTCCTCAACCAGCCCTGATCCTGAGATTATGCCTCCACTCAACCGATTCCCTAAACATCCAATTGTAAGATTTTTATCTGAATAATTCTCAGAAGTCTCTTCCGCTGAACCATTCGGAACAATATGCATCAAAGGCACCATATGCTCCTCAACGGACTTTGAGAAATAGGTTTTCAGCCCTTCATCCTTTATACGGTCACTTTTCAAGGTAGCCTGGGACTTCTCCTCTTCTCTTCCATTACTCTTTTGAGACAAAATGATGTCTGAATAGTGATACTCAAAAACCGTGTTAGCTCCTAGGCATGCATTGTATATAGTTTTGACAGAAAAATCCCTTTCTGTACAACCTTTTGTTGACACAACTTCTTGAAGGCCATGAGCTGCACCAGTGTTTCCTGAAGAGGTATGCTGCCTATTCAACTTGGTTATCTTTCTCCTTTTTGGACTTGAATGCACATCTTCATCAATGGCAGTAGTTTGTATCACTAAAGCATTCGGTTGAAGATCGCCACCACCAGCATTATTTTCCAAAGAAAGATGAATCCTTTTTTGTGTATCAATCGTTTCCTCAACTACATCCATCTTATTATCAAGAAGAGGCTTAAAGTTTGGATCTCTAACTATGGTTGTGTTTACCTCTACTGAGGGCATAATTGGCCCAGAAGCTTCATCCAAGGAAACATCTCTCGTCCTTTCAATCTTTTCCAAAGATCAATTTCCGTATACATTGGTTTCCTGGCCAAATCCTGGTACGATTCTTGATGGTCAAGGAGTCATCAACATAGTCAAGTACCTAAAGCAAAGAAAAATAGGCATTGAGCTGAGGCAGAGCTTTTCAAAGTTTTACATGGACTCAGAGATCTTATATATAATAAATGACACAAACTGGGTTGACCTTATGAATCTTTGGACACAGAACATGCAATCTTATAGCTTCTACATAAGTCTGAAGGATTATCTAACTAATGGTTAAGGCCTCAAAATGTTCTTAAGTCTTCCAAGCTCTGTAACTCATTGGATTGAATGTAGCACAGTCGAGCAATTAATGTAAACACAAAGAAAAGTCTTGAAGGGAGAAGAAAAAATTCCAACCAAAATTAGAAGTTAGAACAGGGCTTTGACTGACAAGCCTGAGCAGCCATACTGTCAGTAAAATCAGTTCAGAATCAGGCAATCCAAAGACAGCATCAATTATTGTAGTACTACAATTTACTACAGTAAAAATGAGCATAAATTTTCCAAGCTATTGAATTTATTTTTTAATTAGAAAACAGGCAGAAATTAACCAATGTAAACATTTGTTAAGGCATTATTAACCAATGTCCAGTTATTTTTGGGACAGTCCAATGCCAATAGAAATATTTCCATATAAGCCCAACAAAATTTACCTATGATAATAAATAATAATTTGTATTCAAGCAAAGAAACCAGTTCTATAACTTAGTATTCTAAAAATGAACGCAAATTAGTGAAGCAATAATATGGAAAATCAAGTAACAGTGAATTTCTATGGCCACAAAATCTAGCCACTCGGGCAACACAATGCAAGGGGAATATTTAATTTTCCTCGTGAATCCAAAGCAAACAAGCCGATATAAACTAAAAACCAAACAAAATAAATAAAGAGAGAGGGAGAGAAATTACCACAAAAAAAAAAAACCCAGCACGATCTACTTGAATTTGGGTGGATCTCTGTACAAGGGGGTTGAAAAAATAATAATAAATAAATAAATAAATAAGCAAATTGTTTGGAATCAAATCTTCTTCTCTTTATCCGGATCTTTCTTTGCATGAGAATTCAAATCAAATCGAAAATTGGGTTGAATCGAAAATTGCAAGCCCTTTTCTTTTGGAAGAAAAAAAAACGAGCGATTAATAAACACCTGCAACAATCCATGAGAATCGATCGCAGCCAAATATAGGTCAATAGAAGAAGGCAGAGAACCTCCGGTGAAAATTGGGGGCGAAACAAAAAAAAGTGATCGGAATCGGAAGAGAACCGCCAGCGGAAAAATCTACAGATAAGGAAAGAACGATGACGAATGGAGGTTTATTTGTCAGATCGACTCGGAGAAGAAGACTCGGGACTCGTTGACTCAATACTCGCTAGGCGAGGCGAGCACAGGACATCCGTTCTTTGCTTTTTGCTGGATCGTTTTTTTTTTTTTTTTTGAAAGCCAATCCAACACCGAGTTATAAGTAAAAAAAATCTTATTTATATTATATACGATTAAAATAATTAATAAAAAAAAATATAAGTTAATGATATTTACGCACTCAAATATTTATTTATTATTTATAATAACATATAAAATTATTAAACAAATTAAAAATAATTATTTTTATAAAGTTGGAATAATAATATTATAATATAAATAGTATGTTCTAAATTATTATTTGAATGTTATATTTATGTTTTAATAAAATTCTTTCAATACTCTTATTTAGTTTTATTATTATATTTATTCAAAAATACTTTTTAAAAAATTATATTTATGTTTCAATAATGTTATTTAAATATTATATTTATGTTTGTTTTTCTAAAAAAGAATGAATATTATGTTTGTTTTTATTTTTTTAGGAAAACAAAAAAAAGAAAAAGTGAATTTTAACAATTTAAATAAAAGTAATTTAAAAAGAATCTAAATAATTTGCTACTTATTAACACACTTTGCTCTACCCCTTGGTGCTCTTTCAAAAGATTCTTGAAAACATAGAGGTTAAAAAAGTACAATTTCTTCTTCCACGCTCCCACGAATTCTTAGCATTCATGGGTCCAAAGAGAAATGATCTCCCCTAAATATCAACATCTCTTTCTTTTGCATAGTTTTCTCACCCCACCTCTTTTTTTCAAAGGTTTTCTCAACTTTTGTGTATTTTGTTGTCCAAAAAAGTTGTTGTTGAAAAGGTTAGAGATTTTCAAGAGGGAATTTACCATCATAATTCTTCAAAGTCTTCAAAATAAAATAGAATTAAGAGTACTATAGTCTTCAAAGTTCCATATATGATCATGGCCGGCCCGAGGGGAGGCGCAATAGGCGGCCGCCTAGGGCACCCAGCCTAGTGGTTTATTTAAGGGGCACTTTTTTTTTTGACTTTCAGGGCACAGCTGTTGCGCACGCTTAATGTCAAACAACGCATGCTCCACCCGCTGCTGCACCGCATGAACGAACATTGAATCCCAAACCCCAAAAACCACACACCTTCCTCAATCGAAATCTCACCCATCCTATCTGACGAGCTTCTTACTCCGTCCCACTCTCTCTCTCTCTATTTCTCCTCTGCTCTGCTCTGCCTATAAAGATTGTGTCTGTGGCTGTGTGGGTGTCCCTGAATTCGATTTGGCTTCTCCTCTAAGCTTTGATTGATTGTTTAGGCTGTGGTGCGACGCCAACAAGAATGGTTGGTTATGTATGTGTTTCTTTTTTCTTAAACGTTTGGTGGCTTGGTTCGTTCAATTTACTTCTTTGTCTTGGACGCCACCTTATTTTTTTTTCGGATATGAGAATTACGGTAATTAATATATGATAGATATATATTAGTTAGTTTAGACTCTTGTAGATGTGGTGCGGCTACAGTGAGCCTCACGTTTTGGCAACCTCAGCGGCACTCGTAGTCGTACGCTCTCTATATTATATATGATGGATGATAATCTATATATTTTTTTTGTACTCCTAAGAGTACTCCCTCGATATGGCTCAGTTGTTGTAGAGAATGACAAGGGGTTCCTGCGAACAAGATTAAGGGATACTCTTTTATTTATACGTTTGGGTGGCAAGTATTAATTTTTAATACTCCATAAATTGCAAATATTCCTAGTGCATCGATCCTTTATCTTCGAGCTGAGATAATTAATGAAAAAGAAAACATAAAGAGGACCTTCTTCGATTTTTGTTTTGTTGTTTGAGTGCGAAATAATAATTGAAAGGCAAGACATGGCATTTAAAGATGTCATTGAATCATTAGAAATCATCAACATTAGTGTGATTACAACTAACAAACAAGAGATACGAGAACTTGGTCCCCCAAGTGGTCATTACCTTTTATGTACATAAGATGGGAATATTTTAGTTCTATTTTCTCTTTTGGGGTTCTCCTGGTTCTCATGCCCATAACAAATTGTTGAAGGTGCTTTAGTGGTTGATGAACAACATATAGGTAACATAAATTTTGAATGAACTTTAAATTGGCTATTACAAATTTTATATTTTATCGGTACCTATAATTTTTGTATTACATACTATGTAAATAGCTATATTTTCTTTCTCATTTACTTTCACTCTCCTTAATGTATAGATATAGATATCCCTACATCAAGTCAATAGGGGCATACTTCTGGGCCATCGCCTAGGGCATTCAAATCATTAAGACCGGCCATGTATATGATCAAGTTGAAAGTGCTAAAGTCTTTTCACCCTTATTGACAAAATAAAATAATGTACTAAGTGAATGAAAATAATGATATATTTATAGATACGAGAAAAAGTTATACATGATAATTACAATTGACGATAATGTTTTTGATTATTTTAAAAATAGATAATTCAAGAAAAAAGGTTTTTTCTTTAGCAAAATTAATGAAATAAGTTGTATTACTTTTTTAAAAGAACACATGATTTAAATTTTACTAATAAATTAAATTCCATCAAAAGAAAAAATGGAGGAAAAATATACTCATAGAACAGATTAAGGGTATGTTTGGTGATGGTTTTGGTTTTCTATTTTTAAAAGTTGTTTTTAGAAATAATATTTGAAAACTATTTTTTGGTAAATTAAAAACAAATTTTGTATATGGAGGTTGTTTTATGTCAAAAGTTATTTTCTATTTTTTGGACACCGGAGGTGGACGCAACAGAAATGGGGAGTGGGAGGTCGCGAGAGGTGGGACTGTCGCATCGCACGACAGGGAGTGGGTGTTGCATGGTAGGGAGTTTGCGCAGGGGGAGGGTAGGCCAGGGGAGTTCGAGCAATGGTGTACACACAAGGGGTGTCGTGAAGGAGAAGGAGGCTGCAAGAACAAACAGTAGAGGGGGTGGGTGTAAAGACTCATATTTGGGTAGGGCTGAGAAATAGTCTTTCTCTATTACTAAAAACATCCTGGACAATATTGTGTTCGTCAATGTGAGCATTTTGACCGTAATTGGGCCCACCCGAGTTGGGGCCCCGAGTGGCCTGATTGTTGACTTTCTCGGGGTTTATTAGTTGACCTTGCGTTTGAACGGTCAATTGAGTTGAAAAATATCTAGATAGTGATGTGCTCGTCATTTTGAGCGTTTTAACTGTACTTGGGCTCAATTTGGAGTTCGTGACCTCGAGAGATCAATTAATATTTTTGAGATTTATTAATAAAAGAAAATACAGAAATATAAATAGGATAAGAGTAAGAGCTTCCACATTATATTTCATTGTTCGTGCATTAGAGAGAGAGAGAGAGAGAGAGAGAGAGAGAGAGAGAGAGAGAGAGAGAGAGCTTGGAGCCTTCGCTTTGGGGCGTTTTTAAGTTTGTTCGATCATCAAGAATCATTCCAGGTAGGTGTTCCATTGATTCTTCACCCTTTATTTGCTGTTTCATTGGATTAACAGGTAAGAATTAAATGAAATCATGAAAATTCATGATAAACCCTACGAATTAGGGAAAAATGGAAATCGAGCATGAAACATAGATGATTTAGGTTGTTTGGTAGCCTAATATGGCTAGATGATGTTAGAAACCCTTAATAGGGATGAATTGATGCTTAGAAAGGAGGATTTAATGGTATAATTGATTTTTAAGACGAAACCAAGAAGAACACAGTCGACAGATCGCGACTGGAGTTTTGCTTGACACTACTCGACATTGTAGCGTCGAGCAGAGTCTCGAGCAGTCATGAGCAGAGGCCTCGAGCAAGTGTCTCAAGCGATCACGAGCAGAGGTTTCGAAGCGAGGAGCGTCGTGTAGAATGTAGCATCGAGCAGTGTTTCAAGCGCTCTCGAGCGATTAAGCGATGCGTTCCGTTTCATCGACTGGGTCCATTTACATTATAAACCGGTATGTATTATACTTAAGTTACAATGTAAATAATGAAATACCTCCCATTTGGATTCAAAGAAAAATACCAAGAAAATTAAATTCTCACTCCTTCAAAATGTGAAAATTGGGATTTAGTGTAAAATCTCGAAAAAATCCAATTTTTCGTAGAGGAAAATTTTTGAAAAGTGGGTTAAACATCTCGAAAAAACCCAAAAAATCGGATTATCTTAGTTATGATATGGGAACCCAATGCCGGGACTTTTTATTTCAAAAAAACGCCTTCATGGGTATCTCCTTCCTTAGTCAATGAATGATAACCGATTTGTGAAGACTGACTTCAATTATAAAGGGAGTATGGTGAACCTTAATGCCATATTGGTGTTGATATGTTAGTTTGAGGAATTGGGGCTTGGGCTTTATGACTTGTTGGGTTCTCACCATGAGACTAAGGCCTGTGTTGAGCCGTTGAGCTCCTGGAGCTAGGGTTGAATGCCTTGAGCTGAGATCCCGTTGAGGATTGTGTTGAGCTGTCATGGAGCTAGGGCTAAGTGCCCTGAGCTGGGATCCCGTGGAGGATCGTGGACAAGTTGTCCTGTGTGGGCAGGCTGGGTCCTGATGTTTGTTTGCAGGCTATGTCTTAATGATTGTGTACACTACACGGTGCACGAGTACACTGCAGCATATAGTATAGACTTGTATGTTTGCATGATGTGGAGTTTTAGGGTCATCTACTGAACTTGTCGCTCACCCCTACTTGTTGTTTACCTCTTTCAGGTGTGACCCGAGACTAGTGGAGGACTTTCTTCCATGAGGACGTGCCCACTACTCTGATGTATGATACAGTACTGTATTCTATATTATTTTGTATTATATCCCGGACATGGGTTCGTGGACAGTTGTATTTGCATACTGTTTGTGATGTGATGTTTGTATGACTAACTTATTATATGCATGATGATATATGGGAAGGTATAGAATTACTCTTGATGTATGACTGTACAGGGTTGCATGATTGAGACAGCACCCGTTGTGTAGTCTCTATTAGTACTAGTCACCAATCCCTTGACCTTTCGGGTGTGGGCAAGGGGAAGTCATGTTCCTGGTTTCGGGTTCCCTAGAATTTGGGAGTGTGACAGTGAGGGGGTGGGGAGCGGTGGGTGAATACTATTTTCAATTTGTTGAAAACACCAAAATGTTTTTTTTGTGTTTCCTACACTTGAAAACACATTGTTTTTTGAAAACCATAAACAAAAACAAGTTGACAAACAAAATAATATTGTTATGTTTTATATTTAAATACATAAAACAAGTATGGAGTTGATTAGAGCAACTCTAACACAATCTCTATTATCTACATGTAGAGAACAAAATTTCAAATAATGTTCCAACAAACTATTCACATAACTCTCTACATATGAAAATGCTACATTTTCATTTTATATGAAGAGTCATTGTTCATTTTATATATATTATTTTATTATTTTATTAACTCTCTACATAACTCTCTAATATTATTTCATGCTACATAACTCTCTACATGAAGAGTCATTGTTCATTTTATATATATTATTTCATTAATTTATTAACAAAATAAAATACGTGTGGAAGCTATCAAAGAAGCCTTATCGGCCGACGAAGCAACATGTGTGATGGATAAACCCATCAGAGCAAAGGAAAAATCAAGCAGAGGCGAAGAGCCATACTTACCTAAAAGTTCCAAAGCCGTAGACACAGGATGTGATGACATGGAGCCAGGCGTTGTCACTGGCGATTCAGATAGGCCTTTTTCGCGGGAGGAGAGGCATCCCCCGCCGCACCATCGTGGTGTATAGGCCGTTATAGCTAGAAAAGCCGAGAACACCGTTGCCCAAAGCTCGTTGATATAGGGAGGCGAGATCTGTCGGAGGGAGCCAAAACCAAAGAGTATGGTGGAATTGCCCTGTCTTGATGAAAGATCCCGCCACCGGAAGGAAGTGGCGTGCGTCCCTAATATCACGGGGTCAGCCTTTATAGCGAGCTTAACCCGTGCGGCACCTAGTTCCCACCCGTACGAAGGAACGCTAGGTCGGCCTAACTCGTCGTATTTGGATCGGAACCCATCGATCCGTTGTAAAGCAATTGTGTAGGGAAGCGCTTAGCGGAAGATCGATTTAAACGAAGGCAACAAACGATTGTATTGATTGCTTGAAAGCTTTACAACATCACTCCCCTACATATAGATGTTAACACTTTTCTGGCTATGTCGCCAGGAGACATCATATATGATTGAAATCTAAAATCTCTACAACTTACTCTATAAGCTAAGTCTAACACTTTACAAAGGGGAAATACCCCAAAATGGCCTAAGTATGCTAGGATAAGCCTCGGTCCGTGACATTCTCCCCCACCCAATTTCGCAGGCGTCCTCGTTGCGTCTTCGGCTTCCTCGAACTTGTCGAACTGCTGGATGTAGCGTTCGGTTTCTTCCCGTACTCTTCAATCTCTTTGGAGAATTGCCCCCGATCCTCTTCCTTCTCCCAGCTTGCCTCTTCAACCGGCCTGTTCTTCCATTGGACGTAGTACTCCACCCGGCTTGGATCTACGCCCTTCTTGGCACGACTCTACGAGCGTGGATTTTCTCTATCTCTTTATCGTAGGTCTTGCCCGTTGATGCCGTTGGTGTCCGCACCGCCCGTTGTCCGCTCGTATCTTCCAAGTCTTCGTGGTAAGGCTTGAGCAAACTAACGTGGAACACCGGATGCCTTTGTAAGCTAGTCGGGAGGTCCGGTTTGTATGAGACCTTCCCAACTCTCTTAAGTACTTTGAAAGGCCCCTCATATCGGCGCACCAAACCCTTATGCAATTGTCCGAGTGCTTTGGTTTGGCGCGGAAGGAGTTTGAGCATCACCATGTCTCCTTCCCGAAATTCCAAGGGCCTCCTTTGTTGATCCGCCCACTTCTTCATCTTCTTCGCCGCCTTGTGCAAGTATGCCCTGGCCAGATCCGTCTGTTCATGCCATCCTTTTGCAAACTTGAACGCCACGGGGCTCTTTTCTAGTGTACCCCCGAGTGATGGAAGTGGGCGTCAATGGTTGCTTGCCAATTGCGAGTTCGAACGGGCTCTCGTTCGTGGACTCGCTCTTACGCAAGTTATATGAGAATTGGGCTATGTCCAAGAACTTGGCCCAATCTCTTTGATTGGCACTCACATAGTGCCTCGGTGTAACTCCGATGAAGCCATTGACACGTTCAGTTTGGCTGCCTGTTTGTGGGTGGAAACTTGTTGAAAAGTTTAAGTCCGAACCCATTATCCTAGAACACTTCGGTCCAAAACCGCCCGAGAAATCGAGAGTCCCGATCGCTCGCGATTGTCTTTGGAATGCCCCAGGACTTCACCACGTACTTGAAGAATAGTCGGGCCGTGTCGTCTGCTGTGCGATCCTTCGAGCTGGAATGAAAACTCCATACTTAGAGAATCGATCGACCACCACAATGATCGTACCGCATCCTTCGGATCTTGGGAGACAAACAATGAAGTCCATCGAAACACTTTCCCAAGGTCTTTCCAGGAGTAGGCAAAGGTTCTAACAGTCCCGCCGATTGCCGATTCTCTATCTTGTCTTGTTGGCACACAAGACAAGTCCTCACGTACACTCGAACGTCCTCGTAAAGTTGAGGCCAGGTAGTAGTTCCGTTCGACCAACGCTAAGGTACGATCGACCTGGGATGGCCAGCCCACCGCGAGTCGTGACATTCTTTGAGGATGTCTCTCCTCAAACTTCCCCATTTAGGAACGTACACCGTTCCCCTCGAGTATGGAGCAAGTCATCCCTTAGCCAAAATTGCCGCGTCTTCCCAGCTTTGACGCATTCCACCAAGGACTTGGCTAATGGATCGTGCTCCATTCCTTCCTTCGGTTTGTCCACCAGGGGGAATTGTGGTTGGCTAATGGCTGCAAGTTCTGCCTTTCGACTTAGTGCATCGGTCACCACATTATTTGTGCCCGGTTTGTACTCGAGCACAAAATCGAATTCCGCTAGGAGTCCTTGCCACCGTGCTTGCTTCGGAGTTAAGTTCCTTTGAGTTAGAAAATAACTCGTAGCAATATTGTCCGTCTTCACCACGAACTTGGACCCTAGCAAATAATGCCTCCACACCCGAAGGCAATGCATAACAATGTCCATCTCCTTTTCATGCACCGCGTACCTCCGTTCGGTGCCATTAAGTTTTCGGCTCTCATATGCTACAGGATGCCCATCCTGCATTAGAACTCCACCGATGGCAAAGTCTGAAGCATCCGTGTGAACTTCATAAGGCTTTGTATGGTCCTGGAAGTTGCCATCACCGGTCCGTTTGTCACGGCTTGCTTCAACTTCTCAAATGCCTCTCGGCAAGCATCATCCCACACCAAAGTCTTGTTCTTCTTTAATAGTTCAAGTCAAGGGTGCGGCAATGTGGGAATAGCCATGGATGAATCTTCTATAGTAGTTAACCAAGCCAAGGAAGGAACGCATTTCAGGGACTTTCTTGGGCGTCTCCCATTCCTTGATGGCTAACACTTTCTTGTTATCCATCTTCAACTTGCCGCCGCCAATAATGTGACCCAAGAAGGGCACTTCCTTCTTCGCAAAGTCACATTTCTCCTTCTTCACAAAGAGTTGGTTCTCCCTTAAGATTTGGAAAACCCGCCGTAGGTGTGCCTTGTGTTCCTCCAACGTTTTGCTATAGACGACAATGTCGTCAAGGTACACCACGACGAATCTATCCAAGTATGGTTGGAAGATCCGGTTCATCAACGTCTGAGAATGTGGCGGGGCGTTTGTGAGGCCAAAGGGCATCACCAAGAACTCGTAAGAGCCATATCTTGTGACGCACGCCGTCTTTGCCTCATCACCTTCGGCTATCCGCACTTGCCAATATCCCGACCGCAAGTCTAGCTTTGAGAACCATCTCGCAGACCAAGTTGATCAAAGAGGTCGGATATTAGTGGGATGGGGTAGCTGTTCTTCATCGGAATCTTGTTTAGCGCCCTATAGTCAATGCATAGCCGCATCGACCCGTCGTGCTTCTTTTTGGAACAACACCGGTGCTCCAAATGGCGCTTTGGATGGCCGAATGAATCCGGCATCCAACAAGTCCTTTAATTGTTTCCGGGTTCCTCCAACTCCGGTGGTGCCATCCGATAGGGCACCGTAGCGATGAGGCCTTGCACCGGCCTCTAGTTCGATCTTGTGGTCCACCTCCCGCTTCGGCGGAAGTTGTTTGGGGAGTTCGGGTGGCATAACGTCCCCAAACTCTTCAAGGACCATCTTCACTTCGGTTGGGGGTTCCTCCCCAACACTTGGGCATCCTTCCTTCACCATAGCAATGAAGGTTGGCTCCTGTCGCCTAACTCCTTTAGACAGTTGGAGCGCCGAAAAAGACTTCGCCTTGAGCTCTTCCTCCCGCATTACCTTCACCATGCACGTTTTCCCCTCGTCCATGATGCACATTGTGTTGGTGCTAGGAATTGGAATTGCCCGCACCTGGTCAACGAACTCCATCCCCAAACACCATGGGATAGTCGTCCATCGACACCACGGAGAGATTCACCTTGCCTCTCCACTCGCCAATACTTAGCTCGACACCTCGAGCCACGCCATGGATTGGACTGGCGCTGGAGTTCACCGCCTTCAGCCAGCCCTTCTCTTCCTTGTAGACTATCCCCAGTCTACGAGCTTCTTCGACCTTGATGAAGTTGTTGGTCGCACCCGTGTCCACCAAGGCCTTAGTTTCAAGGTTGTTGGCCTTAGCGAGCACGTACATGCGGCCCTTCCGTCGTCCGGATGATGGCACCTCCACCTTCGCCTTGATTGCATTGAGGAGTTGCAAGGAACCAAGTTGTGGATCCCTCGCATTCCTCTCTTCATCTTCGTTGATCATCGCGGAGAGCTTGGAGCGCTTCGGGCACTCGAACGCCTTGTGAGGGCCTTCACAAAGGAAACAGGAGATCCTTGGCTTCTCCCCGTCCTTGGAACCATTCGCGAAGTGTTTTGGGCGAAAGTCCTTAGACGGTTGGAAGGGTCTCCCTTTTCCTTCACTCCGGTTGTCTCCCCCACGTTTCTCCTTGTGGAACCTGTTCGTCTTGGAAGTCGATGAAGAGCTAGTGGCCTTCTCCGGCTTCTTGTATTCGATGAGTGATTCGGCCACCGCCATGGCCGACGCCAGGTCCTGCACGTTCCTCCGCTGCAACTCCAACTTCGCCCATTGTTGCAATCCGTCCATGAAGGAAAATAGTGAATCCTTCGCGGACATATCCGGGATCTCCAATATCAGCTCGGAAAATTCACGGACGTACTCCCGCACCGTGCCTTTGTGGGTAAGGCGCCGAAGTTTCGCCGGGACTCGTCTTCGCATTCGGGGGATAGAACTGGGCCTTGATCTCCCGCTTGAAATCCGCCCAGTTATCAATGATACATAGGCCGCACTCCTTGTCGGCATATCGTCGCCTCCACCACACCATAGCCGAATCGACTAAGTATAGCGGAGCGGTCTTCACCTTCTTTGCCTCGTCGATGATGTTCAAGGCATCGAAGTACTGCTCCATGGTCCAGAGGAAGTTGTCTAACTCCCTCGCATTCCTTGACCCAAGCATAGGTCTTAGGCTTTGGCACATCGATTTTAGAGCCGGAATGGCCGCCAACGCCACCTTGGGTGACCGCCATCTTACGGAGAGACCAATCCGCCTTGATCTCTTTAATTTCCTCTTGCATCGCCAGGATTTGGGACATGAGAGAACCCTTCAAGCCCTCAAATCGAGAGTTCATGTCGTCCATGACGGAGTTGAGAAGCCCTTGCATCCTCCCATAGCTTTCCTCACCCTCCGAGTCCGGCTTTTCGATGCTTTCGGTGTGCTCTCGACCACCTCCATCCGTTCGGCTAACGCCAACTCCAATTTGGCTATTCGACTCTCCAGCGGACATGTTTCCCTCGAAACGGACTTGTCTCTCCTCCGTTCCTTAGCGTGGTGCTCCTTGTCGCGGCCTTCGTGGTCGCCACCACTAATGACAACGATCCTCCGTTTGTCATTTTTGCACCGTCTCGAAGTTTTGATTGTTCCACCGAACTTTGGCACCAACCGTGCTCGATACCACTTGTCACGGGGTCGGCCTTTATAGCAGACTTAACCCAGTGCGGCACCTAGTTCCCACCCGTACGAAGGAACGCTAGGTCGCCTAACTCGTCGTATTTGGATCGGAACCCATCGATCCGTTGTAAAGCGATTGTGTGGGGAAGCGACTTGGCGGAAGATCGATTTAAACGAAGGCAACAAACGATTGTATTGATTGCTTGAAAGCTTTACAACATCACTCCCCTACATATAGATGTTAACACTTTTCTGGTATGTCGCCAGGAGACATCATATATGATTGAAATCTAAAATCTCTACAACTTACTCTATAAGCTAAGTACAACACTTTACAAAGGGGAAATACCCCAAAATGGCCTTAAGTATGCTAGGATAAGCCTCGGTCCGTGACACTAAGGCGTTGCCGTGGAGGGGGCTGTTGTTATGCCGAAACAGACCTCTGCAAGAACCGATCAACAAAACCCTAGCACAGATGGAGTCCTCTCTTCACGCTACAGGATATATGTAAAAAATATATTATTTTAATAAAAATACAGTTAAAATAGATAAGAATGTTGGAGTTAAATATGAAAAATAACTTTTACATGTCAAAAATTATTCAAAGGTAAAATACAAATCGGAGATCTCTTTATGGCTCGTTTGGTACGTGAGAATAAAATCAAGGGAATGGAATCATTAAGAGAATGAAATTGACATGAAAAATGGAATGAAATTTTTGATTACTGTGTTTGATATATAAAATTAAGCAAGGTAATGTATTAACAAAATTACTGAAATATCCTCAATTTTTTTTAATTTGTACTTCTAACTCATCGTCTTCGCATTGCGTCGTCTTCATGGCCGATTGGCGACAGGGGGTGATGGGGCTAGATCTGGGCGATGGCGTGGGGCACTAGGGTTGGGCGGCGGGGCTGGATCTGGGCGGTGGAGGAAGGGGCTGGGACTGGGTGCGTGCGATGGGGAGGAGGGAGGGTGCTGGGGCGCGCAATGGGGAGGGGGATCGAGTGACAAGGATGGGGGGTGCTAGGTGACGGGGGAAGAGGGGGTGTTGGGTGACAAGCGACGGGAAAGGAGGAGGGTGTTGGCGCGTGTAACGGGAAGGGGGGTGCTAGGCATCTGGGAGGATGACGGAAAGGAGGGGGGTAGCGCACTCGACGAGAAGGGGGGTGCTGGGCATCGCGGAGAGAGAATGGGTTTAGGTGGCAGAACAACAACAGGTAATAAAAAAAATAGTAAAATAATAAAAAAGATTTCCATTAAACATGAAGTGAGTAAAGGAATGAAATATAAAATTGAGATGAAAATCATTAATTTTTCTTATTCGTGTACCAATAATAAAATTTAATTCTTTCCTTTCCGTCGCGCACTTATTACTTTGTTGTGTCTGCCTGCCTCCGTAGATGGACCATTGGCGGCCAGAGTCTCACCGCGGGAGAGGAAAAGCAAATGCAAGCGGCCGCAGCGCCTCTTATTGCGAGGAACTGGCCAGTTTCGTTGGTGGCCTTTAGTATAAGACTGGGGCTGAGAATGCAATCGTCTCCTTATTCTTCTTCATCGTCATTGACATCTTCGAACTCTAATCATAAGCCGGTTTTTACGGTCTCCACTGGTTGGGTTAGGGTTCGAGTTTGTCCGCCCAACAGACTCCAAAACAACGCTGCCGCCGCAATCTCCGAGCGCTTTTTGTCTGAGACTGGCACCAGTTTCGCTCCCACTACCGCCACCACAACCTCAGAATCAGAAGAAGCACCACTATATCGTCAACCCTGTAATTCGAATAATTCCATTAACACCCATGCCCATGTCCCCTTTCTTATTGTCATTTCCTTCTACAAGTTCGCTGATTTTCCAGACCACGCCAATCTGCGCAGGCCATTGAAAGAGCTTTGTCAACAACTGGTGAGTGTTTTAAATTTGTTTGCTCGATCAATGATTTTGGTGTTCAATTGTTTATTTTTCCTTACTATCTATCCATCCATCCATCCATCCATCCATGTTGTTTATTTCCTCAATCGCTGGTTGATGGGGGAGTGATGCAGTTAGTGGGTTGGGTTAATTAGTTTTTTTTTTCCTGTTGTTTGTGCATGTCAAATAATTTGTCCACTTTCCTCTGTTTTAGGAAGGAGTGGTAGAACGTGGGTTATGGTTTTCTTACGTGTTAAGTTGGTTGTCATTAACTGCTCACTTTCTCTAGTGTGCATTGTGGGTTTATTTTTATTCTCGTTTTGGTTGTATTTGGCTATTTAAAAGCCATACTTTAATTAAGAAAAGCAGATAGCATTTTGTTTTATTTTGGAGAGATTCAAAGTGTGCCTTCAATTTCGGTGAGGTTTTGAGATTGAAGGGGAAGCTGTGGTATCATATTGATATCAAAGCACGGTTTGATTGACCACTTCTTCATGCCAGACACTAGGAGTGGACATTCGTATAACATTATGGAGCATAGTGGCACTGTTCCCAATCTAGAGCATTCAGTGCAAGCCTCATCTAGCGTCCAACAACAACTTGATCAATTATCTCAAACCTTGGGCATGGTGTTGCACCGTTTGGACGTGCTTGAAGAGCACAACAACCGCGACATGGGATGATCATTTAGGGACGCACATTGAGGGCCAAGATGACAACATGGAATTGGAGACAGTGGAGATGAAATTGAAGAAGTGCCACTGGGCAGGGGTTAGGCACAGGAACCCAAGACAATGTTGGGACAACCACGCAATGCAAATGCTCGACAAAATACCCCAGATGATCTTACCCGATGTATGAAGGTGGAAGTAGTTGACTTCGTGGCAAGCTTGATCCAGGATGCTTTTTTTATTGGGTTACTACACTCAAAGACTATTTCGATTGGGTTACAATTCCCGAGGACCACAAGATCCAATTTGTCAAATTGAAGCTCAAAGGTCTAGCTCGTGCTTGGTGGAGTAGTGTGGAAGAAAGGCTCATGCGAACCCATCCAGCTCTCATTACCGAATGGGAAGCTATGAAGGAGCAATTAGAAACAAAATATTTGTTTGCGAATTATGAGCAACTTATTTACTGAAAACATGTTGTAATGGAGTCAAGGTATTCGAGCTTCAAGAATCAATACACGAGAGGTTCCATGGACTGATGGTGAGGAGCAAAACCAATGAAACCGAACCACAAGCCTTGGCTCGATACCTAAAGGGTTTAAAGCTTGACATTCGTAGAGACATGCTCTCTGCGCGATTGTGCAATGTAAAGGAAGCATATCAATTGGCCTTGCAATTTGAAAACTGAAATGAAGGGGCAAGGGGTTAACAACGTCAAGAGAAAGGAGAAGGTTTTTGGTGAAGGACCCCAATGTTATAAGTGCAAAGGGTTTGGGCACTTTGCAGTGGTGTGCCCCACGCAAGATAAAAAAATAGCATATGTTTGTGAGAAGGAGCTGGTATTTGGAGATGAGCTACTTGATGATCAAGCAAATCGGGACCTAAATGAAGGCAGCCTCGAGGAAGAATGGGTACAAGTCAGGGACCTACATGTTCGTGTGCTCCAACATGTTTTGACAGAAATAGAGCAAATGAAGAGATGGAGCAAGCCTGGAAGAGAACTAATATTTTTCACACAAGAGTCGTGCATGGAAACAAAGCACTAAACGTCATTATTGACAATGGTAGTAGCATGAATGTGGTGTCCAAAGATGCAGTCAAGCGGCTTGGACTTCCTTTACAAGCACATCCTACACCTTATCGGGTCGGTTGGATTAATGACAGTAATCCAATTATGGTTAAAGATCGCTGCCTTGTGAAGTTTTCATTGGGAGAAACATATGTAGATCAAGTATGGTGTGATGTGCTACCAATGACCATGTGCCATCTATTGTTGGGAAGACCGTGGATGTTCAACAGACAAGTATCCTATGATGGTTTGGAAAATACATATTCATTCTTATTCCGTGAACGAAAAATAGTTTTGGAGCCACTCCACATCGATATGTTTGAAAAGCATGGGGAGTCCAACACCTCACTTTCTATGCGTCAAGTTGAAGAAGTCGTGCAAAAAGGTGAACCCCTCTTTTTTCTATTCGGTTGTAACACTAAACAAGTTGAAGGCTTGATGCTAGAGGATCTCCCCAAGCAGTTGCCATCGCTGCGGGACATCCAACATATTATTAAGTTTGTTTCAGGTTCGACTTTACCCAACTTACCCCACTATAGAATGAGCCCTACTAAACATGCTGAACTCCAAAGGCAGGTGCTTGATTTACTAGCTAAAAAAATCATCCGTGAAAGCTTAAGCCCATGCGCTAGGCCAGAGCTACTCACTCCAAAGAAAGATAGTAGTTGGTGCATGTGTATTGATAGTAGAGTTCTAAATAAAATCACTGTTAAATATAGGTTTCCAATTCCCTGCTTGGATGATATGCTAGACCAACTCAGTGGCACAATGATTTTCACCAAACACGATTTGAGGAGTGGTTATCATCAAATTCGTGTAAGGCATGGGGATAAATGGAAAACTGCCTTCAAGACAAAAGAAGGGTTGTATGAATGGCTAGTCATGCCTTTCGGCCTTACTAACGCTCCGAGCACATTTATGCGTGTCACATTTATGCGTGTCATGGCTCAAGCCTTGCGCCCTTTTCTTGGTAAATTCATTGTTGTATATTTTGATGACATACTCATTTTTAGCAAGTCTATTGAAGGTCACATTAAACACTTTCGTCAAGTGCTAGAGACACTCCAGAATGAGCATCTTTACATTAATAGGGGAAATGTTCATTCTTTAAAGAAAAGACCAATTTTTGGGGTTCATAATATCACACAAAAGGGTGGAAGTGGATCCCTCCAAGGTCCAGGGAGGTTTGTGAATGGCCTGAACCTTAATCCTTTTTTGATATTCGAAGTTTCTTGGGCCTTGTTATGTTTTATCTGATTTATTTAAGGATTTAGCACCATAGCTGCTCCTGTCACCGAAAGTGCCTTAAATCCAAGAATTTTACTTGGCCTGCAATGGCATCAAAAGCATTTGGTGAGATTAAGAAGAAAATGTCCTTTGCCCTAGTGTTGAAACCGCCTGATTTTTTCTAAGGTATTTGAGATTGCCTATAATGCTTCTAATGTGGGAATTGGTGAAGTATTGAGTCAAGAAGGACATCTTAT
Organism: Taxillus chinensis; assembly: GCA_023512835.1. Taxonomy (NCBI): domain Eukaryota; kingdom Viridiplantae; phylum Streptophyta; class Magnoliopsida; order Santalales; family Loranthaceae; genus Taxillus; species Taxillus chinensis. The sequence continues at coordinate 24,777,380 of CM042089.1, forward strand.
TGCCATTTTTATGAAAAAATCAACCAATCTCGATGCAAGTATTCATCTTACGATGTTAATTTTATGCCTTGGTTCAAACTCTAAAACACTGCCGACCATATTTATTGAAGCAAAAGTTCATTTTATTTACTGATCATGATTCTTTGAAGCATCATTGCAAAGACACTAGATGGTTTGACTATCTTCAACAATTTGATTTATTGCAAAGCACTCATATAGCTAGGCATGAAAGCAAACTAGCAGATGCACTCGATTGAAGACCACAACTCTTGACTACATTTGTGTTAATGCTGTGGGTTTGATTCCATGAAAGACGGATATGAAATGGATCCTGATTTTAAAGAAATATGGGTGACACTACAAATGGCAACATTTCCAAAACTAATTTCTTTTTTTCAGATGGATTTATCACAAAGAGTGGCCGTATTTGTGTGCGAAGGGGATCAACTGCGTGACTTTATTATCACAAAGCTTCATGGAGGAGGATTGGGAGGTCACCGGTTTTGACAAGACCTATTTGTTGGTAATGGACCGTTACTTAAGCCCCATATGTGTCCGATGTGCATCGGTCGTGTCTAGATGTCGGACTTGCCAAATTAATGAAGGTATAAAGATGAGGATAGGGTCTTTCATCCGGATAGAAGACAATTGCGAAGAGTTGATGAGTCGTGAATAGCAAGACAAAGAGAGTGATTGTGATTTTGAAATTTTAAACTCATTAAATTAACCATATATTTGTTGCATTTTGAGTTAATTTGTAATTTCAAATGAAGTATTGTTTTTATTATATTCAAAACATATATTTGTAACTTATTTATTGAGGTTATATTATGTTTTTCATATTTATGTGTTAGTATTTCACCATTTCCTGAAAATGTTTTTAAAAATATACTCGAAAACCACTTTAGACTACCTAGTTCTGCTTGGTTCCTCTAGATGTTAGGTGGTCCTTAGCCGCCTTGCACCATTTAGTGCTTGTTTGAACCTTGGTTGTCAATGGCTACATCCTTGGGTTTTGCTTCTGTAATTCATATTATTCTTTCAAACTTTTGCTTATATTATGTGTGGAGTGCGTAACTTATGAAACCAATCCTCCCCAGCGGGTCTCAGGTGGTATAATTCTTGCAGCTGAAGGTATCAATGGCAGTATATGTGGGACCAGGGAATCAGTGGAAAGTGTTCTTCAATTCATTCAAACTGATAACCGCCTGAAAGGACTAAGACTGGTAGAGTCACCTGTGAGTCTTGAGGAAGAAGCTATCCATCATGGTCACTCTTGCAATTCTCCTCTTGCTGCGGGGGAAGATGCACCCTTCAGATGGGATCATGTGAGAGTGAAGTTGAAGAAAGAGGTATTGTTCTTTGAGCCAGGCTCCATTGTAATTGTTTGTAGTTTTGGTGACTTGCTTTGATTCTTATCTTTGCTTTTGCATTCGAGGCTGAGCAGATTGTTACCCTTGGATTGCCTACAATTTCTCCCATTAGAAGAGTTGGAAAATATGTATGTCCAATGGAGTGGAACACATTAATCAGTGATCCAGATACAGTGAGTAATTGAATTTTAATTACGGTTATTTAATTTAGCTGTAAGTATATTTTGATTCAGTAAGTGTATTGATATGAGAGAATGCATACAATCCAAAAATATCTCAAGTTGCATGCGTGACAAATACTCTTTTTTAGGCCTCTTCCAATTGGAATTCTGTGTCTGTGTGTGTATGTTTTCTCTTACAAAGGGTGCACACACCCTATCTTCCTGTAATATATATTGATGATATTACCACGTAAAATCACTGCATTTTTAAGAGGAAAAGTTTTCTGTATTTGGAATAGCCTCTTCTATTTAAATGATTAAGGAAAACATTTTTATTGCGTGATGGACTCAATGCAATGTGGCAGTATCCAAATGATTTAGTTTTGAAGCAATCTTGACAAGTTCTAGATGCTGATCTCAAGATTTTGAATAATTCTTAGTTCTGTGAAGTTGTGGTCTAATAATTTAAAATTTGAGATTTTTTACAATTAGAATTTATCTTATATGTAAAATCCTGAATTTTAACTGATTTTAATAGATTTTAGAGGTTTAGTAATACACGTTGAATGCAGAGCTGCATCTATGGGTAGACCATGATGTGAAAAATTGAAGATTAACTGGAAACAAATGCTTGAATGTTGTGGAAGAGTTGATCTTACTATTCCGTGTCAATAAATTGCTTGAAATGATAGTGAACTGGCTTTTATTTTACAGATCTTGCTTTGATATTGTTATTGAACATTTTTAGTTATCAAAAAAAAAAAAAAAAAGGTATTGTTATTGAACATGCACAACTTCAGGTTGTGATAGATGTGCGTAATGACTATGAAACCCGAATTGGGAAGTTCAGAAGAGCAGTTGATCCACACACCACTGCATTCCGTGAGTTCCCATCTTGGGTAGAAGACCAATTCCAACCCGCTGAAGAAAATGGGCAGCGTCCAAATGTGGAAGCAAATTATTCAGATAAAACTGCTAAGGAGCAAAGTGAAATTCAAAGTAAAACAATGCCCCCACGTATTGCAATGTATTGCACAGGTGGAATAAGATGTGAGAAAGCTTCAAGCTATCTCCTTAGCCAAGGTTTCAAAGAGGTTACTATTCTTCTGCATTACATTCTAACATACATGCTAACTAATGTATTATGTGTGGCATATAATGCAATTACTGTTAACGTACTTGTGGCTTTTGCCCAGATAATATTGTTTATCTTCTCTCTACAGGTTTATCATTTGGAAGGCGGGATTCTGAGATACCTGGAGGAAGTTCCAAAGACACAGAGCCTCTGGGAGGGGGAGTGTTTTGTGTTTGACAAGCGAGTATCCGTTGATCATGGTTTGGTGCAGGGAAACTATAAACTTTGCTATGGTTGTAAGCAACCAGTGAGCGATGCTGACATGGGAGCCCCTGAGTGGGAATATGGGGTTACCTGTCCCTATTGCTACTCCTCCAAATCAGAAGAAGAGAAGGAGAGGGCAAGAGCTAGGCAAAGTCAGTTCCAAAGGTGGGGCATTATTGGTGGTCCTCACAAAGGTCGCCGCCCTACAACCTCAGAGACTGACAGGACCTAGGGATGAGATCACCTGGTTTTCTGAGATCCCCCCGTTTTGGCTTTTGTTTTATGCCGTTTGACTAATTTCACTGTTGTGCTGTCTGTTAGATTTAAGGTTGTATCAAATATCTGGCCAGTACATTAAAAAATATTATCTCGTTTTTTTATGTTTTTGTTTTCCTTAGTACCATATGAAACTTCAATTTTTACCTCTTCCTTGTGATGGTTGTAGCTATATAAATTATTGGGCGTGAAGGATCATGATGACATGGTCATCAAAAGATTCAATTATCATCCTTGAAGTGCCATTTTCAGGATAATAGGCCTTGGAGCCTTGCTTCATTGCATTTTTATAGGGTTATTCAGTTGTATGACCAACCACAGTCCATCACCTAAAAAAGCTGGATAGACGTCTTCGAGATCTGGGAACGTGATAGAGTGATATCAAAGCTAGTTTGATGTTGAACTTACACTAGATGAGTTATAATAATTAACTGCCTTTTGGGTTACTTGGAAGATATTTAATCAATTTAATTTCTTTTAGTGTTTTGAGATACACTTAGATTATGTTTAGGTGCATGGGTTGTGTGCACTCATGCATGGTAAACATTAGGACACTAATATATTATCTTGTGATTTGCAATGGCTGCGTGATGTTTTGATATGTATGTTAATAGCCTTCGAGACGCTGTGAGGATTTTGAAGGACAAAGGGTTAGGCTGTTAAATCAAGGATTTATTATAAGACACAAGGAGTTAAAATAACTCATTTGGTTTGATTGTTTTCTGTTTTATGTAATAATTATTTTTTTGAATAATAAAAATTGGTTTTTACTTTTTACATCAAAATAATATTTTATTATTTTTAATTTTATATTTTTATACTTAAAAATAACTATCATACTTTGAAAATAAAAACAAAAAATAGACAAAATAAATATGCATTATTTTTAAAAATAATATTATTTTTAAAAACAATGAGTTTAAATTATTTAAGATTATTTATGAGTGGTATAAATTCATTTAGATTTATAATTTTAAAAATAATTATATTTTTTAAAAATATTCATGCCAAATCAAATGTAGCCATGATTTGTTTTTGTTGTTAGACTCGGGGGGTTTCGGAGGGACACAAGTTCCGTTGCATTAATTGTAATGTTTAAAAAGAAATGTGTTGGTGTGGCCTAGGGCTCTGGTTGCTTATAAACTAACTCAAAACTTAGTTGTGCTATTGTAGACCTTAAAATCATTTTTTGGATTATGTTCATACTTATAATAATGTGTAATAGTCTTTCTATAAGGTGATTTTGCTACAATATGTTATTGTGTGGTAGATTGACATGACAAAGATAATCATTGCAAAAACTACTTAGGTAGGCGATGGCACGACTAGTATGGTGTATTTAACTACCTCCTTTGCCATTCTCCAATCTCCTATAAATATCATGTATGTGTGTTGTCGGTTGTTTTTTACAAAGTTTTAAATTTTGTGTGTGTGTGCGTGTGTATATGTGCGCGTGTGTGTGTTAAATTTTAATAAATCATGAAGTGTATACTATAAATTACAAAATGTAATTGGTGATTGGTTAAAAGGATCATAAATAATGATGAAATGAATACTATGCCTAAAATTTATACATCAATATAAAAGACAAAAAGAATGATCAAATATAATTTTCCTACCAACAAAAGAGTCGAGAACCTTAATTAGGATTTAACAATAATATAGAAATGGATAACAAAATTACTTAAAGTCTAACCCAAACAATTCAAGTAATTAACTAAAAATCTGATATTTGTGAAAAACTCCAAAGAATACGTTTATTGAACTTTCAAAATGCACAAATTCGTTGCTTAGGTAGCCTTATATAGGAAAAGGCCTAGATAATTGGAAACATTAACTTTAACAACTCTTTTGCCCCTAAAATAATTTCTATAAATTAAAAGTACAAAATTACGTCAAAAACTAAGAAACTAAGCAAATCGAAAACTGCTAGGTGCATCGGACACGGTATGTGCCCGACACTAGTTTAAAACATGCTTCTCTCTTATGCTTGGGACTTGGGTGGCTTGTCACATTGTATACTTAACTTCTCAGTATGTATGTTGCTTAGATCAACTAACTTTCTATTGCTTGGGTTGTGGACTACTCGTTGCATACACTACAAACATCTATTCCATGCATGATTGTTTCTCACACTTGGTGTCGAATTGTGAGGTTTCATCATTCCCTTATCATTTGAGAATGCCCTTGTCTTAAAAGGAAAATTCTAGAAATCGCTTCGCCATATCTTCACAATCTTCCCAAGTAACTTATTCCTTCGAAACAGCAAGCTAGTAAACTAAAACTTGCCACACTTTGAATTTTTCATGCATCTTCCTCCAAAATTGATATTGGAGTGCTGACATCGGCTAAAGTAATATATTACCATCTATATCAAACATTGGAAAATCCTTTAAAACAAGATTCAAATTTCCCACATGCTTCTTCAACACTGAAACATAGAACACAAGATGTAATTTTGAAGAAGATGATAACCCCAATTTGTAAGCCACTTCTCTTACTTGCTTTAACACCTTGAAAGGTTCGTTAGAATTGATGAGACAACTTCACATTGAATTTATTCTTCAAGGACCTTTGTACAGTACAGTTGGAGTTTAAAATATACTAAATCTTAAGGCTCAAATAATAATATCTCTTCATGCGTCTTTGTGCCTTCTCAAACTCTTTCTTTATTATAGCCAAACTTTCTTCCCTAGCCACCAATTCCTTATCAATCTCTTCATTATGAGCAATCCCCCTCGTATAAGAGCTTATCATTGGTGGTAACCTCCCATACATAACTTCACAAGGACTTTTGTTGATGGAAGCTTAATGTGTCATGTTGTACTAATACTCCATCCATGAAATGAACTCCTTTTCATCTCTTTTACTCTTAATGACAATAACGACATAGATATTGCTCTAAAGTTTGATTAATAATGTCTGTTTAACCATTAGTTTGAGGATGATAGGAGGAACTTACTTTCAGCTTACTCCCCTATAAAGAAAATAATTCTTGCCAAAAAGAAATCATAAATAGTTTGTATGGTCAGTCACAATACTCCACAAAATCTCATGCAGTTTGTCACGGACCGAGGCTTATCCTAGCACACTTAGGCCATTTTGGGGTATTTTCCCTTTGTAAAGTGTTGTAACTTAGTTTATAGAGTGAGTTGTAGAGATTTTAATGCTTAGTTAGAAATGATGTCTCCTAGTATCATAACCAGAAAAGTGTTAACATCTATATGTAGGGATGGCAATTATAGCCCGACCCGCCCCGCCCGACCCGACCGGGTTTACCCGCCCCGATAGAACTTAGGGTCGGGATCGGATATGCTCGACCCGCCCGACCCACCCCGATATAAATTTAGGGTTTTGATATATAAAGGATATTAAACATAATTATTTAGGTTTTTCCTTACCTCACCAATTCACACGGCTCGTCGTCTCCTCTCACTTCGGTCGAACGAGAGTCAAGCGACGAGACGGGCCGGGGCCGTGGCCGGGGGGTCAGGGGGGCGAGGCTTCTCCATCCCTTTGCCCTTCCTCTCGATCGTAGTCCGTCCTCGATCGATCAACGGGGAAGAAGAGCCTTCTTCTTGATCGTAGTCCGTCCTCGATCGATCTAAAACCATAGCAACCCCGCGCCGTGCGTCCAAAACCAGCCTGGTCGTCGTCGCCGTCTAAAATCAGGCGTGTTGCCGTAGATCGTTCTTGCGACGCCGTTCCGTAGGTTGTTCGGCCGTCGCCGTAGATCGTAGAACCACCGGCCGTCCGTAGTCTCCAACGTCGTGTTCTCCCAAAGGCCGCAATCGCTCCCGCCGTCCAAGACTCCGGGCATCAACTCGGATTCTAGAGGACTCTAGCCGGCGCCACCCGTAGGGGGTTTTTTTTTGGTCGCCATATTTAGGTACTCCCCGAGTCCTAATCTCCCACTTCCTGCAACAATATAGATTTGTATGATTCATATGTCTTACCTTTGATATAGATCGTATAATCGTGATAAAATATTGATATGTATGACGGGATAAAATATAGATCCGTATGATTGGGATTTTTTCGGTGCATGTGAATCGTGATTCATGGATTTATGGCTACGGGTCGGGTCAATAATTTATGGCCGGGTTCGAGCGGGGCGGGGCGGGTGGGGTTCTATAATCAGAATTTCGGGGCGGGCGGGGCGGGGCGGGCTCGGGGCACGGTAACCGGCCCCGACATCGGGGCGGGGCGGGTTCGGGTATTTATCTTATATGTTCGGGGCGGGATCGGGTCACTCACTACCCGGTCCCGATCCGCCCCGTTGTCATCCCTATCTATATGTAGGGGAGTGATGTTATAAAGCTTTCAAGCAATCAATACAATCGTTTGTTGCCTTCATTTAATCTTTCTTCCGCTAAGCACTTTCCTACAAAATTGCTTTACAACGGATCGATGAGTTTTGATCCAAATGTGACGAGTTAGGCTGACCTAGCGTTCCTTCATACAGGTGGGAACTAGGTGCCGAACGGGTTAAGCTGCTATAAAGGCTGACCCCGTGTCAAGTTTCACCACATTATCCACAAATGCCTTAGCCACACTAACTGCAGTGAGAGGATGCATGAGTGGAATAAAATGGGAACCCTTGCTTAATCGGTCCACTAAAACTAGGATAAACTCATAGAATCCACTAATAGGTAGCCCTTTTACAAAATCCATAGTCAGATCCTCCCAAATATTCTCCAGTATTGGAAGTGGCTACAATAACCTTATGTTTCTTTTGATCATACTTAACTTTCTAACAAATATCAATGTTGGTGACTCAATATAATTCATACAAGTTATATAGACACATCGTTGCCCCAAATGTAGCGCTATTTCTTGTAATAATTAGGATTTAAAATTCTAGATCGTTTCCCATGGGAAGGACTGTGATTTGTTGCTCGTTAAACAATTGAAAATGGATTTACAAGTGAAAGGGATGATGGTTTACGCAAATGGATGTTGATTTTCCTAGACACAATCTAGACTTCATACTTTGATTAGTTGGGTTTGTTTTAAAAGCAATTTTAAAGATCTAGTAATTTAAACTTAGCAAGAAATTTAAATGAACCCAAATTTAAATTGTCCAATCTTAAAATCAAATATGAAAGACAAGAGCGATAAGGGGCATTAACTTCTGAAAGTTAAAGTATACTCGAACTTGAAATCGAAAATATTATGATGTAAAAAATTATAAAAGTTTGAAGAACACCTATGTCACGCCTTGTACTTCTAATCCGAGGAAACCAGTGAGTAACTCTCCTTATCCATACTCAATGGAACAAAGGGTGAGGTAAAACACCAAATAAATGGGAAATCATAGTATGAGACCTATCCCAACTTGCTCAATAACTCATATGAAATAATCATACAAGCATATCCATATAGTATACTTCATATATCCAACATAAACTTCGCATTTTAGTTCAAAACCATATACAATAATCCTCCTCTCAAGGGTTACACCAATTTCAACTCAAATACCAATACACGAATGACATAAAGAGAAACATCAAAAAATAAAAAAGTCTCTGGTCCGGGTCTACACCTTGGCTATTCCACCTAACTTCGGTAACCATTTGAAAGAAAACAAACATATAACAGGAAGGGTAAACAACTACAGCTCAGCAAAGATCATATCTCCTCAACCTATCCTTTGCTTCTAACCTCTACATGATAGTGCTTACAAATGCTAGTGTCTTGTCAATAATAACTAAACTGTTCATTATTAGCATCTTAATCACCCTTTCGAAGGGTAAAAGCCATAGCTCAAATAGAATATAAGCAGGCCAAACAAACCTCCTCAACCTTGGCCATGTAAGCTACCTATGTTGGAATGCTGGAATAGGGTTGACGATTAACTATAGCGGAAAAGGATTTTAAAACTTTTTATTCAGCAAACAAACATTAGGATCTAAACATGAATTAATTAATCTAAAATTGCGAAGAATGAAAAGACGAAACCAACCTGATGAATGGTAAAGCTAGAACCATATTCTTTTCCCTTCAAGAACAATCTCACGATTAACCTTTGATCATCCTAGTAGCCTCTTGGATGCAATCACCACTTAGCCTTCTCTACTATTCACCTTCTCAAGGAATACAGGATTGTGGCATCCTTGGATCAAAGAACAGGAACACCATCTCTGCTAGGGTTGGCCATCAACTGTCTCTCTCTCTTTTGGCTGTCAACGATTTCACATGCGCGCCTTAACTTAGGAGGCTATGCATCTATATATAGACCTAGGGTTACCCCGGTGCTATTACACATATGCCCTGTCACGCCTCAAATTTCCAACATGAGAAAACTGGTTCGTAACTCCCCTTTACCCACCCAGTGGGAAAGGGATCGAGGTAAACAATGTCATACAGAACATCACAACAAACATATCAAGCATCCACAAGTCAAACCACATGTTTAATAATATATCAAAACTCTTTTACATCATTCTCCACATAGTTCCTTAGAATAACTCAAAATAAAATGAAAGCAAGCAACAAAATAATAACTCAGAGTCTCTCCTTTGGTGTCTCACCTAACGCCTGTAAGTTCCTGAAAAGAAAACAATTACAACAGGAGGGGTGAACAACTACAATTCAGTAGGGATCATGTCTCCTCAACCCATCTCATGCTCTAAGTATCTACATGATAGTGTAAATCAGTGCAGTGTCGTGTCAATAATATATACAGTTCACAAACAACATTTCAACTTTAGGGTACTCATAATTTAAACAAAACATGAAAAACCACATAGGACCTTAACCTCAGCCACACAGGCTACCACATCCTCAGCCTCACGGGCTACCATATCCTCAGCCACACAGGCTACTACATCCTTAACCACATAGGCTACCACATCTAGTCACATAAACTTCCACCCTCGGCTACACAGGCCCCACATTACAATGTCACAATAAAAATGAAAACACAATATCACACATTAACATATCCACACATACAGTAAGAGCACTCCACAAGGCATGCTTACTATACAATACATAATTCAGGGTATTATGCTTCAATCTATAACAACACATATATTAAACACATACATATAATACAAGCTTCGATGTTAACACTCACTCTTAACTACAAGTCCCATTGTGATTCCAAGATTCCCCCGAAGCACTTCCGCGAGACTAACACCAAAGAACACAGACACGAAACGGACAACCACCCTAGCCATAGTGGACACCCTAACGGCCTCCATAACCAACTAACATGAAATAGACCCTTAATCTCTTCTAACTACAAACCCGCAAAACAACCATGTACACAAGCGCTATTGAAGGTCAATATTCATATAGGAGGTCACATATATGAATTTATATATATATATATATATATATATATATATATATATATATATCACCTCATAACCTGACCCTAGAATAGGCTCAAACCGTATAAACACGTTTAAGAGAAATGAGGTATAGGATCTCTACCTCGATTTTCGGTTGAACTTAGGGTTCCAAATTGAAGAACACACCTTCCACCTTGCTCCTTTTTGCTAGACGCTTTCCATGCCCAAGAACGCAGTAGCGATCAAACATATTGGGACTCCTCTCTCTCTCTCTCTCTCTCTCTCTCTCTCTCTCTCTCTCTCTCTCTCTCTCTCTCTCTCCGACGGCTTCGAAATAAAATACACAAAACCCTAAAATCGCAAAATAGAATGACGTATATCAAAAATATGTTATCGCAGGGTTGACATCGACCAAAAATACCCCTATATCAACCACATTGACCAACATTTCTCGCTTTGACTAACCTCCCACATCGATCAAAGGTCGATCCTGCACCAAACCGCGCATGGTCGATGCCCCCATGTTGACCACACCAAGCTAGGTCGACCACTTTATGAGAAAACTCTCTGGAAACTCCTATGAGTCGACCTTGACCACTTTTATGCCACATCGACCTCGTCGCCCTCACATCGAAAATCATCCTTGCCTCAACCAAACACTCTTCACTCTCTGGAATCTCCATTGTTCGATATCGACCACTACCAGGTCAGGTTGACCACGTAAACCACTATCCCATATCGACCAAGGCTACATCGTCCAAGCCTTCACGCGACAATCTATCTTAGCCTCTCCAAAATAATTTGGCTTCCAAAGTACTGCCCTAGAATCCCTATCGAGCCGCTGTGTTCTCGGACTCCCGCTAACCCCTTGCCCATGCCCAAATACACAAATAACTAACTCCTTAAATCCCCAAACACAGGTCATTATACGCTCATTCAGTTAAATAATAATAATACACAATATTCATAATTATTTAAACTCTTTAAATATTATGATTATTGCGCATTAAAGCTAATTAAATATATATCTAAAATTATTTATTTATTATATAAATAAATAATATAATTATTCATTTAATCATATTAACAGGACAAAAATATTTATTATTATTTATTTAATCTTATCAAATAAATAACCATGTAATATATATTTAACACTTAAATATATATTAACACCCATTAAATAATTAACTTTTAAAAACAACCATAAATTAATCTCACAATGATTTAGTACTCCATATAAAAATAAACGGTGCTAGCAAGAGGGACTAAATAAACCTACTTAATTAAAGCTCCAATAAATAATAATTAATTAATTAATCTTATTAATTAATTAAATTATTATTTATTAGTTTTAGTCTGAGTCATGATTAAGGTCTAAAACTACACTCTAAGATTAAGTATATATAATTACAATAATCCACAACATAAAATTTGTCCATCGATATAACTGATTGTCATGTGATATGATCATCCACTATGATATTCATATATAGAGACAGATATCAATAGATTTTGTTCAACCTCTCTAATTATATCTTTGTCCATGTGTTACCACCAATTCTTAAATGGACAACCTATTCATGATCTAACCATGAATTAAGATTTATAATAAACTATATCTAATATAGTTACAAGCGCTTGATTTACCAAAGAATCCTGAATTAAACAACATGAGAATATCATTACTTTTTGTATAGTGAAGTAGTGTATTTCACGCACCTGACTTGACACTCATACTATCTAGAGTATTATATCTCCACGATATCGAGGTATTTGAAGCTCAAAGCCTCTCACTCATTGATAAGCCAAAAGAAATAAATTATACACATGAGTTAATCAAACGATCTGGATTAAGATCAATCAATAAATCAGTCATCTAGCGATAGAATATAAAGTTCTTCATACAATGCAATGGATATTAGTTGAAGAACGTATTCTATCATGGTCCTATTCAATATGTATAAATGCATACTAGTGCTACTATTTGTAAACTCTTTACAATGATCCTAGATTAAATTATTCCTATTATGGAAATAGTCCGCACTTCTGATTGTGAATATATTTTATACTTAGTTTAATTAGTGGATCTATCGTATGTGTCTTACACATGCCCAGTAATAGACTTTAATAAGTAACAGAATGTCATGATGCTCAGCCACATAAGAAAGCATAATAATGCAATCTAATAAATACTTAAACAAAATATATTTTAATTAATCAGAAATGATACGTCTTTATGTAATTAAGATTATACATTGCTTTATATAGCAGTATCCCAATAACCTCAACCTCAACCATGGTTACATAAGATTATCCACAACCATATAGGCTTATACTCGGCCACATAGGCCTTGGAATTAAGAGCATCACTTACAACAACACAAGTTGGCATGCAACTCACAATATCAACCACAAAGTAACTCTTTAAGGAATACATTACAAGCAACCCCTTGCACCGTGATGTAACAATACACATAAGGCATGCCATCTTAGGCCAACATTCATATATGAGATCACACACATATAAATTTATGTATATGTGTGTGTGTATATATATATATATATACATATATAAAACCTCAAATCCTTGCTCGAGAACAAGTTTTAATTGCACAAACTATAAACGGTAAGAAAGTTCAATAGAAGGGTACAAAACAAGTTTTAGGTTGACCACTTTGATAGCATTTGCCCATAGGAGTCTCCATTTGGTCAAAAAAAAGAAGAAGAAGCTAGGTTGGCCAACTTATGAACAAAGGTCTTTGAAATCTCTAATTACTTACCATCAACCACAATTAGCTCTATATCAACCTCATCAAGCACATTGACCACCAATGGCGCATTGACCAAAGCTATCTCAATCTCTTGCTCATATCGACCATACATACTTCATTATAAGGCTAACTCCTTAACTCCTAAACATAGGTTATTACAACTTAATTAATAACTTGAATTACAAAGTAAGAATTCAAAAGTAAAATATGAAGCAAGAGTTCAAAAGAATAGGGCTCGTTAAGAGCTTTGCAACTCGAAAATTGTTAGAACTAAAAAATAACAAATTGCTTAAAGAAAATCCATCCTAAAACTGTCAAAAAGAACTCTCTATCGCCCTCTTTATTTGCTTCCTCTATTTAAAGCCAAGCATCCCCTTTATCCTTTGATATTCCTTGCTACACTATACATTTACTTTTTCTTGGATCTCTCCCCTCATACGTCCTTTTTCTAAATTAATCCAAGTTACACGATTCTTGGAGATATTGCCCATATCCTATAAAAGTAACTTATCTAGGTATGAGTTGTGGATGGAAACACATCATATACAATGTGGATAAACATGGTGGTCTCATTGTCTCATATGTAAAGGAAATGGTATCGCTTTATAGCCTTTTAGTTTACTTTGAGATAGGTTTCTTTGAGATATGCATTGAGGTTACTTTGAGATATAATCCTATTTGAAATATAATCTTTGTCTCGAACTTCTTCAATTATGCGTTGGGACTTTCTTTCTCGGCTTTTGGTTTACTTTGATACGTAAGATATTGAAGTGCCTCCTATCTCAATTCAAAGTCATCCAGTGTTGAACTTAGTTCGAGATATATGTTTTCAACTCGAATCGAACCTTCAATACTGAGCCAAATTTTAGTACCTTTTGCTCCAAACAAAGTCTGTTTGCTGCCACTCTATCTGATTTAACTTGATATAATTCAAAATGTAACAAAATACTAGAAATAACATTGTAAATAAATTAAGACTCAAAATGAAACTCTAACTTGATTACTAAGCCAAAGGGGGATATTTAGGCCAAATAACTATCAAAATCCATAATAAAAAGGGCTTACATATTGTAATTTTATATTATAATCACTTAGAAACTACTTTCTTTACTTTGCCTTTGAGATCTTCTTAATAAAAAAAGTGTTTGATTTGAATGTATGTGCACAACCACCTAGAATATCCTCCTTCCTTATTGTTGTGGAAGTAAGCTAAAATCTCTTCCCTCAATATAGGAACTCCCATTACATACACATAGCTTTTGTAGTATAAGAGCCTATTAATGAGATAAAAATTTCCCCCTCCATCCTTGTAGTTCTCCAACTTCTTTAGAATCTCCTCAGTTCTAGCATCAAATCCCATAACTTCCCTGATGTGATCCCAAACACGCCATTCAACACCATTAAGTGCCAAAAATCCAACCTCCTCTTTAGTATACACGAACCATAACATAAAGTTCTCCTTTATTCGAGATAGGGAGTTAGCAAGATTATTTTCTCTAATAGGTTGATCGATAATAACATATTCAAAGTCAATAAGCTTCACAAGAAATTTTTGAGGCTATGGAGTCATAACCTTTTGCTCCAATAAGTTCCTTAAAGCTTATTGATTAGTGATTATAGTAAGTTTTCTACCCAACAAATAAGGTCTATATACCATAACTATATGTATTATCACTAAGATTTCTTTAGCATAAACACTCTAGTAGCTAGGGGGGGGGGGACTAGTTTATTCCGTTAAGGGGACTGAGAGGGCAGAATTTTTTGGGTGGAAGCAATTTTTTTCGATCAGAAGGATAATTTTTTGGTATGGAGTAAAGATTTTTCCAATATTTTCCTAGCTGAGGGGATCCATGCCCCCTTTCAAAGGGGTTAGTTCTGCCCCTAGTTGCTAGAGTGCTTTTGATGTGGCTTGAAGTTAGACTAAAGTTGTAGATTAGTTAATAAGTTGTTATTATAACTACGGTGTGGGTTTAGAGAGATCACTATTCATTTTTTTTCAAATTACTATAAATTTCCTTTTCTTAATTTTACAAAAGTTGCAAATTTTGAATTTTAATCTTTTAAAAACACATACTATTATTTCTCCTCCACCTAACTCTTTGCAAGAAAGCATATCCAAGCGAAGCTCTCTAATGACAACATCTTCACAACATCATAATTCTAAGTATTTTTCATAAACCGTGTATAGTTGATTAAAATGACTACACCATATTAAACACAAACAATGCTTAATGAAAATTTATCAAAACTGTTTATACTTGTTGGTTTGCCAAAAATACAACTAAGCACTTTGTGCAAAACTGTGTGTAATAGGCTAGAATCACTATACTTTATTAAGCTCAAACAGTACTTGATGAGCACTCGTCAAACCCATTCATGTATGTGGATTTTCCAAAAATCCAATAAAGGCTCACTCCTAATAGCCCATCTCCAAAGGCAATCCCAAGCATATATCTAAAAAAGGCTCGTAACCCATGATCCATTTAGGCCTATTCTCAATGGTCCATCTAATGATGATCCAAGGTGCACGTTCAATAATGGCCCAAATCAAATAAAGGCCCAAGGCTCTATGGCATGTTCTAAAGTTTTAGCCTAGAAACACCCAAGAAAGACCCATGTCCACGATAGCCTAGGCTCAAAGGCTTAAATATAAGGTTTTATTTTACTATTCAAAGCTCATGTGGCATTTAAAAAAAATCTACCTTTTTTTTCTAGAAGCCTTCTCCCTCGAATATATAAGGAGTCATTCTCCACCTTTTTGAATAAGCTCTCTTCTAAATTTCTCATTCTATCTCTTTTTTCTCCATCTCCCTTCTCTCTATAAACAAAAGCCTCTCTCCCTCTTTACAACGTCTCTTCTCCCTCTTCCCTCTCTCTACAAATAAAAGCCTCTCTTCGGCTCTCTCTACAGAGTCTTCTTTTGTCTTCTCTCTCTTCCAAATTTAGTATAGGGCTTTTAAAATGATGCTTACTCGAAACTCCAAAGTTGTAAGTTCTTTTCAAATTCTTCCAAAAGTTTGTAACAAAGCTTTGTATATTAATGTATTTCCAAATGTATCAATGCAATAAATTATTCATTTTTCTTGTCGCTACTTTCCTCCCCTCTCAATCCCTTTTCTAATATATATTCTCTTCTCCCTCCACTTCTAGTATAATATAAATGTTATATATTTAAAATTCTATACTTAAACCAATACAAGATTTAAATCCAGTACGGTGCATGTCATGATAATTTTATCTATGTAAACATATATATAAAATAAGGTGTGGCCAATATGTCAAGCAACAATAATGGCTAGTGGAGTTATCCTAAGCTAGGTAAACACAATAAAATTAAAGGTCCTTCCATATTATTCAAAGGTAACACCCCCCAATGGTATCAAGACATAAAGTAAATACGGACCTTTGAACTTCCGGTGTCTATATTGTTTGTAAGACATATTACACCGGTATTAAGAGATAATAACAATATATCCTTAGTACCTTGCTATCAGACATAAAGTAAAGGTATAACACCTTGTTTGAAGTAAGTGATATCAAACATGGTGTTAACAATATACCACCGGTGTTTGAAGATTATATATTAATCTAATTATGCCAATAATGATTATATAAAGACATATCTGCGAGTACTAATGATATATGTTATTATTGGGGTGTTATATGATCATATATACTCACATATTGTATTGTAAACACCGTGGAACACTCGTGTTTGAAGGTGTTACGTACCTTCCGGTATTATTGTCTGATAACATATACCATGTTAATATTTATATATGTCTTGATATAATCTTCCGCATATGTACAAGATAATAACAACACCATATTGTGAGTACTAATGATATATGTTATTTTGGTTAAATATTAAAAAACTCAAAAATATAATAAATTACTGGAATGGGCAAAAGGATAGGGGAAAGATTTTCACTCATCATGTTTCCAACTCCTTGTCTTCCTAAACTTTCAATTCCTTCTTCTTCTTTTCCTAATAATACTTTAAAAAAATTACAAACTAATTTCAAAATTAAATTAAAAGAAATTTGTGAAGAAGCATATGATGAATTTTATGCAAATCATAACCTTTTCAAATGTACATGGTTTTTCAAAAATCTTTCGAATGAACTCTTTATAATTCTAGAAGAATATGATTCATTTATACAAACTTATGAACCTACACCTTTCTTTTTTGATTGGTTTCCAATTTATGCTTCAAAAAATTCTATCAAATATCCTTTCACATATAATCATATTTCTTATTCAAAAATCCAACCTCTTACAAACACTTTTAGCATTAACAAAAAATATTTACATGATGAATTCTATTCAATTAATAATACCAATAAACATTTTTTTGGTTTTTTAACCATTTTCAAAATAATAAGCAACAAATTCAAATATAATTTTATTCGTATCTTAATTCAAAGCAAATTCAAATTCTTTTTTTCCAATGGTTTGAAATTTATGTAAATGAACATAAAATTGATTATCCTTTCTTTACTTACCCTCTAAAGATTGAAGCAAATGCTAACATATCTCTCTCTCCTGGAAATAATAATGAGTCACCTTTGGAAATTGAGGACACATCCTCTTCCTTGGAAATTATTTTGTCCTCCACAAAATATTTATCTTCTTCATCAATTCCATTTTTTACCGCAAATTACATGTTACTTTCTGTTTCTCTTCAAAATGCATTATTAATGCTTCATTTCCCCATATTACATGTTCCAATTATTATTCAAAGCTATTATTTACCTACCATGTGCACATCAAATTATTTATTTGTCTCACAAATTGATTCTAAGAACAAACTTGGTATTCTAAAATCACGCCAATTATACTATCATAGCAATTATTCATACATAATTTTTGCACAAAACAATATTTCCACTATGATAATTGTTGGATCCCATTTTGTCCGGGTTGGACATACATATCCATTTTCAATTTTATATTATTCATATCTGTCATTCACTTTTTATAGATAAATAAAGAGACATGATCGTTAATTTAAAGGGTGTGACGTTAATTATTTACAAAAAAAAAACAACAAAACAAAAAACAACAAAAAATAATAATAAAACAACAACAAAAAAACATAAAACCAAAAAAAAAAAAAATTTTTTTAGCGTCTACATTTTTGATTTTTTTATTTTTCAAACAGCATTTTTTGCACCAAAATAAAACCGTCCCAACGATCAGTTGCAGACGACATAAGATTCAAAAATAAAAAATCGTGAATAGTACTCAGGGTACTGTTCATGCCACTATTCATGAATAGTACCAGGAGTTACTGTTGCATGAACAGTACCCGCACCCCTTATTTGACTTCTTAATAATAATAATCAAAAAAATAATAAAAATGGAAGTCCCACATTGAAAGTTTTGCAAAAACTTCCTCCCCATGACTCCTATATAAAGGGATCCTCTCCCCCTTCTACAAACACACCAATACCATCAAATACACACAACTCTAAAAAAGAGAGTAGAGTGTAAAATTAACTGCAGTTTTAAAAAGAACTGCAGTTATAGCCAAATTAATCTTTTTCTTTCTTTTGTAGAAAAAGGAGGCATTCGGGAGAAGGGCGCCTTTGGTCCACGATATTCCAGGTTTTTATTTCTTTCCTTCTTTAGTTTTAATTATTATTTTGTTTAGTAAATTAGTAGTTAGTTTGTAATTAAATTTAGCATAATTAGTTAATTAGTTTTTAATTAAATTTAGCATAATTAGTATAATTTTAATTAGTTAAATTTAACATATTTAGTTAATTAGTTTTTTAAATTTAGCATAATTAGTATAATTAAATTAGCATAATTAGTTAGTTAATTTTTAATAATAAGTTTGTAATTAAACTTTTCAAATTTCGACATGTAAATAGTAATTAAACCCGGTAATTAATTAATTAGTGCGTAATGAATTAAATAACATTACTACTTAGATAAATTAGTAATTAACTTTTATAATTAATTTCCATATTTACAATTTAGTAAGTAATTAGACTAATTTAAATTATTAGTAATTAGATTATGATAATTAAATTTAACTTTTAACTTTTAATTTAATAATTAGCGCGTGAGTAGTAATTAAACCTGTTAATTAATTGATTAGCATGTAACGAATTAAAATAACATTTTGATAATTAGATAATTAATATGTAATTAGTACTTCGATTTACATGTGATTTTTTTAAATAAAACAAATAGAAACCTCCTCCTCCTAAGATAGGTACCAAAAGGGCGTTGTAGGGGTGCTAAAACCTTCCCTACACATAACCAACTCCCGAACCCACATCTGGTAACGTAGACCACATTTTAACTACTCAAGGTAAAGGGTAT